>CM060949.1:211852969-212180469 GCA_030765055.1 Mantis religiosa | reverse complement strand
TAGAGTCAGACTGGAAAATTCAATGCCATAGCCGGGATTTGAACCACGGATCTTCTGGTTGCCGTCCAGCCGCTCCAAACCTTGAGCTATATGGCCAACGTGCCGATATGACATTAAATTATCCAACTGACTCTTGTTTTCCTGGTAAATCACTTAGGAGTTCTCATAAGAACTTCTTAGAAGATCCGTGGCTCAAATCCCGGTTATGTCATTGAATTTTTCAGTCTGACTCTATCTTTCCACACTTAAGCCTCCTACACACGGCTAGTGTGAAAGAAGAATTAATTTCCATTAATTGTACCTAATAGTGGTCCGAACTACAAAGCCCGGGCCTTGAAGTACTTACATGATGTAAGTCGCCATTAAGGTAATTGTCTCATGTGTTTATGAGAACTCCTAGTGGTTTACCGGGAAAAATACAAGTCAGCTGGAGAATTTAATGTCATATCGGCACGTTGGCCATATAGCTCAAGGGTTAGAGCGGCTGGACGGAGACCAGAAGATCCGTGGTTCATATCTCAGCTATGGCATTGAATTGTTCAGTCTGACTCTATCTTTCCATACTTTAGTCTACACACGGCCAGCGTGAAAGAACAATTAATTTCTATTAATTGACCTAATAGTGGTTAACTATAGAGCCCGGACCTTAAAGTACTTACAGCATAGTAAGTCGCCATTAAGTTAGTTGTCTCACGTGTTTATGAGAACTCCTAGTGGTTTACCGGAAAAAATACGAGTCAGTAGGAGAATTTAATGTCATATCGGCATGTTGGCCATATAGCTCAAGGTTTGGAGCGGCTGGACGGCAACCAGAAGATCCGTGGTTCAAATACCGGCTATGGCATTGAATTTTTCAGTGTGACTCTATCTTTCCATACTTAAGCCTACACACGGTCAGTGTGAAAGAACAATTAATTTCCATTATTTCAATGTATTTTAATGTATATTATTTGTATTTTTGCAGTATCTTGAATGTTAAATAATGAAAGGTATTGAATTAAAAAAGTATAAATAATATTATTAGTAAGGGGACTACGGCGTACATCCGCGTTTCCCCTCCACTACGGCCCTGCTTTTACCTTTTCAAAGTAATCAATAATAATAATTCCCTGTGCCTCTCAGAAAACACTCGCCATAACCTTATTAGCTGACAAAATTGACTTTACCTTTTTGGAGTTGGTTCACCTGGCACAATCCACTGTTTTGACTGTGATTTACTTTCTGGAGTGTAGTGATATATCCAAGGTTCATCCATGATGATAAGCAGTCTCAAAAATTCACCGGGATTTTTCTGATAGAGCTTCAAATTTTTAACTGAAACAGCTTTCTTTTCAACTTTCGAACAGGTGTCAACAAACGTGGCACCTATCTTGCATAGACCTTCTGAAAGCCCAAAGCATTACTTAAAATATTACCTGCACTTTCTTTTGATATGTCTACGGTTTCTGTTATCTCAAATAAGATTGATATGGGATTTTCCAGTACTAAACGATGATTTTTTGAATGATCTCTGTAGTTGTGACTTCCACAGGACGTTCAGAGCGAGGCTCATCACTAGTACTCGTATGTCCCATTTTAAACTCTACAACCCACCTTTTAATTATTGTATATGAAGAGGAAGAGTCTTTTAATGTACTGTCCATTTCCTCCTTGATTTCTTTAGACGTTAAGCCTTTCAAATGCAAGTATTTAATCACTCTTAATTTTACCAAATACCAGAATTTTACCAGAAGAGCATCCATATATATAAACATCAGTTAATTTATTTAATTATATCTGAAACGAAACATGTAAAGAAAATATGGGTGGCGCAACTGGTTAGGAGCTAGGCTGTTAATCTTACGGTTGCGAGTTAAAACTTACAAGCGACAGCTCAAGTCAGAAGATTTGCCGTCTGCTTATATGATTCTAGCAATTAACAGTTTAAAATATTCAAATACTTATTGAAATGTGCAAAAGAACTAGGCAGCTTGACCTAGGTGGCCCGGGTTTGATTCCAGGAGGGAATCGCATGTGGCATTTGTGATGGATAAAGCAGTGTCTGTGCGGTTTTCTCCAGGTTCTCCTGCTTCTCTTCACAATCGTCACTTTTTCTTTCATCATTGCACCGATTGTTTATACAGAACTGCCACACTTCTTTCTTTAATTATTCTTTTGGAATGTTTTGGAGTTTCAATTCCTTGTCACTAGATGCGCAGATGTTTGTTATATTCTTAATTGCCATTATTGGCAGCTGTTTTAGACATTTTGTTTTAGTCGACGTGAAAATGCAGTAAACATTAAATCAACGACTCTTCCTTGTGAAGCAATACTGGATTACAGCTACTCAAAGGGCATACCAGAGAGAATTTGGTGTTCGCAATCCTCACAAAAGAAACACAATACCGAGACAGGTAAACAAATTGGAAGCAGCTGTATCTCTCGTGAGTGAAAAAGGCAAGAATCGTTCACCTAGGCTTCCCACGGTTTTTGACGTAAGAGCACGACTGCAGCAGTCACCCAAAAAATCATTAAGGCGTTTGTCGCAGGAGACAGGGTACATCTACTCAATGTGTCAGAGAGCTGCGAAAAGTGCAGCCCAAAGCCATATAGGTTGGCAGTTGTTCATCAGCTACAGATAAGGATAAACATTGAATTACTGTAGTTTTCACACGTTCACTGTAAAAAATCCTGCCATATTTTCTATCACATGCTTCACAGATGAAGCATGGTTTCGTTCATCCGCTTATGTGAACTCTCAGAACTCACGCCATTTGGCCTTCGGAAATCCACACGTCATCCATGAAGCACCTATGCACCTGGTTTAAATCGGAGTTTGGTGCACAATATAGTGTCACCCGAACGTCGGAATTCCCGATAGAACCGGCCGGCAGGTAGGGCCAGACGGGAAACATTCAGACCACATTCTCGTGTCACTAACTGAGGGGATGATTAGAAGAGCGGCACGAGCCCTGTAACGTCTCTTTCCCCTCCCACCAGACGTCTGGAAATATAGGGATAATTGTGCGAGCCACGAACCTTCCAGAAACGGCCATCTTCCCTATATAAGTCCTGCAGTGGACGAGTCAATCAGTTCTTGGCGAGCAGCCGTGAGGAGCGCCGAGTGAGCGGACGGACTGGAAGACGGTGTACGTGTATCAGAGGAGTTGTACGTAACTGTGAGCGTGCAATGGATCTGTGACAGACGAACTGGTGAATTGCAATTGTGTGCGCTAAGTAATTCTATGTAATCGGCAAGTGTTTCAACTGTAATTCGAAAGAAATAAAGAACATTTTGAGTTTGTGCAATTGGACTTTTAATTTCAAGAACCCACAAAGACACAACACGCACAGAGAACAGTGGACCATTTTTTTAACAAGACTGTGAACACTGTAGGGTACCCACTGATTTTCGTGGAGTTTGTTGAGCAACTGGACGATGTAGAGCTGAGTCCAGGATATTTTTAGCAACATGGCGCTACATACAATACATAAAATAAATCAATGAAAGTAATTACAAGTTTATTTGACGATCGGATAATTTCCAGGAACCTGTGGCCACCGAGATCTCCGGATTTGACATCGCGGTCTTCTTTCTATGGGGTTACATAAAAGACAGGGTTTACGCCACACGTCCCCAGACATTGGACGATCTGAAGTACATCACACAGGAGATTCAAGCTATGTCGGTAGCACACTTCTATTTGAAAAAAAAAATGAAAGAAGTGTGCCAGTTCTATATAAATCAATCTGTATCATCCATTCTTCAATCTCACGCTAGGTTTTGAATTTTGCCCATGCTATAGGTTCTCTGGGATCCAGAATTACTTTTCCCTCGACTTGTAGGTCCTCGACACTAAGATAGCTACAAAATAGGAATGAACATAAGGTGGGACTAAGCGTGGCTCTTCTATCGCTGCTAGACAATGCGGTGCGTGCAACGTTGCACAGTTAAGCAGGCATACTGACTCGCTTTGTCGAATCATGCGACTGATTTTTTTGCCCATTATAAAGATACCAATTAAATAATTATTTTGTTTACCCATGTTAAAGAGCTATTTTTTCTTTTGATTACTCTCCAAACCCCATGTTTGTAGCATATCTGGTTTCGGAGATATAGGCAGATAAGGTGCCTGACTAGAAAGAAAAGAATTATTAACTGTCAGTGAAGAAAAGCACACAGATGCTGTGCTGCAGTTGTATTTTGTACCTTACATTCAATAAAGTGGTCATCTTTTAAGAGTGCACACGTGTTTCTCAAAGTTAGTAAATATACCGCTTAGCAAGCCTAGTACTGGTGCGTCTAGTAGTAACTGCGAGACAACTCATTAGATTTTACATAAGCAGGCTACAAATATTCTTGTTAATGTATATTCCTTTTTAAACAGATGTCAATGAAAGACATTTTCGAAAGTACAAATTTCGCTCAGTGTCGAGAATTAATGTTACAATCTTGTCACGTGAGTGCTCATTCTGTGACGAACATTGTTAAAGAAGGCAAACAGATCGCCAAATTAGGAGAAGTTTTCATATTTAGATCTCCAGGGAAACATCGGGCGGCTAGAAAACGTGCCAGTAACTTAGACAATTTTCAAAAGCGTGTTTTATGTAGAACAATGTATGACAAGGGTGATTATCCAACTGCCAAAAAGCTGACCAATTTAATGAGGGGGAAAATAAAATTATATGGATTCTGTATCTTTTATGCATAATATTCTGAAATATCTTGGGTTCAAATATAGGAGAACCAATCATGGTCATAAATTTCTGCTTGAAAGAAGCGATATTGTTGCTGCAAGACTAACATTGGACTAAAAGGCTATTACAGACAGTATACAAATATGGAATCATTAAAATAGAAACTATATTCACAAATCGTTGAAATGTCACTATTTTGTTTCACTGTATCAAACATCTTATTTCGTAGAAAGCATCTGATTTGAATCATTTTGTGTTGTGTGTATATGAACGATAGCTACGTAAGTAAACTGTTCTCCAGTTCAAGGGTTTAAGGTTCAGATTGTACGATAATCATTGTATATGTTCTCACACACATGTTGAAATATTAAGCGAACTTCTCTGTCAGCATCTGTATCACTATACGTCTCAGCATCTGTATGATACTTGCTAGGCTGAGACAAAGACAGATATATCTTCCATAAATAATCGGACAAACTTTGCGTTTCACTATGGAGTGCTCTATAAAGTAGGATAAATTATGTGTATCAATCTCAAGGCACTCCTTGTGTTAAGCAAAAATCATATTACGAGGGCCGTTTTTTTTCAACCTCCGATAGGCTATAAATAAAACACAAGTTCATATAAAACAATAATTTTATTACCAAAAGAATAGTACACTTATGGTTACTTTTCGACATAATCACCGAAGAGATTGAGACATTTGTCATATCTGTGGACAAGCTTTTCACTTCCCTCTTCAAAGAAAGTTGCCGCCAGTGAATTCAAGTAGTCCTTGACGTTCGTTTGAAGGTCCTCATTGGTTTGAAATCGCTTCCCACCAAGCCACGTCTTCAGTTGAGGAAAAAGGTGAAAGTCACTGGGTGCTAAGTCAGGACTGTATGGCGGATGATCGAAAATGTCCCATCCAAATTGGTCGAGAAGGCCGTTGAGTTGCTGCCGCAGTGTGTGGACGACCATCTTTAAACTTTCGACACCATTCACGAACAACACCATCACTCATGAAGTTTTCGCCATACACACGACTCATCCTCCGATGGATTTCTGCAGCACCACGGCCTTCAACCTGTAGAAAACGAATTACACTTCGCAATTTGCACTTGGCGGGAGCATCAGTAATGGCGGCCATGTTTACGTGGCTGTAGCACAACGCCGACTGACGACTGAATGTCAACAATGGCGGAGTGTGTAGTGCGAGAGCTGCGCAGTCGCCGACAGCGCATACCCGCTTTCTGCTGCCCGCGTAGCGTCGGCATGGAGCGATCGGAGGTTGAAAAAAAAAACAGCCCTCGTATATGAATAGCCATTTAAAATATTGAAAATGTGGCTAAATTAAGAGCTTCCCCATTCAACCTTGTTTACATCATGAGTTTACGGCACAAAAGGAATCGGAGAGCAGGAATGAAATGCAATACAAACGAGTAGGTGAAGTCTGACATTAGACAATACAACATCGTAGGAGTACGTCAACTGTTCACCAAGAAGAAGGCAAGAGCGTAGTACGGGGCCCAGAGATAAGCAAAGTACCTTTGAACAGAGACAGTTAGTGATCTATCACTATGAAAAGAACAAAACATGCCGGGAAATAGCAGAGATTGTGAATCATAGCAAAAGTACATTTAGTGACATAATTCACTGGTATAAGTATGAAGACAGAATTGAATCTCGAGAAAAGCCAGGGTGACCAAAACTTCTTACCTATAGGCAGGAGTCTTATATTATGTGGAAGCTAATTCGGAATCCGCGTACAAGTGCTCCGGTAATTTGTACTGAGATTCAGGAAGAACTGGAATGGACAGTGCTGAAACGGGCTGTCCCAGAAGGGTCATGCGAAAAGAAGATTTTAATGGTCGCGTAGCCAGAAAAAGATCATACATTTCCAGCAAGAATAAAAGGAAGCGATTACAATTTGCCAAGGACCTTGTTAACAAGACAACCGATTGGTAGGACCAAGTTATTGTTTGTGACGAAAGCAAATGCAATCTTGCTGATTCCAAAGGCAGGGTGGTTGTGCGGAGAAAACCAAACACGGAGCTGGAAGAGCGCAATTTATAGTCTGTTTAGTTAACGCATGTGCAGTTCAGAGTCAAAGGAACCTGAGCCTCCCGTCCACTAATGACCGTCATAAATCTATCTCCACACTTCCGAAATGGAACACTGTCGTTGAGGACCAACAGCAAGCCTGATTTTCTCGAAGTGACAGTCGCATGTCTACTTCACGTGGAGTCTCAGTTGCCAAAGTTCCAACTTCCAGTTGATCTGTTTCATTACGTGCAGAAATTCGTTGTGTGTCACGATGTGGAGACCATGGGACGGAAATGCAGTGGTAAATGCAGATGAAGTAGTGGATAACTTTCAGTCAAGTGAAAATAATCAAAGTGAAGACAATAGTGTGAATAACTGGGCCGAGTTATATTACTGGAAATGCCTCAAAAAACAAAGTTATAACGGGAACTGTTTCTAAGCAAATTCAAACGCTTGTTGTGAACACATATAAATATGTGCTAACAAATAACCTTGGTAAGGGGTCATGCAATGAACCTGATAAATTCTGGGTATTCACAGAAATACACTAAGAAATATTGTGACGAAAGGAATACCAAAGACGCCGATCAAGTGCGAAAACAAAAGGAAACGTTTCTCTAAAGTAGATAATTTCACATGCGATTTAATTCGTCGAAAAATTTATAGATTCTATGCAAATGGGAGAGCGCCCACCTTAGACGAATTGGTTGCACATTTGCAAGAAATTTGTGACTTTCCTTATGGACACTGCACTTTCCGCGGCCTCCTAAAGGAGCTGGGTTTCAAATACTGCACTTTGAATAAGATAAGGGTTATTATGGAATCCAGTAGAATTGTAGCTTGGCGATATATATTTGTCAAAACTAAACAAGTTTCGCAGTAATGAACATAACATAATTTATTTAGATGAAACCTCGTACGATACCCTTGACGTATCGAGAAAGGTGGCAACCTTGCAGAAAGATCTGGGAGGAGGGTCGGGGGTTGTAGAACGATTATAAGGTTTCGTCAAAGGCAGCGGCCGACGTGCACACGCGTTAACTAAACAGACTTTACAAGGCGCAGTCAAACACGGCGGAGGGAGTGTAATGGTACGGGGCTGCATTTCTTCTACGGGAGTTAGAAACCTGGTCTTCGTAGACACAAAAATAAGCAAGGAAGTCTATATTAAACTATTACAGCAAAATTTAAAACAAAGTGCAGAAATGATGTGTATTTAGGACAGCTTCTCATTTCATCAGGATAATGTTCCGAATCATACGTCCCACATTGTGCAGCTATGGTTACTTTACAACTGTCCTCATGTACTGCATCGACCCCCTCAGTCCCCGGATCTTAATCCCTTAGAAGCAGTATGGGATAAACTGGAGAAGGTTGTGCGGAACACTCCATCACCTCCAAGCAGCACTTGAAGGAGAGACTGCAAGAGGAATGGAGGTAACTTTCTACAGTCTACCTGAAAAACCTGGTTCACAGCTTGCCGAATAGGTTGAGAAGTAGTGAAAAGAAGAGGGAGAGTCACAAAGTACAGATATATTTCGTTTTTATCTTGGAAAGTGCAGAGCGATGCGCAGTGGTATCTGGACGAGTCCACCTTAGAACGGTTGCAACTGGAGGGGAGGGCTGGTCAGTTGCGTACCAGTTGCGAGCAAGTAAACACGTGCAGAGCTACTCGGTAACACTACAGCTTGTTTCAAAATGTGCTTGTCTCCTGGTTCCAAGGGGGCATTTATAAATGGCGCCTCTTAGCAGCGCATTAGGAACTAAAGTGCTACATTTAAAAACACGAAAAGTAATAACCAATATCTATAGATTTATAAAAAGGTACAATGGTCTGGGTCAGCTATAAAAATCTGGGGAAGGGTATCTGAGGCAACAGTTGTGTCTGAAAGCAGTTTAGGAGAGTTATTAAGGAAAGAAAAGCCATTTGTGCTAGTGCAACAGCGTCCTACTCTATGCCCAGTAAACAAAGATTAAAAACATGCACAAAATCTAATTTGGATGTTTTAATTCAGAAGTAGTTAGGCGAACTATGAATAATTTTTAAACTACAGAAAAACAAAGACCAACTTTGAAGAAAGTGCTTATGAAGCTTAAAAATTCTACTGACTTCCAAGGCAGTGTCTGAACATTAAGAAGAGTTCTTTTGAAGCTAGGATTATTTGAAAAAATAAAAACCACAAAGGGTGACAGACAAATTTTAGTCGAACATCGCACCATACGTGCAAAAAGGCTTAAGTATTTACGAAATATTCGGAGATATTGAAGTGAAGTTTATATAGTTTATATGGTTGAAACTTATATAAATACAGCACATACTGGACCATATGCCTGGAGTGAAATACGTTACAGGGACTCTGCAGCGATATTGAAAGGCCGACAGTTGTTTATCTTGCCTGCTGGAGGAGAACAGGGTTTTGTTCCAAATGTCTATGTACTATTTAAGGTCCAACAAAAGCGTGGAGATTACTACCATAGTAAGAATTACAACTTAGTTTATAAGAGCTGCAAAACTGGCTTCGAGAATGAAATTTGCTTTTAGACACCTAATGCAGCGCCCTCCCCTCTCATATCTTACGCGTGTGACGCATTGTGGCGATAGGTGCACTATCCCCACCACAGTTGCTACTCATCCCTACCGCGCAGGATTCCAGTCAAGATAAAATAATACATCTGTACTAAGCCATATTTTGTAGCACACTCAAGTTATGTCCGATTACTTTTGAGGGCCAAAAGTAACTGCCGATTATCATAATTCCAATAAAATAGCACATCAAATGTTGTTTTTCACTTTCAATACTTAGTACTCTGCTTTGTCCGATTATTTTTGGGAGTGTCTGTATATCTTCCATCTCTGTCGCCTGCTAGCCGTGGAACTGGTAAAGTCTGTCTATCCAACGCAAGTGCACGGCGGCCGCTTTCTTTGACAACCCCTCATAATCGTTTTACAACATGGACCCTCCTCCTGACGGTCCTTTCTACAATGTTGCAACATTTTAACATCACCGTCTTGCACCTAATGAAACAGAACAACTGGAAGTTGGAAATTTGGCAACTGAGACTCCACGCGGAGTAGACATGCAAATTTTCAACAAATAGGGGTTGCTATTGGTCCCCAACGACAGTGTTCCATTTCTGAAGTGTGGAGATAGATTTATGACGGTCATTAGTGGAGGGGAGGGTCCCGTCCTTCGAGGTCCCTTTGACTGGGAACTGCACACGCATTGGGTAAACAGACTTTAACACCAAGACAGTGGGATAACCGAATTGGTTCAACCCATGTTCATTATTATTTTGTAGCTACTATAGGGTAAACTGATAAAAGAAGAACGCTTATATCGATGTGGGTGGAGAAAGGAACACGATTCCTTCAGATGTTTTTATTGCTACAGTCTTCTTTTTGAAGTTGGATTCAGACGTAGGATATTTACCGTGTGCAGGAGGTGTGTTTGCCCCGGCAGCAATGAAAGCAACAATAACTGTGTGCATGTGTGGCCCCACATCATAGCACAGTGGTTAGGGGGAGGGGGAGGGACAGGAGAATGAAACTGGTAATGAGGGACAGAGGCCTGGCGCACTTCATTTTAAATGAAATACAACCACCCTCCTCCTCCCCCTCCTCCCTACAGCAGCAGCAGCAGCAGCAGCAACACAATGTTGAACTAAACAATCGCTTACAAATATGGACACATGACCTGACCGGTCGGCCGCTGTACGGATGGCTGCCAACTTCACACAGGTGTATGTCCGTATGTGTATGTATGACACATTCTATTTTCGTGCTGCTTTGTATGCATATATGTAGTAGCGTGTATTGTTAGAGTAATATCCGGACGTGTGCTGCACTTCCTCGTCATGTCATGCATGATGAATCACGCCCTGCGGATAACTTTTTGATGAGTGCAGTAGACCACGGCTTATTGAAACACGGACCTGCGAATGTCGGACAAAATTAAACTATTTTCAGATGCACTCGGTGTACCACGTGGAAGCATCTATTTACACCACAATATCTGCTGGGTGGTGCCACAAGAGAGCCATTGCTATGTCCACACTTTGCTGCACCCGGCAAATGACTGATAATTTGAGGAGAAGTGCATGTTGCAACTGTCCGTGCAAACACCACCAATTACAGAATTCACTGGCGAGAAATTTGTCATGCTGGATCAACGTAATTGTTTGGACCTTAAGTAAAACACATGAGACAAGTTCATTTTGTAACAATTACAGAAAACTGAATAAACAAGCAGGCGGATAAATGCAGAGACAAAAAATAGATCGATACATTAGTACATTGAGAGAGACGAATAGATAGACAGAGAGATAGATAGACAAAAACATAGACAAATAGATACATCGACCGATTTTTTTTTTCAAATTTACCTCCTCCAACGTTAAGTCATATCCGACGATTTTTTTTTTTTTTAATTTACGTCCTCCAACGTTAAGTCATATCGGACGATGAATGGAATGGATGAAACGATGCTCAAATGAGTCCGGGGTCCATGGAGCTTAAAAATGTGTGTACTGTTTAACGCCCGCTTTTACTACATACGGCACCACAGGCGATGGCACTGATGATACATGATATGAAGATGGAGCATCGGTGGAATGAGATGGCGGGGGAAACCGGAGATCCCGGAGAAAACCCGCCCCAGCGCCGTTGTCCACGACAAATCTCACTTTGCGGTCGCCTGGGATTGAACCCGGGCCGCCTTGGTGAGAGCCAAGTGGTCTAACCACTGAGCCACGGCGCGACCCATGGAGCTTTGAGTTATCCGACATTCGTCTTACAGGATAAGGGAAAAGCCCGTAAAAAACCTTATCCAGGCAACTCACCCTGACCGAGATTCGAACTCGGGACCTCTTGAACGTGAGGCAGACATGCTACCACGACGCTACCAAGGTGGGCATATATCCGACGATGGATGAAATGTTTGAAATGATACTGAAATCAGTCCATGGTCTATAGAACTTACAGTTACCGGACATTCATCGTTCAGAATAAGGGGGGACGTCAGAAGAAACTCTTTCTGGTCAAGATTCGAACTCGGGACCCCTTGAAATTTAGGCAAGGTGCTACCATTATAGCCAAACTGCAGGATTCTCGCTAAACAAACGAAAAAAGAAGTTAATGTCAAACGGATCAGCGACACCAATATTAATAGACGAAATACCCCTTACATACGAAGACGAGTATACATATCTGGGACAACTACCCTTTTTTCAAGAAGTAATGGAGAAGAAATTACAAAGAAAAATCTCTCTATGCTCAATTTCTTCTTGAGCAGCAAGCCAGGTGAAAAGACGATTACAAATAGACATTTCGGGAGTGTGCATCTCCCCCATCATCAGGATATTTATTAAATGTAATAACCACAAATGAAAAACTGGATATAACACAAATATAAACAAAGACAAAGGACTATCAAAATTCACATTATAAATGCAACAGTTACTGGGAGTGGAAAGTTCAGGAGGCTTTGGCCATTTCCTCCGAGCAGAGCACGCCTAGTCATGATACTGGATTTCAGTTCAGCTCGTCTTGGAAACCGGCCTTAAAATGGAAATTCGTCGGCTTAAGAAGCACAGATCAATACAGCTTGATAATCAAGTTAAGTAGTTACGTTTCTTTGACCCAATTAATTTTCTATACTCATGCCATCTTCTGACCTGGCATTTAATTTACTGAAAACAGTCTTTTGTTCAGTAATGCGAATTTTGATCGTGTTTTGTCTTTGTTTATATTTGTGTTATATCCAGTGTTTCATTTGTGGTTATAACATTTAATAAATATCCTGATGATGGGAGAGATGCACACTTCCGAAACGTTGATATCTAATCGTCTTTTCACCTGGCTTGCTGCCCGAGAAGAAATTGGACATATTCGTCGCCAGGAAAGCTTCAGGTATTATTTTAAAGGTTTCTCTAGCCGGGGAGGCATTCTGGCATCTTACTTTTATACTCTTAGACAGAAACCTAAGTAGACGACTAAACTTCCACCTGTATGTACCCCGTTTTTGTACGGATGTCAGACATGGTCACTAACAGCAAAACAGACGAACAAAATCCAAAATGTCAACGGAAGATGCAACGCAAATTCCTGGGGTTATCTCTGAAAGACAAAATCTCAAATGCAGCATTGAACCAGCAATCATAGACCGAAGACATTATCTACAAAATTAGCCACAAGTTTAAAATGAAAATGGAGGTGCCACGTGGCGAGATTACAAGACGAAAGTTGGACGTACAGTGACACCATGTGAGATCCTCGAATAGGAAAACGACTACAATGAAGACCGAGACCCAGATGGACAGACATCTTCGAGGAGCATGCAGGTCAGCAGTGGTCAAGGGTAGCTAGAGGAAGAAGAGTGAAGCAATATTTTTTATGGGTGTAACACAGCTCCACGTTGTGTGCCAATTTGATACCAAAAAGTGTTTATGGGTGGCTCAGGGTAAAACAATGAGGTTTATCACAGGGTATGCGTATGTGTATGTGAGAAGGAGATTTTTAATAACACTGGAATGCCCGTTTCCAACTTATTTATTTACTGCTTCTTCTTTTCAAACATCGACATGAAAGTTGCCGACCAAGGGTTACCAATCTCTGTTTAGAGTTACTGATTGCAGAATGTTTATTACTCGATAAATTTATTCGTTCCTCATATATACGAACCGACAAATATTCCAGACAAAACCAGAGAACTGCCTTAATCGCCCTGTCGCCTCAAACTGCTCTCATAGGCCTGACGCCGAAGACCCTTCTCAATGGCTTCCTAGCCATGAACTGCCCACATCGGCTCCACGCCGAAGACTGTTCTCCATGACCACAGCTGCGCGTGTGGGTGTATCACTTTCCCTTACTGAAAACTCCTTTTCAACCAAAGTCCCTTTGTGGCTGTTTTGTCGTCATTGTAAATGATCCAAAGAATTCCCTATTCATACAAGTCAAGTGAGCCCCTTTAGAAAACTGCTAAGGACACTCTTTCTTACGTTGCTTTTGTTATGGCAACTTTCCCTACAACTCAACTAGCCTTGCCCTTGTCGTAACAAAGAACCAACATTCCTTTGACATCCATCATGATTCTTTACTTCTGGCAAACCTTAATTTCGGTATCAAGAGACTGAAAATCCCTGGAGATACATCTGTGGAGGGACTAATAGTGAATAGTGTAAATATGGAGTAACAGTGACTAAATAGTGAAAAGTGTACATATAGAATAGTAACCTTTAAATAGTTAATACAGCAAATACTGGATAGTAGTGACTAAAGAGGGAATAGTATAATCACTCAATAACATTATTACGAGCCAATGACTAAATGGTGCATCGCATAACTAGCCCGCTTCGGTGGCGTGGTTGTACCATGTCTGCCTCACGTTGAAGAGGTCTCGAGTTCGAATCTCGGTCAGGGTGAGTTACCTGGATAAGGTTTTTCCGGGGTTTTCCCTTATCCTGAAAGACGAATGTCGGGTAACTCTAAGCTCTGTGGACCGCGGGCTCATATGGACATCATTTCATCCATTCCATTCATCGTCCGATATGACTTAACGTTGGAGGACATAAATTACAACAAAGAAAACGCATAATTAGACAAAAGTGACAAACATGGTCAATGTCTAACGTGGAATAGCTCACCACGTTGGAATAAATGAGCTATCCCCATCTGATAGGAGGCCTTTGCTCTTGATGCAGTCCCTGTCAGGTAGAGACATTGACTTAACATACCAATTAATATCATAAGACGTAAATGTAACTATAAGAACATATATAAATAGCATATATGTTGAGAATAGTCGCTCCTGCTCTTGAAAATTTCTGCCATACTTGAATATAGTGAAAACTGGCGAGTTAATAAGGCCAAACAGAGAAGGTCATTAAAACTCCCTTTACAAACTTATAAACAACCACTCTTGCTTACTGTCTGCCCCGCCCGGAGGGCAAACATGGTGCCAGGAAGTCGCGAACCGACTCACTTTTACAAACCCAAACGGGCCCCTCTCAACAGGCTTTGAGATTTTGACCGACGCTCAGAACGCATGCTTACGCATAAAATTTAGCAAGCGTGCCGTTAGAGTAAACGACGCGTTCGCCATGCGCCCTCGCACTACATTTAAATTAGTCTTAGAGCGGGAAAAAACTTGTACCAACCAGGAAGAAAGTATTGGTCACGTGATTTATGATCATTCCAAAAATTCGGTACGCGTGGGGGAAATTTGAACGATGGCAGAAAAACGTTCTGTCAACTAAAACCACTTGTCTTCCGACGTTCCGACGTGCTAGATTATCTGCATTCCATACTTTATATTTCGGCGTTTCGCGCCAGGAAGTGATAAGTTTCACGTCTAAGAATGTTCGCTAAGTAAGGATCGTGAAGGACCAGCGCACTCGAAGAAAAGTGCCAAGGAATATTAAGTAATAATTCTTTAGTATATTCAACCGCAACAAAGCAGGAACTCAACTTCGCGGACAGCACTATGACATTTCGCGCCTCAGTACTCTACAAGACATCACCGTTCACTCCGCGACCTGTACGCGAGACGCGACGCGAGACCATAAACAACTGAGACGCAACATTACAACAGGTGGCGAACACCCATGATAGGTCAAGGATCACAATAAATCTACTTACGTTTAGGAGTCGAGGTGTTTTCCTTCACGAGTCAGGACGTACCCAGCCCTGAAATTACCGATGAGAGCCTCATGCCGAGCTACACAAACGGAAACATCAGACCAATGACTGAAATCCCTCGATCCTTGATCTCACACCCAACTTCAATTAACCTTATGAGGTAGTGAGTGACCGAGGGATCATTCACCGGGTTCCGAAAGGGCCGAACCGCCTCACTCTTCACGGGACATTTTTGACTATTTTCAATCATACATTCAGTCGTGCCACGGAGGCAGGCTAGACCGAAAAATGGTTAGATAAATCAGTCGATATACCGATAAACGGAAATATGGATAGATAGGTCGATAAACACCCGCCTTGATAGCGTTGATGGTAAGACGAAAGTCTGGTAACCCTGAGGTCTATGAACCTGGATTCATTTGAGTATAATTTTACACATTTCATCCATCGTCGCATATGACTTAACGTTGGAGGAGGTGAATTTAAAAAGGTTGACACATTTTTATTTTAAATTCGACGTTGGCAAATAGAACGACGAATGAAATGATATTGAAATGAGTCCAGGGCCCATACACCTTAGAGCTACCACACATTCATCTTTCAGGTTAAGGAGAAACCTCCAACTTTAACTCATATCGGATGGTGAATGAAATGATGTTCAAACGTGTCCAGGGTCTGACCGAGATTCGATCTCGGGACCTCCTGAACGTGAGACAGACACGCTACCACCACAATAAACAGGCGGGCTAGATAGATAATAGAGTCAGAAACATAGACAGATAGATTGATAGATAAAGAACTCTTTTTACAATTTGTATGTACCTCTCGTTGCTCAGCCTTCAAAGGGTTCATTTTACATAACCATTAGTAACCATGCTCTCTTTGCTTATTTTGTCTCAAAATTAAAATTCTCTGTATGTAGATGGAACAGGTCTATTTCTGGCCAGGAATGAAGAGTCGAATAAGATATGAGAAACATTCTGTTTTGTACATTCTACAAATGGACTGCTCCTTGTACAGTCCTCCTTGAGGTGATCCTCTTGGGAAATGATTGCAACTCCATATCTTTCTTATTCCTGTTCTATGCAATCTCAGGAAAGTAGCGGAGAGTGCGTGGACCTAGGATGAGTTTCTTGGCTTGTATTTTACAGTAAGAGAAGCTTAGTGCTAGTGGAACAAACTGGGAATAAACCTCGGTAATTCTATGGCAAGAGAAAAAACTTGGAATACTTATTCCGTGATTCGGTGCATAGTTAAGGCTTTTTTTTTTTTCAAGAATCGGGCATACAAATATTGGTGCTTGGGTACTGGACACAGTTTCGTATATATACGAGGCATGTATTTTAAGTCAGCACCGTTTTGGAATTAAAAAAAGACGTGCATAGATATCGCAATAATTTTGTTTTACATGAAAGCCTGTACCTTAATCTACTTTTCTACACACTTTCCGTGAATATTGAGGCACTTCTCATAACGTGGCACCAGTTCTTGAATACCCTCCTCATAAAATTCTGCCGCCTGACGTGTTAACCACTGTATCACAACTGTTTTGACTTCGTTATCGTCTTGAAGACGCTGACCGCCCAGATGTTTCTTCAAGTGCAGGAACAAATGGTAGTCGCTGGGCGCCAGATCAGGGCTGTATGGAGGATGATCTAGAGTTTCCCATTGAAAAGATTTGATGAGATCTTTGGTCAATGTCAGCAGTAACAATTTGGTCTAATAAATCTTCACCTTCATTGTGGTACCGCTCAAGGAAAGTCAGGGCACTGCCTAAATGTTGGGTTTTGTGCAAATCCGTCAAAATTTTCGAAACCCAACGTGAACACAATTTCCCGTACTTCAAGTTCTCGGTCACAATGCGATACGAAACACTACGAGAATATTGAGTAAAATAGTCGCATCTGTTTTCTCTCACCTTTTCGTCCAATTTCTGCACCAAATCTCCAGTAAAGACCGAAGGACGCCCACTCCGTTCTTCATCATGCACATTTGTGCGGCCATCTTTAAATGCTCTCACCCCTTCCTTACCATTCCATCACTCATAATGTTTTGTCCGTAAACCTCGCAGATCTCACGATGAATATCGATCGGTTTTACGCCTTTAGCACTAAGAAATCGTATAACAGCCCTACTTCACAATCGGTGGGACCTACGATTGTCGGAGGTATCTTAAAAACTCAGTAGCCAACGTATACAATGAAGAATCAGACTGTAATGACGTCAGTGCGTAGACAAGAGATATAGGTAACCAGCGCGCATGCCCGGAACGCCGACCGTAGCGCTGCGGCGGCGGAATCGCAAAACGGTGCTGACTTAAAAAACAGGACTCGTATATATATTTTCAGAACCACTAAAGTTATCAAACAATTTTAGAGAGTTTTCTTATTTTTTTGTTTTAATTTACGCCCTCCAACGTAAGATCAACGAAGTGGGTGAAATGATACTCAAGCGACTCCAAGGTCCATAGAGCTTAAAGTTTTCCGACATTCATCTTTCAGGATAAGGGAAAACCCCGAAGAAATCCAGATAACTCACCCTGACCGAGATTTGAACTCGGTAACTCTTGAACGCGAGGCAGACACGCTGCCACCTCGCTACAGAGGCGGGCATTTTTGAGTTGATCTGATAAATGAGGCGGACTGCAACAAGAGTGAAGATCAGGACTGAGAACCCGTTAGATAATTTGATGGTTATTTCGGGTGTAAGGAAGGCAGACACATAAAATATAATTACTATTTAATACGTTATAACGCATCAAGAATATCATCAGAAAAATACATGTAGTTTTATGAAAACAGTAAAGTTAAATACCACTCAAGTTAAACACAAAATACAGTGCAATAATTGACTACCAGGAGGCGTAGCGATAAAAAGAATGAGGTTATGTTATTGTCGACAAAGGCAAAGGACTCGTTAAATTATTCAAATGGTAAAAGTGCGAATGCTGGTGGTATTCTTTATGATATTCTGCATTTGGAGGTTATGAGTGAGATTAACAGCGGTGAACCTAATGGCGTCACAAACCTCGTGATACCACATCACCAGAGGTTTCAGAGTTCCCATATCTAATTTAAAATTAGATTCAAATTATATGGCATTTTTACAGTGTAGGTTTTATTTCAAATGAATGCTGGAATAAAGCCACTTTCATCACTGGAACTTGTATGGGTATAAAGCAAGTGGATGTACCACAAACAGGTTTTGCTCAAATAGAGAACAGGGTCAGAAAAAATAAAGCTCCTGATGTCATTGCTTTAATTGACTATTTCTAGCTGTTGCATCAGCAAATTAGAGGCGTATTCCAGTATTTCTGTTGATTGATAATAGCTGCTTAGCAAATTTATCTCTTGACATTGACTTAATTACATCCTGAGTTGATAAAATTTGTTGAATGTAATCAAGCCTCCTTTATAACAAACAATGAAATAAACATTAGACAAAACTCTAACATTTATCATTCCAACCAAAACTTTCTTGCTTCCAGAAAGGTGTGTATTATGAAACCATCAAAATATTTAACGTTATTTATAATAATATTAACAGAAAAATGAATAATTGCAGTACTTTAATACTCATGTAATAAATATATGACAAGGGACCTATTACTTTACTTTCCTTCCAAAAAATGCAAAATGTCCTGATGGAATCTTTCCCCATGTTCATCACTAACAGCTCCACCACTAGGAGGGAAAAAGTCTAGGTGGGAGTGGAGAAAATGGATCCTAAGGGACATGTTGTATCCAAGGTTACGGTATTTTTGCAGGAGCACTGTCACCAAATGCTTGTAGTTGTCAGCTCTTTTGTTGCCTAAAAATCCATGAACAACACCCATGAAGGCTTCCCAAACTTCCATTTATTTCCTCTTCAAAATTTGGTCAAATGCAGGGTCCTTTACAAGTTCTCTTATTTGTGGCCCGACAAAAATGGCTTCCTTAACCTCTGCATCACTTAATTTTCAAAATTTCTCTCTGACAGGTGTGCCAACTCCCAAAAGAATTCCCCCAAATTTAAAATCTTGACTCTAAGACATGAAATGCCACTTTATCTTCAAAACAAGAGCTAATCTATCATTTTATGGTGATTTTTGAATTCAGCAGATGGAAATACATGTAAATTCATTATTTTTAAACCCGAAACATTTTCATTGTTGCCCAGTGCATTCAATCAGTGCCACCTGACGGCCCTAAGACCAAAGTTGCTTTCACCAGTGTTAACTTGTGCACGGTCTGTAAAAGCTATTAATGATGAGAGAGATGAGAGGGAGAGAGAGAGAGAGAGAGAGAGAGAGAGAGAGAGAGAGAGAGAGAGAGAGAGAGAGATGAGAGATGATGTGAAACGATAATGGAGATAAAATGGAGGGACAGGAAATCCGGGGATGTAACAACCTACCCAGCATTTAGGCCGCGCCGTGGCTGAGTGTTTAGACCGGTTGGCTCTCACTAAGACGGCTCAGGTTTGATCCCAGGCGACCGCAAAGCGAGATTTGTGTTAGACAACACGGCATTGGAGCGGATTTTTTTCTTTCGAAATCTCCGGCTTCACCAGGCATCTCGTATGTCGCATGCAGTAAAACATTTTATTACCCAGCATTAAACTGCCGACCCGAGAAACCCTCGAAAATACAATGGGTCAGGTAGATTGGCCACGGGAATCGAACCCTGACCCCTCGAATACGGTTCGCAGACTAAACTACCTGAGCCAGCCTGCTCGGCCTTATTTTTTTTACTAAACAATATATTTAAAAAAGCTCAACATGAAGAGACTCTTCCTAAAACACTCAAAATGACTTTCATTTGTCACGAAAATGTCCTAATAACATTGTATTTTAATTAAAATAAAGGGATTTTTGAGAAAATGTGTTTTTTAAAATGCTTCAAGTAAAGGTATTTAGAACGTATTTTTTGTAGAAAATCATTGTTGCATACTCGTTAAATTATTAACCCATGGCGCAACAGCTCATATAGCTCCAAATCCGACTGCTGGCCTCACGCCCACATACACAAGGTAGAGGTGGCCTATCATTCAACTGATAAGGCGAGTAGATGTCGTCAGCACCTCAGCATCCCCCAGACGGAAAGCTGGCTTTCTTAACCGGGGTCGCTTACTAGCGTAAGCTATTCAACCTCCTCAAGATGCTGAGTGGGCACCGGTCCTATACCCTGGACTTAAAATCCGCACCCACAGAGGTGGGATCGAACCCGCCGCATTCCGTGGCAGGGACCAAGACATGCTGCCTTAGGCGCAGGATATTTCATCCTCGTACTGAATTTAAATACAAAATTCGGTATTAAATCAATTTATGTCTTTGAATTATGCATTTCACATCAGTGGAATTTTCTGTAAAAAGGATTTTCAAAACTTATACGAGGGCTGTTCAATAAAGAATGATTACAATTTTTTTGACAACGTATCTTTACTCATGCTCATAATTTTGATGGTCCTTCTCAAAATAGTCTCCCCTGAATGTGATGCACCTGTCACAGAGTTTCTGCCGGTCTTCAAAGACATGCTGGAAACCATTTTTGAGAGATCCTTCAAAATCGCCTCCACAGCCTTCACCACTGCTTCTACTGATGGATAATGCCTCCCACGAAGGCATTTCTTCGAGTTAGGTAATAGAACACTGTCACATGGGGCTAAATCCTGACTATAGGGAGGGTGAGGGATGTCTTTCACGTTGATTTTTGCAAGATATTCAGCAACAACATTGACAATATGCGGCCGTGCATTATCGTGATGCAGCATTCAGCCTGCTTCAAGGAAATGTGATCTTTTGCGCCGGATATGGATGTACAATGTTTTGAGGACATCCCTGTAGTATTGTCCAGTTACTGATGTGTGTGCAGGTACAACATGTTGATAAACCATTCCATGAATATCAATGAATGAGATGACCATATCTTTCGCAGCAGAAGCAACCACTTGCTTCTTGGGGGGTTGGTGATGAAGGAGATTTCCATACTGAGCTTTGCTGTTTGCTCTCAGGATCAAAATGATGTAGCCAAGTTTCATCAGCAGTGATTACGTTCGAAAGAAACTCCGGATCTTCCTCTAACATCAACTTTAACTGCATACAGATCCGCATACGAATGTCCTTTTGTTCGGGAATCAACAGTCTTAGAACTCATCATGCACAAACACGTCTCATGTGTAATGTTTCTGTCACCAACGTGTGGATGGCACCAAATGAAATGTTCAGTACTTCTAAAAGTGATCTTAAGGTAATTCGTTGATCCTCTCTCACAATGGCAACAGCAGTGTTGAAGTTTTGTTCCGTAAGAGCAGTAACTGGAGCACCGGGTCTACCTTCCTTTGAAATTGATTGTCTCCCCTTTAAACATTTTAAACCATCTTCGAGCTGTGCTGTAGGGAACAACAGACTATCCATAGGCCTCCTGTAACATTGTATAGGCCTCAACACAAGATTTGTTGAGACGAAAGCAAAATTTCAAAGCCGCATATTGTTCCTATAGTGTTACCTCCATTGCGGCGGTAGGCGATACTGAACATGTCTGAACTTGCGTGGTTCTCACAGGCGGGGACCACGAGTACCAACAATGAAACTACTACGGCGTGTTTGTTTGAAATTAAGCTAAAGGAATTGTAGTGCGAAAAATTGTGACCATAAAAAATTATGATCATTCTTTATTGAACAGCCCTCGTATTTCTAGTAACAGTATTTTGTAACTTTAGTGCAGATAACAATATCTTTTCTACCTAGTGTGCACATGTTACAGAAAATAAAAACACAACAGGGGCAGAGAAAGTCATATGAATCTCAACCATAAGAATTTCTCTATTGCTAGCCTATAGGTAATATTGTTTCATATCGAGCCCATTTCCATTAAAAATTTATCATGATTAACCGAAAGCAAAAAGAAAAATAAGCTCTCATTTGAATAATTTGTTGAACAGCTATAAAAATTATAACGGACAGCGAATATAGTGCGATTGCCTCACGTCACGTTTTTTTATTTAAAAATGTAGAGTGTTTTTGTTTAATTGTCCTGTAACTACATTGCAGTTAGAGCGTAATTGGAAAATTTGCTGTTATTTTAGCATTTTATATCATTAAATAAACGGCGTACCATTACGCGAGGAGCGAGTGTCTACTTACCAATTAGCGTGTCTGGATTGGACAGTCCTTCACCTGCATTGACATATTCAGCGCTCATTAGCCCATCACATTCACTGTCCCTAATTTAACAAGTTAAATACTCAAATAAACAAAGTGAAAAAAGATACCAAACAATTCCATCACTACGTTGATAAGGTTGCTCTGGTGTTTGTGACACATTCGATGTCATCTTCGTCTGCTGTCGGCTGCTATAGTGGTGAACTATCACGTATTCTCCCTATAGGTGAGTGTGAAAATAAACGTCAGTTAAGTTGACCAACATAGATGATCTGAAAAAGTTTTCGACCTAATAAAGATACAATACTTTTTTTTCTTCAGAATTGTTTTTTCAACATAGTCTCCTTGTAACTCTACACATTTCTCCCAACGATGCTCCCATCAATGTAACACATCCAGATAGTACTCGACGTTTTTCAATATAGTATCCTTGTAACTCTACACACTTCTCCCAGCGATGCTCCCATCTCTGTAACCCATCCAAATAGTACTCGGCGTTTTTCAACATAGTCTCCTTGTAACTCTACACACTTCTCCCAGCAATTCTCCCATCTCTGTAACCCATCCAAATAGTACTTGACGTTTTTCAACATAGTCTCCTTGTAACTCTACACACTTCTCTCAGCGATGCTCTCATCTCTGTAACCCATCCAAATAGTACTCAGCGTTTTTCAACATAGTCTCCTTGTAACTCTACACACTTCTCCCAGCGATGCTCCCATCTCTGTAACCCATCCAAATAGTACTCGGCGTTTTTCAACATAGTCTCCTTGTAACTCTACACACTTCTCCCAGCGATGCTCCCATCTCTGTAACCCGTCCAAATAGTACTCGGCGTTTTTCAACATAGTCTCCTTGTAACTCTACACACTTCTCCCAGCGATGCTCCCATCTCTGTAACCCGTCCAAATAGTACTCGGCGTTTTTCAACATAGTCTCATTGTAACTCTACACACTTCTCCTAGCGATGCTCCCATCTCTGTAACCCGTCCAAATAGTACTCGGCGTTTTTCAACATAGTCTCCTTGTAACTCTACACACTTCTACCAGCGAAGCTCCCATCTCTGTAACCCGTCCAAATAGTACTCGGCGTTTTTCTCTACAAAATAATTGTTCACGAAGGTGATTGCCTCTTCATTTGATGAAAATATCTGTCCTCCAAACGCAATTTTCAGATGAGGAAACAAAAAGAAGTCTCTTGGGGCTAGATCTGGTGAGTAAGCAGTTCAAACCGTAATTCGTGGATATTTGCTATTGCTACCGCTGAGGTGTGAGGCGGTGCGTTGTCTTGGAGAAACAGGATTTTCTTTTTCTGCAAATGTGGCCGTGCAAATGTGGCCGTTTCTGCGCAAGTTCTGCCTTCAGCTTGTCAAGTAATGATGCGTAGTATGCTTCTGTAATAGTTTTTCCTTTTTGAAGATAATCGATTAAAATAACTCCATGACTATCCAAAAAAACAAAAAAAAAAAAAAAAAAAACTGTCGCCATCACTTTACCAGAAAAAAATTACGGCTTTTGCTTTTTGGAGCCCGTTCTCCCTTTTCAGTTCACTGTTGGGACTATATCTTTGTATCGGGCGTATAATAGTGTATCCAAGTTTCAGCTACAGTAATTAATCAGCGCCAAAACTCGGATTTATTGCGCCTAAACTGTGCCAACAGCAGTTGGAAATGTTTTTCGTCTAACGTGAGCAAACGTGGCACCCAACGCGCGAACAGCTTTCTCATGTCTAAATGTTGATTTAATGTGTAACAAACACGTTCTTTTGACATGTTCATAGCCTATGCTATCTCTCTCACTTTAATTCGGATGTCGTCTAACACCATTTGGTAAATCTTGGCGATGTTTTCGTTGGTGGTTAAAGTTTTTGGACGTCCCGAACCTTCATCGTCTCCCAAGCTCTTACGGCCAGGTTTAAATTCAGCTGCCCAAAATTTCACTGTGGTAAATGATGGTGCAGGATCCCCATACACAAAGTCCAAAATATCTTTGATTTGCGTAGGCGAAATGCCTTTCGAAAGCAAATATTTAGTGACAGCTTGGTACTCGATTTTGTTCATTTTCATAAAAACACTCACCTCAATGCACTCAAACGAGTTACATAACAACTGAGCGTCCAAAATAGCTGAAACTTTGGTGGGTAGCTGTCAACAGATGAACAACGAACATGTGTTTCCCGAACTGGAAACCTATCAAATTAGAGACTCGAAATTCTTTTGCGTAGTGATAATGCGACTTGCTTTTGCTTTGTGACGTCAGCTTGTGATAGCCACCAGCTCCCCTTAAAAGAATGTTCTTCTTGTTCCGCCAGTCAGTAAACCACAAGGTGAGGCAATTCCCTTACTCTGAGTACTTCTTCGAGGCAGATCCCTGATTGCGTCATAATCTTCGTGACAAGGCGCCCTACAGGAGGGAGGGATAAAGTGAGAGAAGATACACTAGCAGAGTGCAGGGTCCTTCAGATTGAAACCCACCTGTGTTAGGTCGTATACACGCCCGGCTACCCTCTCCACTGCAGAGTTATATATCCCCCTGGGAGGCACCTCTCCCGATACGGAGGACGGCATCTGAACCACGGATCTTCTGGTCTCCGTCCAATCGCACTAAGAACAATTAATTTCCAGTAATTGTATCTAATATTGGTCCGAACTATAAAGCCTGGGCCTTAAAGTACTTACAGCACAGTAAGTCGTCCTTATGGTAGCTGTCTCATGTGTTTATGAGAACTCCTAGTGGTTTACCGGGAAAAATACGAGTCAGTTGGAGAATTTAATGTCATGTCGGCACGTTGGCCATAGTAGCTCAATGGTTAGAGCGGCTGGACGGAGACCGAGAGGTCCTGGTTCAAGTCCCAGCTATGGCTTTGGATTTTTCAGCCTGACTCTACCTTTTCATAAATAAAAGTGTTCTATAGGATAATTTAAATTTAATTTAAATTAAAATAAATACTACAGTGGAATTTAATATCGTGCAATGTTTATGTAAAATAGTATAAACAACAATATAAGCCACATTTTCGCTTAGGATTCAACCTTAAACGGAAGGCGGTACAGCTAATGTAGAAACAATTCACAATTGGTGATATGTATTCAATTTTTTAGCATTTTCTTGGGAGTGCTTTGCATCGAGAATATTTAACATCCAGCCCCAACCCTATGGTTCACTCTCGTAACTCGGTAATATATAATCCATCCCTCTGTCTGTGACCGAACACGTCCAACATGGTTATGCTTTTTTACGGGGTTTTCCGCTTGCAAACTGCTGTCAGGAGAGAACCTCTGATTGGAGGGGAAGGGGGGGACACTTCGCTACAAAATTCATGCAGACATGTCCAAATGGGAAAAGGGGCACGCCATGCTCGTCCACCGAAGTGAATCAATACATGTTTCCACGAATGTAAAATGACCAAATAAATAATTTTTGATCGCATTACAGGATAACTGAATCGAACAGTGTGTTTATATTTATGACTCATTTACACGACTATATTTTCCGATACAGAGGCCGTATAAACAGCTCTATCGAAGTCCGTATACATGTGAGGGTATGTGTGTGTGAAAGCAAGCCATCGCAAAATCTCTGTGTATATGTGTGTCCATAAATATGTTTGATTCATTGTTTGCGTTAAAACAATAATAATGGTGCTCGACGTTGCGGATTGAATAATAAGCCTATTAAATTAGCATATTTCCTATAAAGGTCATAAAATTATGAAAAGCGAAAGAGAGAGACAGCTGCATCACACCGTTATGGATTGCTTGGATGACAACCCAATACAAATCTCATTTCATCCCACTGTGTTAAACCAAACAATGGCGCAAGTAGCCGTCATCCATCAAACGTGTCATTTTTACAGCGGGGCTAAAATTAACTCAAATATTAACATATATCTCCTTTTTGGTACACACTCGCTTATTCCCCTTCATTAACGTTCACAATGGTGAAATATAATTCAAGAAATTTCGTCCTTTTCCATGATTTTATGAAAAAGGATTTTATTTACTGACTTAAATTCTAAATATTATTTAAATAGTTTTCCACTTGTAAGAGTATATTCTGTCAGAGACTTAGGTGTTACCATGACCCAGAATTTCACTTTTAATAAACACATTATAAATATAACCAATGATTCCTTTAAGAAACTTGGTTTTGTATTAAGGATCTGTAGGGACTTAAAAGATACTCAAGTTATGCTAATTCTCTACAAAAGCCTTGTCCGTAGTAATTTGGAATATGCCTCAATTGTATGGTCACCAATATATAAATGTCACAACAATCAAATAGAGAAGATCCAAAAAAGGTTCCTCAGATACATTACAAAACTCACGGTGTTTTTACTTATAATCAGAACTTGCCTTATAGTCAACTGCTTAATGAATTCAAAACAGTCTCACTCTCTGATCGTAGAACAATAGCCGAACAATTATTTCTGTACAAACTCATAAACGGCTTGGTATACACTGAAGAACTGCTTGACAGAATATGTTTTAATGTCAGTTCTGCTAATTTTAGAAATCGTCAGCTCTTTCAATTTAAGACTCCCAAAACAGTATCCCATAAAAATTCTCCCGTTGTTAGGTTGTGTGCGATATACAATAAACTCTCTACTAAAATAGAGCTGGATTTTAGTTTAACTTACGAGCAGTTTAAAAAACAATTAAATATGGGAATTATTTGCATGTGATTTTCAGTTGTATTGCATAATGAGTTTAACATTTGCAATTCTAGTCTTATATAGTAGTTTAATATGTTTCATTTTTAGTCTTAGTTTTTTAATATTTTATTCCATTAATTGCATTCTCTTTCTTTTATATTCAACTTTGATCAATTATTGTTTACTCTGTTGTATCACTTATTTGCTTGATTAGTATACAATTTGCAATGTCTTGTCTTCAATAATAGCTTAATATATAGTGTATTTTTAGTTTGTCTGTATTCCTTTTTGTATTTCTGTTTTGCATTTAGTCAAACTTGTGTAACTAAATTGCATGTAGCTACTGTAATTGGAGCTTTGCTCTGTTATAGCACAAATGAAGAAACTAAAATTAAAAAAAAAAAAAAAAAAAATAAAAAAAATAAAAAAATAAAGACTTTGGTACAAATTTTGCAATGAGTTAGATTCTTGAAATACTGAACGTAACTAAGAACTGGGTGATAATGAGATACTAACTCGCTTCCAAAAAAATATCTCCACTCTAAATTACACTTTACAGGGAAAACTTTTCGGAAATGTCCATTTTCTGAAAACTTCTCTAAGGAAATTGATTAAAATAAGACCTGAAGCTTTCCTGGCGACGAATATGCTCAAACTGTTCTCGGGAAGCAAGCCAGGCGCAAAAACGATTAGAAATAGACGTCTCGGGAGTGTGCATCTCTCCCAACATCAGAATATTTATTAAATGTTATAAACACAAATGAATCACTGGATATAATACAAATATAAACAAAGACAAAACACTATCAAAATTCTTATTAGTGAACAAAAGACTGTTTTCAGTAAATTAAATGCCAGGTCAGGAGATGGCGTGAGTATAGAAATTTAATTGGGTCAAAGAAACGTAATTACTTAACTTGATTATCAAGCTGTAGTAATCTGTGCTCCTTAATTCGACGGATTTCCATTTTAAGGCCGGTTTCCAAGAAGAGCTGAACTGAAATCCAGCATCACGATTAAGCGTGCTCCTTTCAGAGGAAATGGCCAAAGCAACCTGAGAAGTCTGGGCTAGCAGAGCATTGTTTTGATAACGACCATAGAGTCAGCTTTCGGGAGACCACCATCTTGGCAAAATGAAACAGTTACTGGGAGCGGAGAGTTAGGGAGGCTTGGCCATTTCCTACGAGAGCTGGTAAATTTAGAAAAGCTTTTGTCAGGCATCTGTAGATTTATTAAAACCGAAAGCATATTTTCACGCAAAATCTACGTTTCCTAAGTGGAACGACAAAAAACAGAACGCTCCACTTACACTTCTCCCTGCCATTGTACTGCTTGCCGAGATTGTGGGTAAAAGTGTATTTATGGAACCAAATGTACAAAATATTCCTGAAATACTTTTCTTTCCATCTATTTATTGTTAGTCGACATAGACATTAGTAGAAAAGCTCCTATTATATATTTTTGTGCCTGAAAAGGGTAAAGGAGAATATACTAGGATTAGTGCCAAATCTTTTAACAGAGCATAAACATATAATAACAATTAATTTCCTACTTGAGAAAAGTATGAGCTACGCCTCGAAGATAATTTTTTCCACAAAGAAATGTGTAGACTATATACATTTTTATTTTTATTTGTTTATTTTTTGTGTCTAAGATGTACTCTATCTCTTGCAGTTTAGCAGTTATAAAAAGTGATTAGAATGAAGGGAATTCCTGAGGATATTCCCAGAGAGTTTAAGATACACATTTCATTTTACCATGAAAATAACATATATTTTAAACAGAACCCTTTAGGTACATTGTTAAAAAATCCAAATTTTCCAAAGGCTTTTCACATAAAAATTGATAGGGTAAATTAGGTGGTCGAATTATTTTGATAAACTTTGTGTTAATTTTTGAAAGATGCCGAGCTTAAATATTGACATTGGCATTTAACTGACCTACTGTTTATTAGTTAAGTTATTCACACACGCACGGAAAAAACACCCAGAGGCAAATTCTTGTACCTTTCTGAAATTCATCTTTTAATTCAGGGAACTAACAAATGTGTATTTCCTGTGAAATGGCGTTTTCAGATTTTTGGGTGGAATGCAATGCCTTCTCTGTCTACTACGATGTAGATATAGTTGAAGCACATAACAAAATAATGTCAAATAATTGTAACTTTACCATTATTTGGTATTATATGTGTACGTCATATTCTCTCTCAGGCTTGTGGCGATATTCCTCCACTCGCAGCAGATAGCATGCGCGTTGACTGTTTGGAAGATCCAGGTCGAGATTTGATTAAATAGGAGTCATGAGTTCTGTTCCCAGGTGTGGATTTTTTTGACAGAAATAAAATTTTATATGACTCCGATTTCGTAAAATATTATTTAATTGTATAATCTGGATTAAAATTCACTCGAAATTACTTTCTTAATCAGTCACTGCAAATTACTTCCAACACATCGATAAATCCTTATTTTCAAGTTAATATAATTTCTATAATTACTTAAAATTCCTCTTCTATAAGTCCACTCATTACTATTACGAATGCCGAATAACTCTTTTTGAAGCTTATTGTTTTTCAGTTACAAAACTTTTATATTCACCGCGACATTTTTCCATCGTCATGAAACAAGATTAAAGAATACATATCTCTCTCAAGATTATTGATTTTCCGTAACTATCGTTACTGCTCTATTAATTTTGTGATTGGCCGATTTACTGCTACGTCATCACAATACGTAATACAATTATTACTACGGTCAATCACAAAATTACACATATATTTGTTTTTAATATTGTCATTACATGGCCTACTAAGTCATATCAGAAAACAATATTCATATAAAAAGTTCTAACTAAAACATATCGTTACAGGCTTAGATAGCATCCGCAAGCCATTTTTAAATGCTTTAAACTAGTTTGAAAGTTACGTGAATGCAAGTGTTAGATATGAATTGTAATTCTTTATCATTGTTTTCTCGATATTAAAAATTTCATCATTTTTCATAATTAAAGATGCAATTTTTTTGTATGTAATTTACGTCGTGCAACGTTAAGTCATATCGGACGGTGAATGAAATGAGTGAAATGATTCTCAAATGAGTCCGGGGTCCAAGGAGGTTAGAGTTACCCGACATTCATCTTTAAGGATAAGGGAAACCGCCGGAAAAACCTTATCCAGTTAACTCACCCTGACCGAGATTCGAACTCGGGACCACTTGAACGTGAGGCAGACATGCTACCATCCACGCTACCGAGGCGGGATGGTTTAGCAAATATTTAGTATTCAAATTTCATATTTATCATGAATTTTTAATTTTTAAAGTGCAACAGTAGGTTTATTTAATAAAAGTCGTAAGTATAGCCAAATGATACGTGTTACTTGTTAAACTTGTATTTTATCAATAATAAACGAATAAATAATTATAATGATAGTAGTTTAAAATTAGCGGTTCCAGCGCAGACCCAAATGAGCAAGATGGCGGCCATGCGCAATCGGTATGTTTAGTGGATTTAGACAGTGTTTAGGTAGGCAGTCAATCCTCTTAATTTGCTGTACCTTATAATGCTGTGTCCTGAGGTATGATCAGAGCTTGTCTTGAGCTATGATCTGAGGCTCTAGGGTTAAGGGCTGCAGGGTTTCTTAGGTAAAGTCTGTTGGTATGGGATGTTAATATCTGAAGGATTTAATGGTTAGGTCCTGAGGTATGATCTAAGGCTCTAGGGTTAATAGTTTCACAGGTGAAGTCTGTTGGTCTGGATGGTTGAGAGCTGTAGGATTTAGGGGCTAGGTCTCTATGTATGATCAGGGAGGGGGGGGGGTCTAGTGCTAAGAGCTGCAGGTTTTTCACAGGTAAGGGTTGCTGGTCTGGGAGGTTTATAACTATAGCATTTGGAGGGTAGGTCCTGAGGTATGATCTGGGGGGCTCTAGGGTTAAGAGTTTTCACAGACGAAGTCTGTTGGTCAGGATGGTTGAGAGCTGTAAGATCTAGAGGTTAGGTATCTATGTATGATCAGGGGGGTTCTAGTGTTAAGAGCTTCAGGTTTTCACAGGTAAAGGTTGCTGGTCTGGGAGGTTAATAGCCGTAGGATTTGGAGGGTAGATCCAGAGGTATGATCTGGAGCTCTAGGGTTAAGAGTTGTAGGGTTCATAGCTAAATGTTGTTGGTCTAGAGGATAAAGGCCGTAGGGCCATAGGCTTATGGGCTGAGGTATGGTCTTATCATTTTGAAGTTCAGTTTGCTAGTCCAGCAATTAAAGGCGGTTAATCTCGAGGCAAGTCCTACATTTATGCTTTACTATGTCATCCTATTATAAACTAACCTAACCTAATATACTCATTCAGTTCTACCTTCTTTCATCATTCTTTATTGTAACCTAGCTGTGTTTTGCTAATGGCTTCCTTTGTTGCATCTGTTAACCTAATTGTTCTCTTTACTTAAGTTACTCTATTCTGCCACTTTAACCTAACCTAATATATCCCTTGCTTTTACCTTCTTGATCATTGTTCAACTTACTTGATTCTGCTATTAAGCTGTCCTATTCTTACCTCCTTAACCTATCCTAAGCATGTTTCTTTTCTCCTCTATCTAACCCATATCTTTTAAGCTCAACTATTTTGTCTAATGCTAACTACTTGTATGTATGATGCAAATTTTTGAGGCATGTCGATGTTAGAGCTATCTTTGTCACTGCATGAGGTATATATGCTGATTACAGATCTTTATACAGTAAATTTAACCCTTTGGGTATCTGCTTCTGTTTTCCGAAAAATTGAGGTGCTTTTGTTGCTAGAGTTTCTTGTTTTTCATACCTTCTCTATGCTTTCAGGAACTCTGTTCCACCTTGTTATGTTTTGAGGTCTTATGCTTATACTTTAGGTTTTTTTATTGTCTTTTTGATCTGAAAGGCTATGTATATTGGTTATGTTTCTCATCTCTTTTGGTTACATAGGTCTTGAGGCACGATCTTAGGGTCTGGGGTTTAAAGGATGTAGGTCTCATAGCTTAAGTTTGCAGGTCTGAAGGTTAAAGCCTGTAGGGTTAGTGGTTAGGTCGTATGGATTCTAGGTTAGATCTCTCGGTCTAGAGTTTAAGGCTGTAGGATCTGGAGGTTACGTATTGAGGTATGATCTGAGGGCTCTAGGTTAAGAGTTGTAGGCTTCATAGCTAAAGGTTGCTGGTCTGAAGTTTAAAGGCTGTAGGTTTAGTGGTTAGGTCGCATGGATTCAAAGTTAGATCTCTCGGTCTAGAGATTAAGGCTGTAGGATCTGGAGGCTACGTATTGAGGTATGTTCTGAGGGCTCTAGGGTTAAGAGTTATAAGCTTCGTAGCTAAAGGATGCTGGTCAGGAGGTTAAAACTGTAGGATCCGGAGGTTAGGTATTGAGGTATGATCTCGGAGCTCTAGGATTAAGAGCTCTAGGTTTCATAGCTAAGTTTTTCCAGCTAGAGATATCTTCGTTTCTCTTAGAGGTATATTTGCAATGGTCTGGGCGTAGAGTTTTCATACGTATTTTCATGCAGATTGATATCTTTATACTCTTGTGTCTTTTTTTTCAAGCTTTCACCCCCTCTGCATCGTCTGTAATAAGTCGTAACGCTAAACCAAAGTTCTTATGCTATTTTCAAGCTTTTTCAGATGTTATGAGGTTTATGGGTGTTTCAAGGATTTTTCAGACCAAGTTCAGTTACTTAAATCATTTTATAACTAAGTAAAAGGTTTTTCAAGGATATTTCAGATTACGAGATAGTAGTTACTTTTTCAATTTACCTATTTTAACATTAACTAAAGTGCGTTCAGTTAGCTTGTAGTTCAGTAGTAGACGCCTCTCCTCTTTTTTCTGGGCTGGAGACCAGCACTAGAATTTAATCCTAGTGGCAGAGTTAACGCCTTCCTCCATTTTTGTTATTTCATCTTTCTTGCTCAGGCGTCGTGAGAGTCGTAGGATAGACGTCACTTGTGTAAATAGTCATTCTGTAGCTTAGCTTACAGAGATAACCATTATCTTCTGATCTAAGTTGTCCCCTGTTGCACACTTTCTGCAATACTATAGTGTCCGTACGCGTATGTTGATACTCCATCCTCAGCAATCACTCTCTTGTCGTCATGAGGCGATAGGGCTATTTTATTAGCTTCAACTGTAGAAACATTATGTTTTCGGGATAGGATTAAGTTCATAGGAGTTCTTAGGATCTTTTGGGTTTTAAGACATTCCACATAGATATCGAAGTTGATGTACTACCTGATTGCGCTACGCTTTATGCCTTTGATCTTCTTGATGACACCTCCATCTATGTCGAGAGCATACATCTTAGGTCTGAGCCCTACAAAACGACAAATAATTTTTCCATTGGCTTCATCTTTAAATTTTCCCAAAACTTTCCTGTTTTTTGTAGAATGACATATATGGTCGACAGGATAATCAGCAGTATCCAGATGTTCAAGAAAACGTAACTTATCCTGGTATATATCTTTCGTAGTCACTCTATGGATGAAAGAGTCTGTATCCATGTACATGAGTTTTAGATTTTCAGTCCCGTAATACGGCAATAACACATCATAATGATATCGATACATCAAGGTTTTTGAGATATCCAGCACACACATCCCAATGTATATAGGTTTGTCGAACACTATCTCTCGAGAAGCCATGTGTACTGCAGCCAGATTAGGTCCATATATAGTTCGGTCAATGAACGTAGGCTTAGCAACCAGCTTTTCCAATGTCTTCCAATCGGTAACAAGTCGTATATTCATTCGGTTTCTTATATTCTCCATAGTTTTTCCGAACATGGCATTGTTAAAAAGTTTGTACAGATCCTTCTCGAAATCATTTCTAGATCCTTGTCGTAGTTCGTTATTGAATTGGACATAAGGCTTTAACCAGCACGACTGTCGAAATTGTAGTACACGATGGATTGTTATCAGTTTTATCCCATGATCAAGAGCTTGCTTCAGGGTCATGTAGTGCACCACATACTTAGTTCGTGATCCAAGGTGTGGAATTAGCTTCTTTGTAGAAGAATCCTTAGGCTTGAAGCACTCGGGCAGGAATGGTAAATCATTATGCAGCTCATGAAGTTCTGTAGGATATTCAAGATCCACTTCTAAAATGTAGCCGAGTGGGTCATCTTCTCGAAGTATTTCTAGGTTAATATCTGCAGGAGAAACCCACTCAAAACCCCCATAAGGAAGGGCGTGGCACATCGCCCAGCCATATTGGTTATTTGCGTCCTCGTACGTAATATATTGAGAGGGCCTACTTGAGTCATACTCCTCCATATAGATGTTGTTCGCCTTTGCGTATCGATGAGACACTTGGCATAATCCTCCTCTTATACCTGATTCAACCATGAGTAGCTGATCGTAATCCTGTAGCAATTCTAGTTCAATTCCTGTATACAGCAGCATTGCATCCCACGTAAGTCCAGGAGATGTAAAATAATGTGCAGGATCAACTTTATGCGTTTTCAGGGTCTGGTCTCTGAATGTCTCAAACACATCAGCTAGTAGAAGAACATCTGAAGTTAGATAGAGATCGCTATACTCTCCTAATGTTTTAATGTTGAACTGTCTCCATATACTTTTTGCATGTTCATACTCTCCATCACTAATTTCTTCTTTGTTCAGCTTGTTGTAGAATGCCTCCCTCGGAGGAAGTTCTGTGTCATTCAAAACATCCCACGATGTAACGTAATCGTAGGGGAAAACACCCTTACGTGTCATCAATTTGAATTGCTCTGCTCCAAAGTACTTTAAGGTTTCAGGATATGATGTTAGATTTTTTGCTAGTTTATCCAAGCTGGTACTAAGGAAGCGATAGGTATCCACAAAGCGAAGTTTAATATTTCCAACATACTTGGAAAATGATATATAACTTTCCTCAGAGCTAGGAATAACTTCTACTCTATCGCTAGTACAGCCTAACTCCTTAACAATGAAATGGGAGTCATATCCACTCAGGTTATGTATGAAGACAGGAATATATATTTAGGCGTTTTACAGGTTAGATTACACTGATTATGTAGACTTCCTCGATATTTACCACTTATATGATCATGGTCTCGTACTTTCCAGTTATCGTCGGTAAATTCTTTACCACATAAGTAGCATTCTGTAGAAGATTCGTATGATTTTTGCTGCTTATCTGTCAGAGTTAATGGAGCACCAGTTTTGTATACAGCATTAATCTTCTTTGCGAGAGAACTTACATACTCCATAAACTTCGGTGCAGCATCATAACCCCGATATACATAGGGTTCAGTAGGAAGACCAGTCTGTAAACCTTCAATTGTAGCTGAGGATTTGACATAAACACAGAAACTCATAGGAATATGCTTCTGATATGGAACTGTATAAGACGTTTCGGGATTAGAAGAACACCCGTGGTAAGGGGTAAGAATGCTTTCAAAGTCAGCGTATATGACATAAGGTAATTTCAACATCCTTTCATGATTCTTGAATCTAACAATAGATTTCTCCTTAGTTGGCATAACAATCTTAGCAACTCCGTGTTGGTTACATATTTTTCTATGCTCATTTAACCTCTCAACTCCTCCATTTCGATACTCAAAGTGTGTAAAACAGCGTTTGCAGATGCAGAGTTTTCCCTCACATTTGGTTTTTTGTTGATGAATAAGTCTCTCGAAATTCTTTATATAAACGTAATGATAACGTCCAGTTGCATTACTTAATAGAAGCAGGTCGCGATGGTCGGACAGTTCTTCATCGATAACCTTCATAGGAAACACTTGATTTTTCTCATCCAGTCCGAAAACATTTATAGAGATATTATTTCTTCGTTCAAATTTCGGAATATCAGTCAGGCTCGTAGGAAACGAGACGCAGGAAAAGTCATATCTTTCTTGAAAATCCTTATACTTGCTAACACGTTGAGGATCCTTTTGAATGAACTTGGCGAGAACAGCATACATAAAACACTTTTCATCTTCATAATTCTGTGGATTTATGCAGGCTCCTTTAGCTCCAATAGAGGTCGGTAGAGGGATGTAACTGGTTCCCCTCAGTCCATTATTCTTGTTGATTCTAACACGCACACCATCAACAGCTAATAAAGCCCAGCTGCTTCCTTTAAGTTGACTTTCCTCCATTTCAGTACAAAGTTTCTTGAATTTACTTTCCAAGATGGCGTCCAAGTCACTTTCTAAAATATTGCTTGATTTGGGGTTTTAAAGGCTTTATCAGTAGTATCACCAACGGCATTCACAAACTGACATTCAGCCATGATGTTAATTTTCACACTTTTATGGATCCTCAGTTGCTTCTGGACGGCTTGAATTATCCGCTGTTTTGATTCCTGGAGATATGTATTCAGGTCTTGGCATGTAGAGCACTGGATGAAATATGATTTCAGTCGATCCTGGAAAGCTGTTTCATATTCTACGACATCGTCTTCATCAGGAACCATTAACAGCAATTTATGTTTGGTAGGCTCGATCTTGAGTTTCTTAGCAGCAGTTATTCTCTCGCATCTTTCTTGATGAGCATCTCTGCGATGTTCAGTACCATAAACGTCAGCACAATGTTTACATTCGTAAAACTGGCCACATAGCAGCTCATGTCTCTTTTTATTGTAGTTTTTCAGGAAACTCTTATCACATTTACCACACTTAAATTCTGGAATAGCAGTGTCTAATAGAGCTTCCATTGCTATAGTTTTTGTTGTGTGCAGGCTAATTCTCGGGGAATATTTTGCTAAGTAAGTGTCTGATACACCTTTTCACTTCTCTTCTTCACCTTGATAAGTTATCAGCGCTACTGATGATGAATTTCACTATAGAAGCTGATCCGCTACGCTATAAACACATTAGCGTAATTACAATCTAAGATCGATCAAGCTCTCTTTATACACTTAGCGCAGACCTAATAGAAAACTTCATCATCCCCTCCACCAACGGGATTCGAAGGTGGCGCTACTATCGGAGAAAGCCTAAAAGAAAACTTCATCATTCCTACCACTACCGGGGGTTTGAAGGTGGCGCTCCTATCGGAGGAAACCTAAAAGAAAACTTCATCACACCACCACCTTTGTAGCTCGAAGGTGGAACTACTATCAGGGAAAACCTAAAAGAAAACTCTATTCATTTTTGCAGTTTACGATTATTTTTAATCTAGTATACAAATCACATGAGAGAGAAAATTAGACAAATTAAAATTAAAAAAAAGAAATAAATAACTAGATTTGAAGATAAAATTTAGACAATTCAAACGAGTATAAACATGACTAAGCTACGCCTTTTAGTTTTAAAGTTACATTAGGAGCACCCATCACCACCCTTAGGCATCTCTCCATCTTCAATCATACCTTCTTGGAGCCTTTTTATACATCTCTTAACATAACAGTTCGATTTTTCTCAAGTTCATCTATTACACCGTTTAACTCATCTACGGGGCACCCTTAGAATCCTTCACGTCATCCACAAACACACCTTCTTGAACCCTTTTAATATATTTTAACCTATTTATGTTTGCTGCTACGGACATCCGTTCTCTTTTCTTAAGTTAAATTATTACATCCTCTTGTTATGTCTGAGTCTCATGCTTATATATTAAACTTTGTGATTAAGTATTTTTATTTGAAAGTCTATGTAAATCGTTTAAGGTAAACATCTCTTCTCAACATGAGACAAGTCATGATGTATGGTCTTATGGGGTGAGCTTGTCAACACACCTAAAAGCATTTATATTCAAAGGTATTTAAATTATCCCACCGAGATTTGAACCCTGATCCTAAGGCGTAAATTACCATTTCAACAACAATTCAGACCTAAAGTATATATGTATACGCTATTTCATGGCGCTAACGTTATTAGTTCAAGAGTTATTTAAGATTCAAGTTATTGCGGCATAAGCGGTTATCGAACCACGGGTCTGTAGGATACGGAATCATAAATCATTCACAGCATATGTTGAATGAAAAAAACCTGCGCTTTCCCCTGCTGTTCTATGTGCAATAGATCAGAAATAGAACACAATTACATAATTCAATGGACGATGGGAACTGAACCAGGGATCCCTGAGCTACACGTTGTCAGCATATGATTAACTATGAGAAGCATAACCATAGAGAGCTTATTTCACTTCTCTAGACCCACTGGTTACAGAGATATATAAATTAAACAATTCATGACTCGACCTAAGGACTACAGGTATACAGCGTAAACCCTGCGGACCACGCTAACCATATGTAAGTAATAAAGTTTATCCGAACTCTCTATCATAATTAGTTTCGGAGTTATTCTAATATAAGCAGTACTCTTTTGAGCGAGAGTCGATTCTGGACCCTTGATACAACTACAAGTCACAGATAGTCAGTAAGGGCATGGACACCCCTTACCTGGCGGTAAAAGGTACCATGCATCGTCTTTCCACCCCTGGTCGGCATCCCATTGTTTACGCACCCTCTTTATTTATCACATGCAGGTGTGCTGGCGTCTTGTGACAAGGGTTTGACAGGTCATTAATCAAGTAGTAGTTGGTAAATGGGGACTTTGGAACAATAGAATATCTAATTTGCATATAAATTGAAAGGGGAGGGTAAGGGATAGGGGAACCTTTTACCAACTACTAAAAGTGATAACTGCATGTGATAAATAAAGAGGGTGCGTAAACAATGGGATGCCGACCAGGGGTGGAAAGACGATGCATGGTACCTTTTACCGCCAGGTAAGGGGTGTCCATGCCCTTACTGACTATCTGTGACTTGTAGTTGTATCAAGGGTCCAGAATCGACTCTCGCGCAAAAGAGTACTGCTTATATTAGAATAACTCCGAAACTAATTATGATAGTGAGTTCGGATAAACTTTATTACTTACATATGGTTAGCGTGGTCCGCAGGGTTTACGCTGTATACCTGTAGTCCTTAGGTCGAGTCATGAATTGTTTAATTTATATATCTCTGTAACCAGTGGGTCTAGAGAAGTGAAATAAGCTCTCTATGGTTATGCTTCTCATAGTTAATCATATGCTGACAACGTGTAGCTCAGGGATCCCTGGTTCAGTTCCCATCGTCCATTGAATTATGTAATTGTGTTCTATTTCTGATCTATTGCACATAGAACAGCAGGGGAAAGCGCAGGTTTTTTTCATTCAACATATGCTGTGAATGATTTATGATTCCGTATCCTACAGACCCGTGGTTCGATAACCGCTTCTGCCGCAATAACTTGAATCTTAAATAACTCTTGAACTAATAACGTTAGCGCCATGAAATAGCGTATACATATATACTTTAGGTCTGAATTGTTGTTGAAATGGTAATTTACGCCTTAGGATCAGGGTTCAAATCTCGGTGGGATAATTTAAATACCTTTGAATATAAATGCTTTTAGGTGTGTTGACAAGCTCACCCCATAAGACCATACATCATGACTTGTCTCATTTGAGAAGAGATGTTTACCTTAAACGATTTACATAGACTTTCAAATAAAAATACTTAATCACAAAGTTTAATATATAAGCATGAGACTCAGACATAACAAGAGGATGTAATAATTTAACTTAAGAAAAGAGAACGGATGTCCGTAGCAGCAAACATAAATAGGTTAAAATATATTAAAAGGGTTCAAGAAGGTGTGTTTGTGGATGACGTGAAGGATTCTAAGGGTGCCCCGTAGATGAGTTAAACGGTGTAATAGATGAACTTGAGAAAAATCGAACTGTTATGTTAAGAGATGTATAAAAAGGCTCCAAGAAGGTTTGATTGAAGATGGAGAGATGCCTAAGGGTGGTGATGGGTGCTCCTAATGTAACTTTAAAACTAAAAGGCGTAGCTTAGTCATGTTTATACTCGTTTGAATTGTCTAAATTTTATCTTCAAATCTAGTTATTTATTTCCTTTTTTTAATTTTAATTTGTCTAATTTTCTCTCTCATGTGATTTGTATACTAGATTAAAAATAATCGTAAACTGCAAAAATGAATAGAGTTTTCTTTTAGGTTTTCCCCGATAGTAGTTCCACCTTCGAGCTACAAAGGTGGTGGTGTGATGAAGTTTTCTTTTAGGTTTTCTCCGATAGGAGCGCCACCTTCAAACCCCCGGTAGTGGTAGGAATGATGAAGTTTTCTTTTAGGCTTTCTCCGATAGTAGCGCCACCTTCGAATCCCGTTGGTGGAGGGGATGATGAAGTTTTCTATTAGGTCTGCGCTAAGTGTATAAAGAGAGCTTGATCGATCTTAGATTGTAATTACGCTAGTGTGTTTATAGCGTAGCGGATCAGCTTCTATAGTGAAATTCATCATCAGTAGCGCTGATAACTTATCAAGGTGAAGAAGAGAAGTGAAAAGGTGTATCAGACACTTACTTAGCAAAATATTCCCCGAGAATTAGCCTGCACACAACAAAAACTATAGCAATGGAAGCTCTATTAGACACTGCTATTCCAGAATTTAAGTGTGGTAAATGTGATAAGAGTTTCCTGAAAAACTACAATAAAAAGAGACATGAGCTGCTATGTGGCCAGTTTTACGAATGTAAACATTGTGCTGACGTTTATGGTACTGAACATCGCAGAGATGCTCATCAAGAAAGATGCGAGAGAATAACTGCTGCTAAGAAACTCAAGATCGAGCCTACCAAACATAAATTGCTGTTAATGGTTCCTGATGAAGACGATGTCGTAGAATATGAAACAGCTTTCCAGGATCGACTGAAATCATATTTCATCCAGTGCTCTACATGCCAAGACCTGAATACATATCTCCAGGAATCAAAACAGCGGATAATTCAAGCCGTCCAGAAGCAACTGAGGATCCATAAAAGTGTGAAAATTAACATCATGGCTTAATGTCAGTTTGTGAATGCCGTTGGTGATACTACTGATAAAGCCTTTAAAACCCCAAATCAAGCAATATTTTTAGAAAGTGACTTGGACGTCATCTTGGAAAGTAAATTCAAGAAACTTTGTACTGAAATGGAGGAAAGTCAACTTAAAGGAAGCAGCTGGGCTTTATTAGCTGTTGATGGTGTGCGTGTTAGAATCAACAAGAATAATGGACTGAGGGGAACCAGTTACATCCCTCTACCGACCTCTATTGGAGCTAAAGGAGCCTGCATAAATCCACAGAATTATGAAGATGAAAAGTGTTTTATGTATGCTGTTCTCGCCAGGTTCATTCAAAAGGATCCTCAACGTGTTAGCAAGTATAAGGATTTTCAAGAAAGATATGACTTTTCCTGCGTCTCGTTTCCTACGAGCCTGACTGATATTCCGAAATTTGAACGAAGAAATAATATCTCTATAAATGTTTTCGGACTGGATGAGAAAAATCAAGTGTTTCCTATGAAGGTTATCGATGAAGAACTGTCCGACCATCGCGACCTGCTTCTATTAAGTAATGCAACTGGACGTTATCATTACGTTTATATAAAGAATTTCGAGAGACTTATTCATCAACAAAAAACCAAATGTGAGGGAAAACTCTGCATCTGCAAACGCTGTTTTACACACTTTGAGTATCGAAATGGAGGAGTTGAGAGGTTAAATGAGCATAGAAAAATATGTAACCAACACGGAGTTGCTAAGATTGTTATGCCAACTAAGGAGAAATCTATTGTTAGATTCAAGAATCATGAAAGGATGTTGAAATTACCTTATGTCATATACGCTGACTTTGAAAGCATTCTTACCCCTTACCACGGGTGTTCTTCTAATCCCGAAACGTCTTATACAGTTCCATATCAGAAGCATATTCCTATGAGTTTCTGTGTTTATGTCAAATCCTCAGCTACAATTGAAGGTTTACAGACTGGTCTTCCTACTGAACCCTATGTATATCGGGGTTATGATGCTGCACCGAAGTTTATGGAGTATGTAAGTTCTCTCGCAAAGAAGATTAATGCTGTATACAAAACTGGTGCTCCATTAACTCTGACAGATAAGCAGCAAAAATCATACGAATCTTCTACAGAATGCTACTTATGTGGTAAAGAATTTACCGACGATAACTGGAAAGTACGAGACCATGATCATATAAGTGGTAAATATCGAGGAAGTCTACATAATCAGTGTAATCTAACCTGTAAAACGCCTAAATATATATTCCTGTCTTCATACATAACCTGAGTGGATATGACTCCCATTTCATTGTTAAGGAGTTAGGCTGTACTAGCGATAGAGTAGAAGTTATTCCTAGCTCTGAGGAAAGTTATATATCATTTTCCAAGTATGTTGGAAATATTAAACTTCGCTTTGTGGATACCTATCGCTTCCTTAGTACCAGCTTGGATAAACTAGCAAAAAATCTAACATCATATCCTGAAACCTTAAAGTACTTTGGAGCAGAGCAATTCAAATTGATGACACGTAAGGGTGTTTTCCCCTACGATTACGTTACATCGTGGGATGTTTTGAATGACACAGAACTTCCTCCGAGGGAGGCATTCTACAACAAGCTGAACAAAGAAGAAATTAGTGATGGAGAGTATGAACATGCAAAAAGTATATGGAGACAGTTCAACATTAAAACATTAGGAGAGTATAGCGATCTCTATCTAACTTCAGATGTTCTTCTACTAGCTGATGTGTTTGAGACATTCAGAGACCAGACCCTGAAAACGCATAAAGTTGATCCTGCACATTATTTTACATCTCCTGGACTTACGTGGGATGCAATGCTGCTGTATACAGGAATTGAACTAGAATTGCTACAGGATTACGATCAGCTACTCATGGTTGAATCAGGTATAAGAGGAGGATTATGCCAAGTGTCTCATCGATACGCAAAGGCGAACAACATCTATATGGAGGAGTATGACTCAAGTAGGCCCTCTCAATATATTACGTACGAGGACGCAAATAACCAATATGGCTGGGCGATGTGCCACGCCCTTCCTTATGGGGGTTTTGAGTGGGTTTCTCCTGCAGATATTAACCTAGAAATACTTCGAGAAGATGACCCACTCGGCTACATTTTAGAAGTGGATCTTGAATATCCTACAGAACTTCATGAGCTGCATAATGATTTACCATTCCTGCCCGAGTGCTTCAAGCCTAAGGATTCTTCTACAAAGAAGCTAATTCCACACCTTGGATCACGAACTAAGTATGTGGTGCACTACATGACCCTGAAGCAAGCTCTTGATCATGGGATAAAACTGATAACAATCCATCGTGTACTACAATTTCGACAGTCGTGCTGGTTAAAGCCTTATGTCCAATTCAATAACGAACTACGACAAGGATCTAGAAATGATTTCGAGAAGGATCTGTACAAACTTTTTAACAATGCCATGTTCGGAAAAACTATGGAGAATATAAGAAACCGAATGAATATACGACTTGTTACCGATTGGAAGACATTGGAAAAGCTGGTTGCTAAGCCTACGTTCATTGACCGAACTATATATGGACCTAATCTGGCTGCAGTACACATGGCTTCTCGAGAGATAGTGTTCGACAAACCTATATACATTGGGATGTGTGTGCTGGATATCTCAAAAACCTTGATGTATCGATATCATTATGATGTGTTATTGCCGTATTACGGGACTGAAAATCTAAAACTCATGTACATGGATACAGACTCTTTCATCCATAGAGTGACTACGAAAGATATATACCAGGATAAGTTACGTTTTCTTGAACATCTGGATACTGCTGATTATCCTGTCGACCATATATGTCATTCTACAAAAAACAGGAAAGTTTTGGGAAAATTTAAAGATGAAGCCAATGGAAAAATTATTTGTCGTTTTGTAGGGCTCAGACCTAAGATGTATGCTCTCGACATAGATGGAGGTTTTCATCAAGAAGATCAAAGGCATAAAGCGTAGCGCAATCAGGCAGTACATCAACTTCGATAGCTATGTGGAATGTCTTAAAACCCAAAAGATCCTAAGAACTCCTATGAACTTAATCCTATCCCGAAAACATAATGTTTCTACAGTTGAAGCTAATAAAATAGCCCTATCGCCTCATGACGACAAGAGAGTGATTGCTGAGGATGGAGTATCAACATACGCGTACGGACACTATAGTATTGCAGAAAGTGTGCAACAGGGGACAACTTAGATCAGAAGATAATGGTTATCTCTGTAAGCTAAGCTACAGAATGACTATTTACACAAGTGACGTCTATCCTACGACTCTCACGACGCCTGAGGAAGAAAGATGAAATAACAAAAATGGAGGAAGGCGTTAACTCTGCCACTAGGATTAAATTCTAGTGCTGGTCTCCAGCCCAGAAAAAAGAGGAGAGGCGTCTACTACTGAACTACAAGCTAACTGAACGCACTTTAGTTAATGTTAAAATAGGTAAATTGAAAAAGTAACTACTATCTCGTAATCTGAAATATCCTTGAAAAACCTTTTACTTAGTTATAAAATGATTTAAGTAACTGAACTTGGTCTGAAAAATCCTTGAAACACCCATAAACCTCATAACATCTGAAAAAGCTTGAAAATAGCATAAGAACTTTGGTTTAGCGTTACGACTTATTACAGACGATGCAGAGGGGGTGAAAGCTTGAAAAAAAGACACAAGAGTATAAAGATATCAATCTGCATGAAAATACGTATGAAAACTCTACGCCCAGACCATTGCAAATATACCTCTAAGAGAAACGAAGATATCTCTAGCTGGAAAAACTTAGCTATGAAACCTAGAGCTCTTAATCCTAGAGCTCCGAGATCATACCTCAATACCTAACCTCCGGATCCTACAGTTTTAACCTCCTGACCAGCATCCTTTAGCTACGAAGCTTATAACTCTTAACCCTAGAGCCCTCAGAACATACCTCAATACGTAGCCTCCAGATCCTACAGCCTTAATCTCTAGACCGAGAGATCTAACCTTGAATCCATGCGACCTAACCACTAAACCTACAGCCTTTAACCTTCAGACCAGCAACCTTTAGCTATGAAGCCTACAACTCTTAACCTAGAGCCCTCAGATCATACCTCAATACGTAACCTCCAGATCCTACAGCCTTAAACTCTAGACCGAGAGATCTAACCTAGAATCCATACGACCTAACCACTAACCCTACAGGCTTTAACCTTCAGACCTGCAAACTTAAGCTATGAGACCTACATCCTTTAAACCCCAGACCCTAAGATCGTGCCTCAAGACCTATGTAACCAAAAGAGATGAGAAACATAACCAATATACATAGCCTTTCAGATCAAAAAGACAATCAAAAACCTAAAGTATAAGCATAAGACCTCAAAACATAACAAGGTGGAACAGAGTTCCTGAAAGCATAGACAAGGTACGAAAAACAAGAAACTCTAGCAACAAAAGCACCTCAATTTTTCGGAAAACAGAAGCAGATACACAAAGGGTTAAATTTACTGTATAAAGATCTGTAATCAGCATATATACCTCATGCAGTGACAAAGATAGCTCTAACATCGACATGCCTCAAAAATTTGCATCATACATACAAGTAGTTAGCATTAGACAAAATAGTTGAGCTTAAAAGATATGGGTTAGATAGAGGAGAAAAGAAACATGCTTAGGATAGGTTAAGGAGGTAAGAATAGGACTGCTTAATAGCAGAATCAAGTAAGTTGAACAATGATCAAGAAGGTAAAAGCAAGGGATATATTAGGTTAGGTTAAAGTGGCAGAATAGAGTAACTTAAGTAAAGAGAACAATTAGGTTAACAGATGCAACAAAGGAAGCCATTAGCAAAACACAGCTAGGTTACAATAAAGAATGATGAAAGAAGGTAGAACTGAATGAGTATATTAGGTTAGGTTAGTTTATAATAGGATGACATAGTAAAGCATAAATGTAGGACTTGCCTCGAGATTAACCACCTTTAATTGCTGGACTAGCAAACTGAACTTCAAAATGATAAGACCATACCTCAGCCCATAAGCCTATGGCCCTACGGCCTTTATCCTCTAGACCAACAACATTTAGCTATGAACCCTACAACTCTTAACCCTAGAGCTCCAGATCATACCTCTGGATCTACCCTCCAAATCCTACGGCTATTAACCTCCCAGACCAGCAACCTTTACCTGTGAAAACCTGAAGCTCTTAACACTAGAACCCCCCTGATCATACATAGATACCTAACCTCTAGATCTTACAGCTCTCAACCATCCTGACCAACAGACTTCGTCTGTGAAAACTCTTAACCCTAGAGCCCCCCAGATCATACCTCAGGACCTACCCTCCAAATGCTATAGTTATAAACCTCCCAGACCAGCAACCCTTACCTGTGAAAAACCTGCAGCTCTTAGCACTAGACCCCCCCTCCCTGATCATACATAAATCCTACAGCTCTCAACCATCCAGACCAACAGACTTCACCTGTGAAACTATTAACCCTAGAGCCTTAGATCATACCTCAGGACCTAACCATTAAATCCTTCAGATATTAACATCCCATACCAACAGACTTTACCTAAGAAACCCTGCAGCCCTTAACCCTAGAGCCTCAGATCATAGCTCAAGACAAGCTCTGATCATACCTCAGGACACAGCATTATAAGGTACAGCAAATTAAGAGGATTGACTGCCTACCTAAACACTGTCTAAATCCACTAAACATACCGATTGCGCATGGCCGCCATCTTGCTCATTTGGGTCTGCGCTGGAACCGCTAATTTTAAACTACTAATGATATATAAAAGGGATGTAGCTAATATTAATATATTTCAGAACATCCATTTGTAATTTATTTTCTTATGCATTTGTGGATATATATGACTGAAATTTCGTGAACATTTTCAAAAAATCATCTTTTCCTCTTTTTAGTCTATAAAATAGTGTAAGCCCTCCTGAATCCAAAGAATGCTTAGATAGCATCCGCAAGCTTTTTAAATGCTCTGATCTAGTTTGACAGTTACATGAATGCTAGTGTTAGATATAAATTCTAATTCTTTATCCCAGTTTTCTCGATATTAAGAATTTCAGCATTTTTCATAATTTAAAATGTTCCTTGCGTCACAGTTTTGGTGTTAGTCTAATGAAACTTACTAAACACGTTCATAGAGACACAGTGAATAAAAATTGCCCTGGGTTTTATTGTGAGATGCATTTTAAACACACTTTCTTTACTTCAAAACAAAACAATTTAAAATTTTGATCAAAAAGGGAATATTTATAGGTTTAAAAATCTCTGGAGTCCAAAATTATTGAGAAAAATAAAAAAATGGATGTATTGGGAACTTGTTTTTAAAATATTAGACCAAAATTTAAGTTATTTTGTCCCAAGGGACGTTTTAGGTGAGGTAACCAAAAGTAAATAACTTTGACCATATTTTCCAAACTATCAAAGTGAAATTAACAATATTTGGGTTGTATCATACTTGCACTAAGTTACATACGTGGTATAAATCTTAAAAAGCTAGCGTTATTAGTTCAGGATTTCAAATGTTCAGTCATAGTATCCTTAAACAACAGAACATTTCGACCTTCTGTATGTCTCTATATACAAGTATGTTTGTTATGGCTACCAGGAGGTTAGGATAGCAAATGGGTTTAACATTTATAATTGTAAGGATATATGTTAAAATAAATAATAATGGGGATTAATTAAACCTACAATTGTTATAGAATTTGACGTCAATTAAACTCTGAGATATGCTTCAAATGTTGAAACGGATTCTCGATTCACGTAGCCATTTCCGTTTTGGAGGTAAGTCGCTGTTAAGGGTAGGACAGGTCTATCTGTGTAATGCAGTGCACCGGTGACAGTGGAGTGATTGTTTAGAATGGGACCATAAAGTTTTTTCGGATTTATATTTCGAGGTGAGTATGACAAACGCAAAGCACATTTCAATTGGGAATTATTTACTGCATAAAGCCATTTTAACTGTAAAAACTAAAGCCAACGTGTTATCTTTTGTGTGTTTATCTTATTCTAGTTTTGCTGCATTACTCCTAAATATTTACTTCGCTCCAGACATTGTGACGTTTTCTTATTTACTAAATGAAAACAGCACGAAATATGAAACTTTACACCTCAATAGCTATTTTTCTGGCCACGTGCTTACCACTGTAGTATTTCGCATTATAATCGTTTAAACTACAGAACAGTATGTATTTCAAAGCACTTGGAGAATTATTGTTTTAAATGAACAAAAAACTGTTATCAGGATATTTTAAAGCCATTTAAACCCATTAGCTGACAAAAAAGGCCACAATGTTATGATTAATGAACAAACAAAAGTATACAACTATTTAGATGAACATAACCATCATTTCTTAGTCGAAAATAAATATGAGGTAATACAGCGAATTTGTAAATTTATTTTGAAAGGTATTTAGATATGTATTTATGTGAGTACATAGCATTAATAAGTATCCAAAGAGCGCTAAAGAAGTATCTGATTGAAAATGTATTCTATAAAAATGTAAACACATGGAATTTGGCGAGCCAGTTTCTCTCCGCGTCAAAAGGGGCTGCTTTTCTTACATGGAAGTTAGACCACTTGGAAGGAGGGGAGCAAGAAAAATAAAAACAAAATCAGTCTTATCAATAGCTTAATATATATTTTAACATAATTTTTGGGTGGAAAGCCTTAAAGATATCTATCTATCTGTGAAAATACTAAAATCTACAATTTTGCTTGGATTGACTTGAAACTTTAACACAATAATATTCTAGTATTAACAATAGTTCACAGACCACTTTTGAGACCTTTTAGCAAAATAGTTCTTGTGACAATATGTTTATAGTGTTTTATTGTCATTTAATTGAACCGTTCCACATGATACAATTTTAGTTTTAGAAAAAATACTTCACTTTTTGTACTCATAAATATCGTATTAGTAAATTGATGAGATGAAAATTTAACCTGACCCTTGGTTTAGGATAAAAATTATTCAATTCTCCTGTTATTAATTCTTAATATTTGTTTGCGAAATATGTGCTTTGTTATTTAATTGCACAAACACTGGAGTCATTATAAAAAATCATGTCATCAATATCCTTTGGTATTTGTCAGGAACCCGATCGTGATAAGGCGGCTTGGCACACAATACACGGATGGGTTTCACGGAGATAACGAGCTTGCATAGACAGATAACGCCGGCAAGCAAGATAACTGAGTCAAAGGCCTCGCCGGGTAGATTAAGTTACGTTTCTGGAAGGTGATATAATGTTCGAATTATGTAATTAGATGCCTTGTGTTCCAGTAACTTCTAGTGATTGACAGAACAGTCTGGTAATCATGAATGTAGATATAAAAGGGATTGTGACACGCTAGCAGGACAGTTGTAGTTGTGAAGCAGTTGTTGTGTAACAGTCAGTGTTGTTGTAACGATAGCTAATGTAATCAGCTGCAAGTGTTTGTTATTGTCCTCGACCTTGGAAGATTGTTTGATGTAATGTTTTTACGTGAGAATTGGACAGTGTATTGCTACGGAAATAAAGGAGATTTTTAATTTATGCAACGTGGCCTTTTAATTCTACGAACCCAAAAATTTACATTATTTTATGCAAGCACAAAAATTTTCAAGCTTCTGGTTTGAAAGCTGCAATTTATGTTCTGAAAATTAAAAACTCGAGAAAATCACCAAAATAGGTAATGTAAAGCACTGTGTCCACGTACAGTGACCCACTTAGTCATATGCCACAATTTTAAAGGGTTTTATGGTATTAAAAATAATAGGAAATTGAAGTGTGCGGATTACTCTATTTAATTAGGCAAATCTTTTTTTCATTTGTTTGCACTTTTTAACCAATTTTCATAGTTGGGTATCCTTAAGGGTTAAGACAGTGTATCTATAATATGTACTTACGTCCAGCCGTATGCAATACCAATATAGTGTACTAAAAATAAGTAATGCACTCTTAATGTTCCAGAAATACCTAATGAGATATGTGTTAACTAGGGAGCGGATTTATAGGCACTAAAATGTATGAAATAAGCAGGCAAAAAGGCACTAAAAATGGGCAAAATAGGCACTTAAGTATCTCTAAAAAATTGCTAAGTAAACACTTAGAAATATATAATTTTAGTAAAATGGCTCTTAAAATGCACTATAGCTAATAATACTAATTATACAAAATTAAAAATTAATGCTTGGGGTATAAGTTTCTGTACCCATTTTAACCTATTAATGACCTGTACCTATGTGAAATATTTGTTTTCACCATATCAACGAAGGGAAAAAATAATCATGCTGTGACTTTGTGGGTTCGTGAAATAAAAAGTCGAGGTTACAAACACAAAAAATTGCACTTTATTTCCGTAGCAATACACTGTTCACAATTACAATTTAATGTACACAATTAGTTGATTTTCCAATATCAATCTACACGTACGCTCGACGCTACTTACACAACGCACGCCATAACAACACTACTCTCAACTGACTGTCGCTTCCGGTATCGATCGGCCCCGAAGTTTTTCGATTCTCCTTTTATGGAGGGGGAAAACATTCTCGAAGCTTCGTGCAACTTCGAGCGGTAGGAGGAGGGGTAAACGAAGACCCAGCCACCCCTCCTGTCTCCCCTCCCTCCGCCGGCCTACATTTATTGCTCGGCATCGCAGGCTTGTCGTTTGGGTAACACTGCTCCCTCCTCAAGGCTGGTCGTCCCGAACAGCGCCATCGTAGCGGGCCAGGCGATCCAGGTGTACCACCAACATCTTTCCTCGGGGAACCTTCTGGATGCGGTAGACCACGTCATTAATCCTCTTCACCACAAGGTACGGTCCTTGCCATGGCTACTGAAGCTTCGGGCAGCGTCCCTTGGTCTGGGTAGGGCGGTACAACCAGACCAGGTCACCTTGCTGGAACCCTTGGCTGTGGGCTTGCCTGTCGTATCGGGTTTTCATGCGGTCACTCGCCTTCTGGATGTTCTGGCGAGCCATCTCGTGCATGTCGTGGAAGTGGTCCACCAGGTTCTCCACATACTCGGTCGCTGGCTGTTTCACTCCCGGAGGGCTACCAAAAGCCAGGTCACAGGGGAGGCGTAACTCTCGGCCGAACATTAAGCTGGCTGGCGTGACCCCCGTGGTGTCGTGTGTTGATGAGCGGTAGGCCAGCAAGAACAGTGGCACCTTGACGTCCCAGTCTGGCTGATGGCTGGCCACGACCTTCCTCAAGTGTTCCTCTAAGGTCTTGATGTACCTCTCGAACATGCCATCCGACTGGGGATGTAGAGGTGTTGTGCGGATCTTGTTAACCCCAAGTCTCTCTAGTGCCTCCTTCATCAGGTTGGACTCAAAATTGGTGCCTTGATCACTGTGCAGCTCTAATGGCACCCCAATCGGCAAAACACTTGCTCCACGAGGCAGTTTGTGATTGTCCTTGCCTCTTGGTTCGGGATGGCATACATCTCCGGCCACTTAGTGAAGTAATCCACGACCACCATCAGGTACTTGTTGCCTCGGTCGGATATTGGGAACGGTCCAGCGGCGATCCGTTCGAATGGCGCTCCGACGTTGTACTGTTGCATGCGACCCCGGCTCCTAGTCTGGGGGCCGCGACTCGCCGCGCACACGTGACACTGACGGCACCATCTCTCAGCGTCTGCTCGGAGCCTGAGCCAGTAGTAGCGCTGCCGTAGTTTGTCAATTGTCCGGTTCGCTCCCAGGTGTCCCCCTGAAGTACTGGCGTGCACTTCTTCCAAAACTTCCGGGACCTTACTCCGGGGAAGTACCAACTGTTCTCTCTGCGTCTTCCCATCGGGTGACTCCCATACCCCGAACAGCACGCCATCTCTGGTCTTCAGCGAGTCCCATTGCGCCCAATAAGACTTGTAGGTGGCGCTCCTCGGTGCGATGTCCGCCCAGGTTGGTCTCGTCCCTGCCTCCACTTCCCTCAAGAGTGGCCCCAAGTCTGCGTCCGCCAGCTGCTCCCTCCTCAGGCCTGCGCCATCCCAGCCATCCACAGGCACTGCCGTGACTACTCGAACTGCTGCGGCACGCTCCTGCCTCTCCACTCTTGTGCATTGGCCGCACTCTTCTGGACAGGGTATTCGGGACATAGCGTCCACGTTACCGTGACTCCTCCCTCTGCGATGTTCCGAAGTGAAGTCGTACTCCTGCAGCGTCTGAACCCAACCTGCTGTCTGGCCTTCTGGTCGCGCCGTCAACATCACCTCGCTCCTCGCGGGGACAACCACGTCTTCGTTCAAGATGACCCTACCGTTTCCAAGGCGCTCTTCTGGTTGACGAAGTATGACCTCTTCTCCGTTGAGCCGCAGGACCTTCCCGCCGACGCCGACCGTCGCCTCGTGGCTCCTGAGGGCATCTAGTCCCAGGATCATCTCCTCAGCCACCTTCGCGACGAACACCCACAGACGCACGGCACTCCGTCCCAAGGTCAGCTCCAGCAGGGCGTCCTTCTCCACAGGCATGGTGTCGCCCGATGTCGTCACAAGCTCGTATGGTCGGCTCGGCTTCCTCGTCGGCAAACCCTTCGCCAAGTCAGGTCTGATGATGGTCACGGCTGCCTCAGTGTCCACCAGCACGCGGCACGGCTTTCCTCTTACCCAGCCGTCCGCGATGAGGTTGTCATCCATCCGCCGGCTGACGGCGCGGATTGTCACTCGAGGGGATGGTGCTAATGGCGCCGACGTGCCCCTCTCCTCGCCGGGTCTTACTCGTTCTTCCGGCTTCTCTTCCTGGTGTGGGCAGTCTCTCTGCAGGTACCCGGGCTGTCCACACCCCCAACACAGGCCACTAGGTGTTCGCCGGCTCCCTCGGCTGGTCTTCTGTCTCCGGCGTAGCGCACACTCCTCGTTCTCGACGACGGGATAGCTGTTACCTTGGCTGCCTCCATCCTTAATGCTGCCGTCAGCACCTCGTAGATGGTTTTATAATCGCCGAGCTTTAGGCGCTAACGAATCTCCGTGTCCCGTACCCCGTCGACAAAGTTGTAGGCGGCTTCCCGGGATACGAACTCCAGTGGCAGGTCAACCAAGGCCTTGCTAGCCAGCTGCTCAATCGCTATGGCGAACTCCTGCAGCGTCTCCCCCGGCTGCTGTGACCTTGCCTTTAGTTGGGTGCGGTACGCTGCGGCTAAGCGGTGGTTCCCGAAACGATTCTCTAGGGCCTCCCAGATGTCCTTGGGCGCCGCCGTTGTCTGCACCGCGTTTAGGACTTCCGCGGCCCGTCCCTGGAAGCTGGCTATTAGCTGTGTGGCCTCCTCCTCCGGTGACCATCTGTTGTGCTTGGCCACTGTGTCGAACTGGCGGCGGAAGACCTCAAATGTTGACGGGCCGTCATATTTCGGCGGTTTGACGCGCGCAGATGTTGTGTCACGTCCCGGCGCGTCGGCCTTCAAATCCTTCAGTTTCCTGCCGACGACGTCCTCTACTATGGCGTTCAGGGACTTGACGCTGCTGTCGGCCTTTCCCTCCAGGTCGTCAACGCGGCTCGCCAGGTCCTCGACGCGCTCGTCCACTTGGCCCATCCGCTTGCCCAGCTCCGTCACGTTATCCCTCACGCCGGCCAACTGTTCTTCAAACTTCACGGCAAGGGCCTCGTTTGCCGCTTTCATCTCCGTGGCCAGGCTGTCGTTCGCTGCCCCGCACTTTATTTCCGTAGCAATACACAGTTCACAATTACAATTTAATGTACACAATTAGTTGATTTTCCAATATCAATCTACACGTACGCTCGACGCTACTTACACAACGCACGCCATAACATCACTACTCTCAACTGACTGTCGCTTCCGGTATCGATCGGCCCCGAAGTTTCTCGATTCTCCTTTTATGGAGGGAGAAAACATTCTCGAAGCTTCGTGCAACTTCGAGCGGTAGGAGGAGGGGTAAACGTAGACCCAGCCACCCCTCCTGTCTCCCCTCCCTCCGCCGGCCTACATTTATTGCTCGGCGTCGCAGGCTTGTCGTAACAATACTTATATAACAATTTTTATTTTCCTAAGCGTTTTCAGTAAGAAGTAAGCATTATGATCGTTTTCAATACAAATAACAAAAACACAACAAATATAAATGGGTACACTTAATATGCAGCTGCCATTAGAGACATGTTTAGAATTTCACACAGATTAATAGAAAAATGCATCCTGTGGAACATTTTGAAAGTTAGGAAAATGTAGAAGAATGGAATCTGATAAATATGAGGTTAAAATTACGTGATAGCAGCTACGATACAGGTGTAGGGATATTTAGTCATGTGACGTTTTCTGTAGTGTCGCTAAGAGAAGAAACTTTACATATTGAAGTACGTCTATATTAATTTTAAGACAAAGGAACTAAGTTTGGGGTTGTTGTAAGTTTTGGGCCAATTTGCATAGATGTGACCTCTTAATAGGAAAGATTGTTGGGAAGATAAGAAATTCAAAAGTTCATCACAGCAATCTTAATATCACATAAACTGATCTCAGGATGTGTCAGAAAGATACAAAACACAGTTAATTAAAACCTAAAGCTACAGAATCCTAATTTTTGTATTAAAAACCCTAAATGTCCAATTGTCGACTTAGGACAAATAATAAAGCACAGCTTATTAGTAAGCATTCCCCGTTCAAACAGAATTACAACAATTACGCATCATGACAAAAATCCTTGTACCTACGTTTATAAAAGCATTTCTGTAAAATTTTACACAAACCATTAAGATTTATTGGTCTGAAGTTTCATTTTCAATGTTGGAAACAACACCGGAAGTCTCCAAGCAATCGATTTCATGATTCCTTGATATACTTGTAGAAAAACGTAAGCATGAGAAAATCACAATTTTTTGGTATATTTGTGACGTCATTAGCGCATTGTGACACGTCTGAAAGGCGGATACCTACCTGGCTAAACTCTTTTTTGTATATTCAATGTGCAGCAGTAAGAAATTTCTCTTCTCCAAAAACTTCACGTTGAAACCAACAAAAGCAAAAGGTGTTATCACAAATTACAAGCAGAAGAAATTGGCTAAAAAAAGGCAGTTTTAGGCACTAATAAGCAGAATAGGCATGAAATAGACATTTATAGACACTATAAAACTAAGAAATTAGGCTAATAACTGTAGGAAACGAGCTTATAACTTAAAAGACTACATTTCTGAAGAAATGAATAAAATAGGCAAATAGGGTACTGAACAAAATTAAATGGTTATTAAATTTTGATCGTATGCGAAATCTACATTTCGGTTTGCTATCTGACCTGGGTGGTAAAATGTATTAACCTATGCTTTAATATATACACAGAACAGGAAGGTTTCAGAAGAAGCGACGTATACTACCAGTGCAACAAGGTAATATATACGTAAAAGTACTTACTCGTATAGAGAAAACAAAGTTTTTAAAGAGGTTCGTAAAAAGCTTAATAACACAATGACACATTGCCTCAGTAAACAAATTACGTTTCAGAAACACACACACATACACACACGTGCTAATTTTGTTACTCCTTCTAAAATTTCTAAGGGTTTTAATTGTTATTTATGGTACTATGAATCAAGACATATTTTATCCACGAGTAGGTTGGACTAGTCGAGTAGCCTTTTGATTTCCGCGTGTGTATAAATAAGTCTTGTACCATACAATAGTTTATCCAACCTTATCCTAATCCTTAAAGACATTATTTTTTAATGAAAGTATAAGAAGCAGACATAGGAGCCCATACACCTTTAAAGGGATATGAAGTTTAAGAGTCTCGCGGTATTAACTGCCGACGTCAGTCCCGGGGAGAACACGCAGAGATAGTCCGGTTCACAGCGCGTAGCTTTAGTTTCATTACAACTACTGATCGCCACGCAGGTAGATCTGTCTTCCAGGAAGTGCAAGGTGTCGGGCATGTTGTGTTAATAGCATTACTTTCACAACAATTATTGGACCATCTCCATTTTATAAATCAGCTTTGGGTATTATTAACAACCATTAAACAGCTTGAAGAATTTACTTTCGAGCTGTCTAAACGCAGTCGAGGAGCTCTCTGCAAAAATTAACAATATAGAAAATGCAGCACTTACCAGACGAACAAAAAAAAAAAAATTTTCCAGCATTCTACACAAAAATACTGGATTTTCAGTGCTGCGTAATATAAGAAATAAACTAAATCTCGGACAAACATAAGAAAATGATTTGTACTACTTTTGACGTTGAACGAAATTTCTCCCAATATTTTTATATTGTTTCAGTAAGAGGCGCAGAAAACTTACATTCGACAATTTACGAATGTACATGTTTGTTCACTGTAATTCCCACATCTAAAGCAATGAGGAGGCTGGTATGTTGTAACGTAGCTTACACTTTGTATCCGTACCGGACTGTACATACACAGCGCTTCCGTGTACTTGTTGACACAGACGTTTGTTGATGTCACGTTTGACCTTCTATAGTACGTGTGAGCGTACACTGATTGCTAAGGTGTATGCGATCCGATGTGTGATAATAAGATATGAAAATTATTTGCAACTCTATTTTCGGGAATATATGGCTATTTATACCAAAACCGTGATACAAACATCGTTGGCTAACAACTAATGAGATAGCTAATGTTAGCTAGTCCTTTTAATTGTTGATGTAGTTAGAATAACAACTTAGGGATACTGATTAAGTGATTGATTCACATAGTTTTGGAGATAGATAGTTTTGGAGGAAACCAAGAGTATTCTATTTTATCCATACATTGGTTTATTATGTGTTTCAAATGGAAACAGTTCTCGCCTTAAGCGTTGCCACCTCGTTACCCCACTCTTTTAATATTTCCCTCTCCATCGTACACTTGCGAGTGTTCTTGGCGCTAACACAAACTGTGTTTTCGCAAGTTTTATAATGCAATTGTTTAAATTACAATTATAACTTGGATATTCGTGCATTACGCAAATGTTTAAAATATTTAGTTTAAAGCTAATTATAGTTTATAAGTTAATTTTTTAATCCAACGAAAATACCAGCGGTGAATCCGTACAGCTGTGAATGTTAATTACGTTAAGAGATAATTCGTCATTTTCATTGTCTTCAACGTCTGAGTACTGCAAATTTATGATGGTTCCAAAATTTCATTACGTGCTATTTCTTTCTAAAAGTCGTCGTCTTCTAGTTTATCTGATGTCTCACGCAGTTTTCCCAGTCTTGTTTTGTTCCTTGTTAATTTCTTCTTGAATAAGCCGTTCGTCAGTCATTTTAAAAATATTATTAATGTTTGCAACATAATTTGAGCCCACATTAACTCAATTGGATTGTTCTAGCAGTAGTAACAGGGAAGGTGGATCGTATCTCATTGATCCAGCTGATACACTTTTTCATGGAAGAGTAACTGAATAATGCAATGTGACCAGACACGTTCTGCCAGACTAGAAAGAAGTGTATCGTTTTCTCTCGTCGAATTTAACAAACACCTTGGCTTGTTCAAAGTACATATTTCTTTTACCACGTCATGTCAAATGTTTACGTTACAGTTCTGAGTAATTTCAAATATACGTTCACACATACATGCCAACCAATAATGATAGCCATTACAGTGCTTGCGCATTGTTGTAGTATAATGTTATCTACTTTGTATTAGGAAAACTACTTGAGCTAAAAATATGGAGTTTTTACGGTTGTGTTGGATACATTACTCTCTCCTTCCTCATGGATCAGTTTTGGTAAAATCTGAAATTTTGTCTGAGCATGAATAATATTTATTAGAGATTGATTAGTTTGGCGCTCGTCACATGACTTAAGGGGAATGCAATACGACATCGCAGTACTCCTAGTAGTGCTCAAGGACAAACTTCATCCCGTTTGAAAAACATAAGTGAAATTTTATCCATCCTTAATATTAAAGTGTTACTTTAGTAGGTTAATTTATATTATTAAACTAAACTTTACAAATAAATGGTCGATATATTATGTTAAAATGTGTTGACAACATCTTTCCTGGAAATAAAGAAAGAAATACATTTTGACTTACATTCTGTTTGAGTTATAATTGAAAATATAATTTGCGGCCCGCAAATACTTATTAGTGCAGGAGTATATAAAATATGTTTTACACTCCCATTGTAATGGTCTGCCTATTCTTCAACAAGCTATTCTTACAAACCTCTGCCCCCCAGGGGCCTACTTCGGTAGGTACGGGTTTGGCGCACCCGGGGTCCCGAGCCAACAGTCTCCCTCGTGTGGGCTCCTCTTTGTGGCTGAGGGAGACGGTCAACAGGCCCACTCACGTGTAGGCCGTTCGTGGAGACGATTTGATTCTTTGTAGATTCTGTTCTAGTTTAGAGTTTATGATATAGTGAACGAAATTTTCAGTAGGGTTTGATTCATTTTGTTTATGTATGTGTATTTTTAATAGGTTTTATTACACTTGTATAGTTTTTAGAAAGTTTTATATCTGGCTTTTGCCATGACTAGTTTTTTTTTAAAGGGCGCTGATGATCGCCGTAGTTGAGTGCCCTTATATATATATCATACAAACCTCTGTTCTTCTAACTTATTTATTTTGACCAACATTTATATTTGCGGTTACAGAATCTTATTTTCTATGGCATATAGTATTATGACTCTGTATGTTCGTAGAATTAAAAGTCAGAGTTGCAGATATTCCAAATCTTTTATTTTCGTAGAAATACTTAGATTACAGCAGCATTACGTTACACAGTCTACCAAGGCCGATGACTCTGACAGTGACAGCTGATTACATCAGTTCTCGTTACAACACTTCACAGCTGTTTGCTACTCTCTGTTTACGACTGCTCTTGGCGAGTCGTCGCCTCCTTAAATACCTCATTGATAATTCTAGATATTTCCGGAATATACAAGAATTTGAATGTTCGATACAACAATCAAGATATCACTAGAATGTTCCATTTACCTCACTTATCTGTGTCGGTAAGTCTTGTCTCAGTGATACACTACCCGACTGTTATCTTTATGTGCAGTCTCTTTGTGTACACAAACCGCGCTTATCTCTCGGCACCGAAATTTCCGTGCTTTCCGCTGCGACAGTATGTAAGGATATAATATGTAAAATTCATAGATAGATTCAACATGAAAAATTCAATGCCACGGCCCGGATTTGTACCACGGATCTACTGGTTTCCGTCCAGTCGCTCTAACCCATTGAGCTACCACGGTCAACGTGCCGTCCTGACACTAAATTCTCCAATTGACTCATATTTCCCCAGTAGACCACAAGGGGCGCTTGTACTCGAGATACACCATTTGTGGCGACTTACTATTGTGAAGCAATTTTGTTTAGCTCAGGTAAAGCAATGAGGTTTCTCTCAGGGTATGCGTGGATATGTGTGAGAAGGATAGTTTAATGACACTGGGATGCCCATTTAAACTGGTTTATTGACTGCTTCTTTTTCTCAGAACATCGAACTTGAAGTTGCCGACCAAGGATTACCAATAGATCACTGTTCAGAGAGACTGAAGGTGGAATGCTTATTACTCGATAAACTTAATTCGTTCTTCACGTACATATGAACCGACAAATATCTTCTCTCACCTCTTCTGGTCTGTCCTCAACCAAGAGAGAAGTGGACCGCCCTAATCGGCCTAACGCCGTGAACTGACTGAATGACCACAGATGCGCGTGGGTGTATCACTTTCACTTTCTGGAAGCCCATTATTCAACCAAAGATTTACTTTGTGGCTATTTTGCCGTGCCATTATGAATGGTACGAAGAATACCCCATTCAACAAGTCAAGTGCTATCCTTTAGAAATCTGCTAAGGACACTGTTTCCTACATTTATTTTGTTATAACAACTATTCTCCCCCAACTGCTATTCGACTCAACTGCCCTTGCACGTGTTGTAACAAAGAACCAACATTCCTTTGACATCCATCATGATTCTTTACTTATTGCAATCCTTTAATTTCGGTATCAATTGTAAGTACTTGAGTCCCAGGTTTCATCATTTAACCCTTATTATTTTAGTTAATTAATGGAAACTAATCTTTTCTTCACACCAGTAGTATATAGGCTAAGGTTTTTGATAGTCAACATCAAACATTCAATGCCACGGCCGGGATTTGAACCACGGATCTACTGGTTTCCGCCCAGTCGCTCTAACCCATTGAGTCACCATGATCAACATGCCGCCATGACACCAAAACCTCCAATTGACTCATATTTCCCCGGTAGACCAGTAGGGGCTCTCGCTTCCGAGATACACCGTTTGTGGCGACTTATAATTGTAAGTACTTGGGTCCCAGGCTTAATCATTTAACCCTTATTATTTTAGTTAATTGATGGAAATTAATCATTTCTTCACACCAGCCGTATATAGGCTAGTAAATTTGTCATGGGTAGAGAAGGACGTATGAGTGTTCGTTACAGACCTTGTATTAAGAGCTTAAGCCACAAACGCTCCTAAAGAACGTTGTAATAGGTTGAATTATTGCAGCAAAGCTATTAATAACAGTTGAAAAAGTCTGCTAAAATGGAGGTCAGATTGGGATCTGTGCCTGCAACACATTCCTCTTAATTCCACGCTGGGATAAAAGACAAAAGGAATAGCTAGCTACTGGGTCCAAGCGTAGCGATAAACAAACCTTCCCTTCCCCATTGTCTGGAAAATAGAGGAATTTTCTGTTTGTTTTACGAGCCACTGGTATTTTTTGTCATGATGTCTAGAGAGTGGTCTGGCGGGGAGGCAGTTTGTGTACAGAATGGAAAACTCTTGTTTCACACACAAATAGATTTTGTACGACTAGATATATACAAGCTTTCTTTTGTTTTTGTGCGAAGCTTCGGAGATCCAACAGAGCGCGCTCTTGAGGAGGTCGGCAGAGAAACAAATGTTTCTGGAAAATTCCGTATAATAAATACTGATCACATAGACATCTTTATGCTTTTATTTACATGATATCATTCAACAGTTCTTGTTTGTTTTACTTTAGTATTGTATTTCAGCCAAAAACCCGATAAATTCGACGTGGAGATTTTATTAAAAATAAAAATTTTGAAGTCCCCAGACATACATATAAAATATATTTTACTAATTCATTCATTCACAGGGAATTTTTTCACCATATTTTTTCTAAAAACTAATTTTCCTGGATAGAGTCAACATGAAAAATTCAAAGCCATGGCCGGGATTTGAACCACGGATCTCCTGGTTTCCGTCCAGTCGCTCTTAACCTTTGAGCTACCATGGCCAACGTGCCTTCCTGACATTAAATTCTCCAGTTGACTCGTATATTTCCCCGGTAGACCACTAGGGGCTCTCGCATCCGATGCGATCTCGGATGCGAGAGCCCCTAGTGGTCTACCGGGGAAATATACGAGTCAACTGGAGAATTTAATGTCAGGAAGGCACGTTGGCCATGGTAGCTCAAAGGTTAAGAGCGACTGGACGGAAACATGAGATCCGTGGTTCAAATCCCGGCCAAGGCATTGAATTTTTCATGTTGACTCTATCCATCAAATATCTTAGCCTATAGACGGCTAGTGTGGAGAAATGATTAATTTCCATCAATTAACTAAAATAATATGAGTTAAATGATGAAGCCTGGGACTTAAGCACTTACAATAGTAAGTCGCCACAAACGGTGTATCTCGGATGCGAGAGCCCCTAGTGGTCTACCGGGGAAATATACGAGTCAACTGGAGAATTTAATGTCAGGAAGGCACGTTGGCCATGGTAGCTCAAAGGTTAAGAGCGACTGGACGGAAACCAGGAGATCCGTGGTTCAAATCCCGGCCATGGCATTGAATTTTTCATGTTGACTCTATCCATCAAATATCTTAGCCTATAGACGGCTAGTGTGGAGAAATGATTAATTTCCATCAATTAACTAAAATAATATGAGTTAAATGATGAAGCCTGGGACTTAAGCACTTACAATAGTAAGTCGCCACAAACGGTGTATCTCGGATGCGAGAGCCCCTAGTGGTCTACCGGGGAAATATACGAGTCAACTGGAGAATTTAATGTCAGGAAGGCACGTTGGCCATGGTAGCTCAAAGGTTAAGAGCGACTGGACGGAAACCAGGAGATCCGTGGTTCAAATCCCGGCCATGGCATTGAATTTTTCATGTTGACTCTATCCATCAAATATCTTAGCCTATAGACGGCTAGTGTGGAGAAATGATTAATTTCCATCAATTAACTAAAATAATATGAGTTAAATGATGAAGCCTGGGACTTAAGCACTTACAATAGTAAGTCGCCACAAACGGTGTATCTCGGATGCGAGAGCCCCTAGTGGTCTACCGGGGAAATATACGAGTCAACTGGAGAATTTAATGTCAGGAAGGCACGTTGGCCATGGTAGCTCAAAGGTTAAGAGCGACTGGACGGAAACCAGGAGATCCGTGGTTCAAATCCCGGCCATGGCATTGAATTTTTCATGTTGACTCTATCCATCAAATATCTTAGCCTATAGACGGCTAGTGTGGAGAAATGATTAATTTCCATCAATTAACTAAAATAATATGAGTTAAATGATGAAGCCTGGGACTTAAGCACTTACAATAGTAAGTCGCCACAAACGGTGTCTCTCGGATGCGAGAGCCCCTAGTGGTCTACCGGGGAAATATACGAGTCAACTGGAGAATTTAATGTCAGGAAGGCACGTTGGCCATGGTAGCTCAAAGGTTAAGAGCGACTGGACGGAAACCAGGAGATCCGTGGTTCAAATCCCGGCCATGGCATTGAATTTTTCATGTTGACTCTATCCATCAAATATCTTAGCCTATAGACGGCTAGTGTGGAGAAATGATTAATTTCCATCAATTAACTAAAATAATATGAGTTAAATGATGAAGCCTGGGACTTAAGCACTTACAATAGTAAGTCGCCACAAACGGTGTATCTCGGATGCGAGAGCCCCTAGTGGTCTACCGGGGAAATATACGAGTCAACTGGAGAATTTAATGTCAGGAAGGCACGTTGGCCATGGTAGCTCAAAGGTTAAGAGCGACTGGACGGAAACCAGGAGATCCGTGGTTCAAATCCCGGCCATGGCATTGAATTTTTCATGTTGACTCTATCCATCAAATATCTTAGCCTATAGACGGCTAGTGTGGAGAAATGATTAATTTCCATCAATTAACTAAAATAATATGAGTTAAATGATGAAGCCTGGGACTTAAGCACTTACAATAGTAAGTCGCCACAAACGGTGTATCTCGGATGCGAGAGCCCCTAGTAGTCTACCGGGGAAATATTCGAGTCAACTGGAGAATTTAATGTCAGGAAGGCACGTTGGCCATGGTAGCTCAAAGGTTAAGAGCGACTGGACGGAAACCAGGAGATCCGTGGTTCAAATCCCGGCCATGGCATTGAATTTTTCATGTTGACTCTATCCATCAAATATCTTAGCCTATAGACGGCTAGTGTGGAGAAATGATTAATTTCCATCAATTAACTAAAATAATATGAGTTAAATGATGAAGCCTGGGACTTAAGCACTTACAATAGTAAGTCGCCACAAACGGTGTATCTCGGATGCGAGAGCCCCTAGTGGTCTACCGGGGAAATATACGAGTCAACTGGAGAATTTAATGTCAGGAAGGCACGTTGGCCATGGTAGCTCAAAGGTTAAGAGCGACTGGACGGAAACCAGGAGATCCGTGGTTCAAATCCCGGCCATGGCATTGAATTTTTCATGTTGACTCTATCCATCAAATATCTTAGCCTATAGACGGCTAGTGTGGAGAAATGATTAATTTCCATCAATTAACTAAAATAATATGAGTTAAATGATGAAGCCTGGGACTTAAGCACTTACAATAGTAAGTCGCCACAAACGGTGTATCTCGGATGCGAGAGCCCCTAGTGGTCTACCGGGGAAATATACGAGTCAACTGGAGAATTTAATGTCAGGAAGGCACGTTGGCCATGGTAGCTCAAAGGTTAAGAGCGACTGGACGGAAACCAGGAGATCCGTTGTTCAAATCACGGCCATGGCATTGAATTTTTCATGTTGACTCTATCCATCAAATATCTTAGCCTATAGACGGCTAGTGTGTAGAAATGATTAATTTCCATCAATTAACTAAAATAATATGAGTTAAATGATGAAGCCTGGGACTTAAGCACTTACAATAGTAAGTCGCCACAAACGGTGTATCTCGGATGCGAGAGCCCCTAGTGGTCTACCGGGGAAATATACGAGTCAACTGGAGAATTTAATGTCAGGAAGGCACGTTGGCCATGGTAGCTCAAAGGTTAAGAGCGACTGGACGGAAACCAGGAGATCCGTGGTTCAAATCCCGGCCATGGCATTGAATTTTTCATGTTGACTCTATCCATCAAATATCTTAGCCTATAGACGGCTAGTGTGGAGAAATGATTAATTTCCATCAATTAACTAAAATAATATGAGTTAAATGATGAAGCCTGGGACTTAAGCACTTACAATAGTAAGTCGCCACAAACGGTGTCTCTCGGATGCGAGAGCCCCTAGTGGTCTACCGGGGAAATATACGAGTCAACTGGAGAATTTAATGTCAGGAAGGCACGTTGGCCATGGTAGCTCAAAGGTTAAGAGCGACTGGACGGAAACCAGGAGATCCGTGGTTCAAATCCCGGCCATGGCATTGAATTTTTCATGTTGACTCTATCCATCAAATATCTTAGCCTATAGACGGCTAGTGTGGAGAAATGATTAATTTCCATCAATTAACTAAAATAATATGAGTTAAATGATGAAGCCTGGGACTTAAGCACTTACAATAGTAAGTCGCCACAAACGGTGTATCTCGGATGCGAGAGCCCCTAGTGGTCTACCGGGGAAATATACGAGTCAACTGGAGAATTTAATGTCAGGAAGGCACGTTGGCCATGGTAGCTCAAAGGTTAAGAGCGACTGGACGGAAACCAGGAGATCCGTGGTTCAAATCCCGGCCATGGCATTGAATTTTTCATGTTGACTCTATCCATCAAATATCTTAGCCTATAGACGGCTAGTGTGGAGAAATGATTAATTTCCATCAATTAACTAAAATAATATGAGTTAAATGATGAAGCCTGGGACTTAAGCACTTACAATAGTAAGTCGCCACAAACGGTGTATCTCGGATGCGAGAGCCCCTAGTAGTCTACCGGGGAAATATTCGAGTCAACTGGAGAATTTAATGTCAGGAAGGCACGTTGGCCATGGTAGCTCAAAGGTTAAGAGCGACTGGACGGAAACCAGGAGATCCGTGGTTCAAATCCCGGCCATGGCATTGAATTTTTCATGTTGACTCTATCCATCAAATATCTTAGCCTATAGACGGCTAGTGTGGAGAAATGATTAATTTCCATCAATTAACTAAAATAATATGAGTTAAATGATGAAGCCTGGGACTTAAGCACTTACAATAGTAAGTCGCCACAAACGGTGTATCTCGGATGCGAGAGCCCCTAGTGGTCTACCGGGGAAATATACGAGTCAACTGGAGAATTTAATGTCAGGAAGGCACGTTGGTCATGGTAGCTCAAAGGTTAAGAGCGACTGGACGGAAACCAGGAGATCCGTGGTTCAAATCCCGGCCATGGCATTGAATTTTTCATGTTGACTCTATCCATCAAATATCTTAGCCTATAGACGGCTAGTGTGGAGAAATGATTAATTTCCATCAATTAACTAAAATAATATGAGTTAAATGATGAAGCCTGGGACTTAAGCACTTACAATAGTAAGTCGCCACAAACGGTGTATCTCGGATGCGAGAGCCCCTAGTGGTCTACCGGGGAAATATACGAGTCAACTGGAGAATTTAATGTCAGGAAGGCACGTTGGCCATGGTAGCTCAAAGGTTAAGAGCGACTGGACGGAAACCAGGAGATCCGTTCTTCAAATCACGGCCATGGCATTGAATTTTTCATGTTGACTCTATCCATCAAATATCTTAGCCTATAGACGGCTAGTGTGGAGAAATGATTAATTTCCATCAATTAACTAAAATAATATGAGTTAAATGATGAAGCCTGGGACTTAAGCACTTACAATAGTAAGTCGCCACAAACGGTGTATCTCGGATGCGAGAGCCCCTAGTGGTCTACCGGGGAAATATACGAGTCAACTGGAGAATTTAATGTCAGGAAGGCACGTTGGCCATGGTAGCTCAAAGGTTAAGAGCGACTGGACGGAAACCAGGAGATCCGTGGTTCAAATCCCGGCCATGGCATTGAATTTTTCATGTTGACTCTATCCATCAAATATCTTAGCCTATAGACGGCTAGTGTGGAGAAATGATTAATTTCCATCAATTAACTAAAATAATATGGGTTAAATGATGAAGCCTGGGACTTAAGCACTTACAATAGTAAGTCGCCACAAACGGTGTATCTCGGATGCGAGAGCCCCTAGTGGTCTACCGGGGAAATATAGGAGTCAACTGGAGAATTTAATGTCAGGAAGGCACGTTGGCCATGGTAGCTCAAAGGTTAAGAGCGACTGGACGGAAACCAGGAGTTCCGTGGTTCAAATCCCGGCCATGGCATTGAATTTTTCATGTTGACTCTATCCATCAAATATCTTAGCCTATAGACGGCTAGTGTGGAGAAATGATTAATTTCCATCAATTAACTAAAATAATATGAGTTAAATGATGAAGCCTGGGACTTAAGCACTTACAATAGTAAGTCGCCACAAACGGTGTATCTCGGATGCGAGAGCCCCTAGTGGTCTACCGGGGAAATATACGAGTCAACTGGAGAATTTAATGTCAGGAAGGCACGTTGGCCATGGTAGCTCAAAGGTTAAGAGCGACTGGACGGAAACCAGGAGATCCGTGGTTCAAATCCCGGCCATGGCATTGAATTTTTCATGTTGACTCTATCCATCAAATATCTTAGCCTATAGACGGCTAGTGTGGAGAAATGATTAATTTCCATCAATTAACTAAAATAATATGAGTTAAATGATGAAGCCTGGGACTTAAGTACTTACAATAGTAAGTCGCCACAAACGGTGTATCTCGGATGCGAGAGCCCCTAGTGGTCTACCGGGGAAATATACGAGTCAACTGGAGAATTTAATGTCAGGAAGGCACGTTGGCCATGGTAGCTCAAAGGTTAAGAGCGACTGGACGGAAACCAGGAGATCCGTGGTTCAAATCCCGGCCATGGCATTGAATTTTTCATGTTGACTCTATCCATCAAATATCTTAGCCTATAGACGGCTAGTGTGGAGAAATGATTAATTTCCATCAATTAACTAAAATAATATGAGTTAAATGATGAAGCCTGGGACTTAAGCACTTACAATAGTAAGTCACCACAAACGGTGTATCTCGGATGCGAGAGCCCCTAGTGGTCTACCGGGGAAATATACGAGTCAACTGGAGAATTTAATGTCAGGAAGGCACGTTGGCCATGGTAGCTCAAAGGTTAAGAGCGACTGGACGGAAACCAGGAGATCCGTGGTTCAAATTCCGGCCATGGCATTGAATTTTTCATGTTGACTCTATCCATCAAATATCTTAGCCTATAGACGGCTAGTGTGGAGAAATGATTAATTTCCATCAATTAACTAAAATAATATGAGTTAAATGATGAAGCCTGGGACTTAAGTACTTACAATAGTAAGTCGCCACAAACGGTGTATCTCGGATGCGAGAGCCCCTAGTGGTCTACCGGGGAAATATACGAGTCAACTGGAGAATTTAATGTCAGGAAGGCACGTTGGCCATGGTAGCTCAAAGGTTAAGAGCGACTGGACGGAAACCAGGAGATCCGTGGTTCAAATCCCGGCCATGGCATTGAATTTTTCATGTTGACTCTATCCATCAAATATCTTAGCCTATAGACGGCTAGTGTGGAGAAATGATTAATTTCCATCAATTAACTAAAATAATATGAGTTAAATGATGAAGCCTGGGACTTAAGCACTTACAATAGTAAGTCGCCACAAACGGGTTATCTCGGATGCGAGAGCCCCTAGTGGTCTACCGGGGAAATATTCGAGTCAACTGGAGAATTTAATGTCAGGAAGGCACGTTGGCCATGGTAGCTCAAAGGTTAAGAGCGACTGGACGGAAACCAGGAGATCCGTGGTTCAAATCCCGGCCATGGCATTGAATTTTTCATGTTGACTCTATCCATCAAATATCTTAGCCTATAGACGGCTAGTGTGGAGAAATGATTAATTTCCATCAATTAACTAAAATAATATGAGTTAAATGATGAAGCCTGGGACTTAAGCACTTACAATAGTAAGTCGCCACAAACGGGTTATCTCGGATGCGAGAGCCCCTAGTGGTCTACCGGGGAAATATTCGAGTCAACTGGAGAATTTAATGTCAGGAAGGCACGTTGGCCATGGTAGCTCAAAGGTTAAGAGCGACTGGACGGAAACCAGGAGATCCGTGGTTCAAATCCCGGCCATGGCATTGAATTTTTCATGTTGACTCTATCCATCAAATATCTTAGCCTATAGACGGCTAGTGTGGAGAAATGATTAATTTCCATCAATTAACTAAAATAATATGAGTTAAATGATGAAGCCTGGGACTTAAGCACTTACAATAGTAAGTCGCCACAAACGGTGTATCTCGGATGCGAGAGCCCCTAGTGGTCTACCGGGGAAATATACGAGTCAACTGGAGAATTTAATGTCAGGAAGGCACGTTGGCCATGGTAGCTCAAAGGTTAAGAGCGACTGGACAGAAACCAGGAGATCCGTGGTTCAAATCCCGGCCATGGCATTGAATTTTTCATGTTGACTCTATCCATCAAATATCTTAGCCTATAGACGGCTAGTGTGGAGAAATGATTAATTTCCATCAATTAACTAAAATAATATGAGTTAAATGATGAAGCCTGGGACTTAAGCACTTACAATAGTAAGTCGCCACAAACGGTGTATCTCGGATGCGAGAGCCCCTAGTGGTCTACCGGGGAAATATACGAGTCAACTGGAGAATTTAATGTCAGGAAGGCACGTTGGCCATGGTAGCTCAAAGGTTAAGAGCGACTGGACGGAAACCAGGAGTTCCGTGGTTCAAATCCCGGCCATGGCATTGAATTTTTCATGTTGACTCTATCCATCAAATATCTTAGCCTATAGACGGCTAGTGTGGAGAAATGATTAATTTCCATCAATTAACTAAAATAATATGAGTTAAATGATGAAGCCTGGGACTTAAGCACTTACAATAGTAAGTCGCCACAAACGGTGTATCTCGGATGCGAGAGCCCCTAGTGGTCTACCGGGGAAATATACGAGTCAACTGGAGAATTTAATGTCAGGAAGGCACGTTGGCCATGGTAGCTCAAAGGTTAAGAGCGACTGGACGGAAACCAGGAGATCCGTGGTTCAAATCCCGGCCATGGCATTGAATTTTTCATGTTGACTCTATCCATCAAATATCTTAGCCTATAGACGGCTAGTGTGGAGAAATGATTAATTTCCATCAATTAACTAAAATAATATGAGTTAAATGATGAAGCCTGGGACTTAAGTACTTACAATAGTAAGTCGCCACAAACGGTGTATCTCGGATGCGAGAGCCCCTAGTGGTCTACCGGGGAAATATACGAGTCAACTGGAGAATTTAATGTCAGGAAGGCACGTTGGCCATGGTAGCTCAAAGGTTAAGAGCGACTGGACGGAAACCAGGAGATCCGTGGTTCAAATCCCGGCCATGGCATTGAATTTTTCATGTTGACTCTATCCATCAAATATCTTAGCCTATAGACGGCTAGTGTGGAGAAATGATTAATTTCCATCAATTAACTAAAATAATATGAGTTAAATGATGAAGCCTGGGACTTAAGCACTTACAATAGTAAGTCGCCACAAACGGTGTATCTCGGATGCGAGAGCCCCTAGTGGTCTACCGGGGAAATATACGAGTCAACTGGAGAATTTAATGTCAGGAAGGCACGTTGGCCATGGTAGCTCAAAGGTTAAGAGCGACTGGACGGAAACCAGGAGATCCGTGGTTCAAATTCCGGCCATGGCATTGAATTTTTCATGTTGACTCTATCCATCAAATATCTTAGCCTATAGACGGCTAGTGTGGAGAAATGATTAATTTCCATCAATTAACTAAAATAATATGAGTTAAATGATGAAGCCTGGGACTTAAGTACTTACAATAGTAAGTCGCCACAAACGGTGTATCTCGGATGCGAGAGCCCCTAGTGGTCTACCGGGGAAATATACGAGTCAACTGGAGAATTTAATGTCAGGAAGGCACGTTGGCCATGGTAGCTCAAAGGTTAAGAGCGACTGGACGGAAACCAGGAGATCCGTGGTTCAAATCCCGGCCATGGCATTGAATTTTTCATGTTGACTCTATCCATCAAATATCTTAGCCTATAGACGGCTAGTGTGGAGAAATGATTAATTTCCATCAATTAACTAAAATAATATGAGTTAAATGATGAAGCCTGGGACTTAAGCACTTACAATAGTAAGTCGCCACAAACGGGGTATCTCGGATGCGAGAGCCCCTAGTGGTCTACCGGGGAAATATTCGAGTCAACTGGAGAATTTAATGTCAGGAAGGCACGTTGGCCATGGTAGCTCAAAGGTTAAGAGCGACTGGACGGAAACCAGGAGATCCGTGGTTCAAATCCCGGCCATGGCATTGAATTTTTCATGTTGACTCTATCCATCAAATATCTTAGCCTATAGACGGCTAGTGTGGAGAAATGATTAATTTCCATCAATTAACTAAAATAATATGAGTTAAATGATGAAGCCTGGGACTTAAGCACTTACAATAGTAAGTCGCCACAAACGGTGTATCTCGGATGCGAGAGCCCCTAGTGGTCTACTGGGGAAATATACGAGTCAACTGGAGAATTTAATGTCAGGAAGGCACGTTGGCCATGGTAGCTCAAAGGTTAAGAGCGACTGGACGGAAACCAGGAGATCCGTTGTTCAAATCACGGCCATGGCATTGAATTTTTCATGTTGACTCTATCCATCAAATATCTTAGCCTATAGACGGCTAGTGTGGAGAAATGATTAATTTCCATCAATTAACTAAAATAATATGAGTTAAATGATGAAGCCTGGGACTTAAGCACTTACAATAGTAAGTCGCCACAAACGGTGTATCTCGGATGCGAGAGCCCCTAGTGGTCTACCGGGGAAATATACGAGTCAACTGGAAAATTTAATGTCAGGAAGGCACGTTGGCCATGGTAGCTCAAAGGTTAAGAGCGACTGGACGGAAACCAGGAGATCCGTGGTTCAAATCCCGGCCATGGCATTGAATTTTTCATGTTGACTCTATCCATCAAATATCTTAGCCTATAGACGGCTAGTGTGGAGAAATGATTAATTTCCATCAATTAACTAAAATAATATGAGTTAAATGATGAAGCCTGGGACTTAAGCACTTACAATAGTAAGTCGCCACAAACGGTGTATCTCGGATGCGAGAGCCCCTAGTGGTCTACCGGGGAAATATACGAGTCAACTGGAGAATTTAATGTCAGGAAGGCACGTTGGCCATGGTAGCTCAAAGGTTAAGAGCGACTGGACGGAAACCAGGAGTTCCGTGGTTCAAATCCCGGCCATGGCATTGAATTTTTCATGTTGACTCTATCCATCAAATACCTTAGCCTATAGACGGCTAGTGTGGAGAAATGATTAATTTCCATCAATTAACTAAAATAATATGAGTTAAATGATGAAGCCTGGGACTTAAGCACTTACAATAGTAAGTCGCCACAAACGGTGTATCTCGGATGCGAGAGCCCCTAGTGGTCTACCGGGGAAATATACGAGTCAACTGGAGAATTTAATGTCAGGAAGGCACGTTGGCCATGGTAGCTCAAAGGTTAAGAGCGACTGGACGGAAACCAGGAGATCCGTGGTTCAAATCCCGGCCATGGCATTGAATTTTTCATGTTGACTCTATCCATCAAATATCTTAGCCTATAGACGGCTAGTGTGGAGAAATGATTAATTTCCATCAATTAACTAAAATAATATGAGTTAAATGATGAAGCCTGGGACTTAAGTACTTACAATAGTAAGTCGCCACAAACGGTGTATCTCGGATGCGAGAGCCCCTAGTGGTCTACCGGGGAAATATACGAGTCAACTGGAGAATTTAATGTCAGGAAGGCACGTTGGCCATGGTAGCTCAAAGGTTAAGAGCGACTGGACGGAAACCAGGAGATCCGTGGTTCAAATCCCGGCCATGGCATTGAATTTTTCATGTTGACTCTATCCATCAAATATCTTAGCCTATAGACGGCTAGTGTGGAGAAATGATTAATTTCCATCAATTAACTAAAATAATATGAGTTAAATGATGAAGCCTGGGACTTAAGCACTTACAATAGTAAGTCGCCACAAACGGTGTATCTCGGATGCGAGAGCCCCTAGTGGTCTACCGGGGAAATATACGAGTCAACTGGAGAATTTAATGTCAGGAAGGCACGTTGGCCATGGTAGCTCAAAGGTTAAGAGCGACTGGACGGAAACCAGGAGATCCGTGGTTCAAATCCCGGCCATGGCATTGAATTTTTCATGTTGACTCTATCCATCAAATATCTTAGCCTATAGACGGCTAGTGTGGAGAAATGATTAATTTCCATCAATTAACTAAAATAATATGAGTTAAATGATGAAGCCTGGGACTTAAGTACTTACAATAGTAAGTCGCCACAAACGGTGTATCTCGGATGCGAGAGCCCCTAGTGGTCTACCGGGGAAATATACGAGTCAACTGGAGAATTTAATGTCAGGAAGGCACGTTGGCCATGGTAGCTCAAAGGTTAAGAGCGACTGGACGGAAACCAGGAGATCCGTGGTTCAAATCCCGGCCATGGCATTGAATTTTTCATGTTGACTCTATCCATCAAATATCTTAGCCTATAGACGGCTAGTGTGGAGAAATGATTAATTTCCATCAATTAACTAAAATAATATGAGTTAATATGGGACTTAAGTACTTACAATAGTAAGTCGCCACAAACGGTGTATCTCGGATGCGAGAGTCCCTAGTGGTCTACCGGGGAAATATACGAGTCAACTGGAGAATTTAATGTCAGGAAGGCACGTTGGCCATGGTAGCTCAAAGGTTAAGAGCGACTGGACGGAAACCAGGAGATCCGTGGTTCAAATCCCGGCCATGGCATTGAATTTTTCATGTTGACTCTATCCATCAAATATCTTAGCCTATAGACGGCTAGTGTGGAGAAATGATTAATTTCCATCAATTAACTAAAATAATATGAGTTAAATGATGAAGCCTGGGACTTAAGTACTTACAATAGTAAGTCGCCACAAACGGTGTATCTCGGATGCGAGAGCCCCTAGTGGTCTACCGGGGAAATATACGAGTCAACTGGAGAATTTAATGTCAGGAAGGCACGTTGGCCATGGTAGCTCAAAGGTTAAGAGCGACTGGACGGAAACCAGGAGATCCGTGGTTCAAATCCCGGCCATGTCATTGAATTTTTCATGTTGACTCTATCCATCAAATATCTTAGCCTATAGACGGCTAGTGTGGAGAAATGATTAATTTCCATCAATTAACTAAAATAATATGAGTTAAATGATGAAGCCTGGGACTTAAGTACTTACAATAGTAAGTCGCCACAAACGGTGTATCTCGGATGCGAGAGCCCCTAGTGGTCTACCGGGGAAATATACGAGTCAACTGGAGAATTTAATGTCAGGAAGGCACGTTGGCCATGGTAGCTCAAAGGTTAAGAGCGACTGGACGGAAACCAGGAGATCCGTGGTTCAAATCCCGGCCATGGCATTGAATTTTTCATGTTGACTCTATCCATCAAATATCTTAGCCTATAGACGGCTAGTGTGGAGAAATGATTAATTTCCATCAATTAACTAAAATAATATGAGTTAAATGATGAAGCCTGGGACTTAAGCACTTACAATAGTAAGTCGCCACAAACGGTGTATCTCGGATGCGAGAGCCCCTAGTGGTCTACCGGGGAAATATACGAGTCAACTGGAGAATTTAATGTCAGGAAGGCACGTTGGCCATGGTAGCTCAAAGGTTAAGAGCGACTGGACGGAAACCAGGAGATCCGTGGTTCAAATCCCGGCCATGGCATTGAATTTTTCATGTTGACTCTATCCATCAAATATCTTAGCCTATAGACGGCTAGTGTGGAGAAATGATTAATTTCCATCAATTAACTAAAATAATATGAGTTAAATGATGAAGCCTGGGACTTAAGTACTTACAATAGTAAGTCGCCACAAACGGTGTATCTCGGATGCGAGAGCCCCTAGTGGTCTACCGGGGAAATATACGAGTCAACTGGAGAATTTAATGTCAGGAAGGCACGTTGGCCATGGTAGCTCAAAGGTTAAGAGCGACTGGACGGAAACCAGGAGATCCGTGGTTCAAATCCCGGCCATGGCATTGAATTTTTCATGTTGACTCTATCCATCAAATATCTTAGCCTATAGACGGCTAGTGTGGAGAAATGATTAATTTCCATCAATTAACTAAAATAATATGAGTTAATATGGGACTTAAGTACTTACAATAGTAAGTCGCCACAAACGGTGTATCTCGGATGCGAGAGTCCCTAGTGGTCTACCGGGGAAATATACGAGTCAACTGGAGAATTTAATGTCAGGAAGGCACGTTGGCCATGGTAGCTCAAAGGTTAAGAGCGACTGGACGGAAACCAGGAGATCCGTGGTTCAAATCCCGGCCATGGCATTGAATTTTTCATGTTGACTCTATCCATCAAATATCTTAGCCTATAGACGGCTAGTGTGGAGAAATGATTAATTTCCATCAATTAACTAAAATAATATGAGTTAAATGATGAAGCCTGGGACTTAAGTACTTACAATAGTAAGTCGCCACAAACGGTGTATCTCGGATGCGAGAGCCCCTAGTGGTCTACCGGGGAAATATACGAGTCAACTGGAGAATTTAATGTCAGGAAGGCACGTTGGCCATGGTAGCTCAAAGGTTAAGAGCGACTGGACGGAAACCAGGAGATCCGTGGTTCAAATCCCGGCCATGTCATTGAATTTTTCATGTTGACTCTATCCATCAAATATCTTAGCCTATAGACGGCTAGTGTGGAGAAATGATTAATTTCCATCAATTAACTAAAAACTAATTTTCCTATTTACTTTCATTTGATTCTGATCATAAAAGGTTTGGAGAGCAATTTAACACTGTAAGCTGCAGTGCCTTATGCCCCATCAGAAGCACTGTAAATTGTTCATCTGTCTGATTTTTAAAAGTAGATACGTGAAGGTCATGAGGCAAGGGACGTGAAGGTCGTTGCCATGCTAACATAAACAAAGGTTGCCGGATTGGATATACTGGTGAAGCGGCTGAACAGAATTTGCCTAGTTGAGCTGTGTATTGTTAGCCTACTTTGTTAAAACACCATTAAAATACGTTTTTATGGAAGCAAGAAGTAGTGGCGGTAGGATTATAGGTAGACCGAGGAAATCATGACCCAAAGAAAAGATCAGCTTACGGTCGGGGTGGTGCATTGCATAGCCAAGCTAGAGAATTTCTGTTCTCTTAGAGAATTCTTCCAACAGGAAGACGAGAGTTTGCTCCTTATCAATGGACAGCTTATTCCTTTTATCCAAAAACGACAGTCACATGTCAGTAGATATTCTTGCACGTAAAAGAATTCCTGTAGGTCAAAATTCCGGCATATCGGCAGCGTTGATATGAATATGTCAATTAATAATAGCATATTGCGATATTAATGTATACGGAACGAGGAAAGGTTTGAAAAAACGAGCCGCTTGCACCGAGTTTTTTCAATTCTCGAAGTTCCATTAAGTGCTTACCACATGTGTGTTGCACATTATTTTTTGCCTAAGTGTATTTGTCAATCTGAATTTTAGTAGTTAAGATATTAGCTGGAATATTAATAAACATAATTGAAGATAAATGTTATATTTTAGAATGTGCATCGTGTATATGTGTTTCTATGGAAAAATATTGCACTAGTGCGGGGATGTCAACTTACGATGCATAGCAACAATAACGGTAAGTATGAAATGTCAGTTACATATGACGAATGTTGGGTAACTCTAAGCTCCATGGACCCCGGACGCATTGAGCATAATTTCACCCATTTCATTCATTTTCCGATATGACTTAATGTTGGAGGACGTAAATTATAATAAGAATAAAATATTAGTTACATAGTGCAAACAATTATTTAAAAGAACTCACACATATGAAGACCCTACAACTCAGTGAATGTGTGAACAACTTATTTCTGTTTTTAAAGTAGGCTAATACAGATTAACTGTACATATTTTTGTTGAGGTGAGATAACTCGAACCCGTTTGTTTCGAGTGCTGAGACGATAAAGAAAGAGGATCTGCTGGGCAACATTGCACTACCCACGTGGAGAAACAAATGACCTTCGCGTATCTTCTTTAAAATATCAGACTGTACCTTACAATATATCTCCATTTCATTACATATTTCAATTTCTTTAACTATTCTTTTTAACAACGTGAAATACCTGCTACATTTTGAACCCTACGATTCATTCCGTCTCCATCAATCAGTATCTCCATCTCTTACTCGGTCTTCCTTTGTTTCTTTTACAAATTGGAACCTAGTCAGTCATTATTCTTGGAAGTCTGTCCTTGCTCAAGATCTACCTATACATGTCGTCTCCACTTTTCTTTATTCTATTTAATCCCTTCTTTTAAGTTAAAGATGTTCAATTATTCTTTTATTTCCTCATTTGTTTTATGATTTATGAGAGAGTATTCGGCCACTGATCTTAAAAATCTATGCTGATTCTATGCTATGTATGCTGATTCAATTTTTCTTTTCTTCTGGTACCAAGTTTCGCTTGAGTACGTTAATACAGCTATTGCCATTGGCTTTCTCTTCTAGTTTTCCTTCTAAGGATTCTCTTTATTGTACCTCACATATAAGGCTAAATTTATTTAGTTTTTTGTCAACATCTTTCTCTTAGTGTGAAGCCGATATTGCATATATGGACATATTAGGTAAACATGGCCATCTGTAATTCAACTTAAGTTAATAACCAAGCAGCCCATATAGATGATGCAAAAACTGCTTAGGTTTATTGAAATCCCAAATTGTGACGTAGGACCAGTCACAATTAAGTATTACGGTAACTTAGCAACCAAAACATAAAAAAGAACCAATGATTTTATTCTTAAATTTTTTCTTCTGGCTTGAACTCTCGAAGAGGGTAGAAGTGTTTTCGGTAAAAGACTTCTTGCAACTACGTTAAGTTATTGGAGTTCATCATTTATGAACGTCTAGTAAACGTTTAAATTATACATCGAAGACGCGACGCTAGATAAATAATTTAAGTAAAAAACCGTTGCATCATTTATAAAAAAAAGGAGAAAATTAATATATAGTAAAGGGCTATACACATCAGTGGAAAAAGTCGCATGTAAAGAAGAAAATGATGTCGAGAAATATAATTCTAAGTAAAGTAAAACGGCATTAATTATTTTATTCCATAGTTGCCCAAAAGTGAAATCCCTTTTGTATCGATACCACGCCTGAGAAGTTTCACATCTCATCACTCGCCGCAGCTGACGGAGACAGGATTTATAGAAATCTTCGAGAACATCATCTTCACGGCTCTTAGACGAAATGTTCATCGCTTCTACATCAAGGTAACTTTTCGCTTCTACATACGTCGCCACACCGAGGGAGCGCGAAACTTTTGCGCGTGTGGGGCGCAGACCTCACGAAGGGGCGAATCCAACTTCAGATATGTCACCGCATCGTATGATATAAATCCAACCCACACCGAGGGGAACCGCTCCAAGTGGTTATTTCTGTTTCCATGTAGTTAAATGCTTCCTCCTGTTGTATAGGTCACTCATTTATTACAGTCTTCCTTCTAACATGCTCCCTTCCTTTAAGCAATTTGTGACATACAGCTATGTGTTGAGTTGAACATTTATGAATTTTTCAGTTTTCTGAAATGGGAAGTCCTAGATGTGCAAAGAGAGTAAAATTTCAAGTTATTACATAGCGAAGAGATATCAAAATAATTGACTGTCGCTTAACCCTATATCCTCTTAACCCCATTGTATCTACAGGAAAATGGGTATAAAGTTCATTTCTATAAACTTCTATTTTGACTAACACTAAGTAGATACAGGTGTAAATGTTTGTACGAAATGTATGTACAAGAGCAGGGAAAGGCTGGCCCGTAGCTCAGTCGGTAGGGCACCTGCCTGCCGTGCTAGGGGTTTTGGGTTTGATTCCCAGCGGTGGGGTGGCGATTTTTCTCCGACCATGATAATTCATCTTCCCCAGAGTCTGGAAGTATGAATGAGAGTGCGAATGTGTATGTGATCTAATGATTAAAACCCAACGAATACGAGTTAACACCTTCGATATGTTCCAAAGGAGAACGGCCGCCGATATGACCATTGTAGTTAAAGGCGGGGTATAAATGTGTACGTGATCTAATGATTAAAACCCAACGAATACGAGTTAACACCTTCGATATGTTCCAAAGGAGAACGGCCGCCGATATGACCATTGTAGTTAAAGGCGGGGTATAAATGTGTACGTGATCTAATGATTAAAACCCAACGAATACGAGTTCTTCGATATGTTCCAAAGGAGAACGGCCGCCGATATGACCATTGTAGTTAAAGACGGGGTATAAATTTGTACGTGATCTAATGAATAAAACCCAACGAATACGAGTTAACACCTTCGATATGTTCCAAAGGAGAACGGCCGCCGATATGACCATTGTAGTTAAAGGCGGCGTATAAATGTGTACGTGATCTAATGATTAAAACCCAACGAATACGAGTTAACACCTTCGATATGTTCCAAAGGAGAACGGCCACCGATATGACCATTGGAGTTAAAGGCGGGGTATAAATTTGTACGTGATCTAATGAATAAAACCCAACGAATACGAGTTAACACCTTCGATATGTTCCAAAGGAGAACGGCCACCGATATGACCATTGGAGTTAAAGGCGGGGTATAAATTTGTACGTGATCTAATGAATAAAACCCAACGAATACGAGTTAACACCTTCGATATGTTCCAAAGGAGAACAGCCGCCGATATGACCATTGTAGTTAAAGGCGGGTATAAATGTGTACGTGATCTAGTGATTAAAACCCAACGAATACGAGTTAACACCTTCGATATGTTCCAAAGGAGAACAGCCGCCGATATGACCATTGTAGTTAAAGGCGGGTATAAATGTGTACGTGATCTAATGATTAAAACCCAACGAATACGAGTTAACACCTTCGATATGTTCCAAAGGAGAACAGCCGCCGATATGACCATTGTAGTTAAAGGCGGGGTATAAATGTGTACGTGATCTAATGATTAAAACCCAACGAATACGAGTTAACACCTTCGATATGTTCCAAAGGAGAACGACCACCGATATGACCATTGTAGTTAAAGGCGGGGTATAAATGGAACAAGTTGAGTGAGTGAGAGAGAGAGAGAGAGAGAGAGAGAGAGAGAGAGAGAGAGAGAGAGAGAGAGAGAGAGAGAGAGAGAGAGAGAGAGAGAGAGAGAGAGAGAGAGAGAGAGAGAGAGAGAGAGAGAGAGAGAGAGAGAGAGAGAGAGAGAGAGAGAGAGAGAGAGAGAGAGAGAGAGAGAGAGAGAGAGAGAGAGAGAGAGAGAGAGAGAGAGAGAGAGAGAGAGAGAGAGAGAGAGAGGGGAGGGGGGAGCAGGGAAAGTCAAGAGTGGAACATAGATTTGGGTGACTCGGTTACCGACCTACCGATACCAAGGTGGTGGGTTCAAATCCGATAGCTTTTAAGTGTGATTTATGGAGGCAAAATTTCGGCACACCGCTGGTGCTGATATGATTCCGGCGTTACTGATACCGTAATTACCAATGTACTTATTTTATCTCATATTAGATATTTTTCATTTCATTTTTACGCTTATTCAGTAGGGATAAGGTCGATACTACTCTGATTTTGACTTCGGATACAGTTATGATACGTAAAGGTTAGAGAAAGAAATAACTGTCCTTATAACTTAATTTTGAAGTATAGAAGCGTCCTGTATCGTCTGATTTCGAAAGAGCCACTCAGCGAGGCATAGATAGAGACTTGGAACTATCTGGAATGGAAGTCTCACATGCACAAATTAGCACAGGTGCACGGGGGATTAGCAGCCATGCATACAGGCTGTTGGGCAAATAATTACAAAGGACTCGCACTGCCTTACACAAACACGCTAAATTTGAACCTGTATATACACGCTTTAATACTTCCAGGCAAGACAAACACGTGTGGAGAGCCCGGCTCATTCGGCGAACAACAGGCAGCAGCCCTTTCTAATTGTTGTACATCACCATTGTTGATTCCTCTACACCGCATCGTCTGTGACATTTGAAAAATACACACCGTATAACTTGTTGATATGTGAGCCAGTTATTTAACATTTGATAACGAATTGCCTATACCGTTCTCGATGAATCTACTGCCAGCTACTCTAGTGGTGAACTAAGTATATATCTTTCTCACCTGGTGGTTGTGAGCATAAAGGTTAAAGTGTAGATACCCCTCACGTACCGGGAAGTTAATTGTCATGAAAAAAAGTTTGTGTTCTGTTAGTCGTTCCTTCATGTCACTGAAAATAATATAAAATAAAGAAAACCATTTAGTAACCCTTCCTAAAATTCCTTAAACTGGAAATAAAATGAGACCTATTGTAAATTGCATAAATTCACCAACTTATAATTTAGCTAAATGGTTATATAAAAATTTAGTAATTTTGACAAATTTGAGGCTTTAAGTATTAAAAATTCTTTTGAATTAGTTAAAAAGATTGACAGTGTTACATTATCTAAAACTGATAAACTTGTTTCTTACTGTGTAATTGCCTTATTTCCTAGTATTCCTAGAGAAAAAACTTTTAATTTATTTTAGAAAACCGGCTGAATTCAATAAATTTATATGAGGTCTTAATAGTTGATTTTGTTAAACTTATTGAACTTTGAAAGTGTAGAGTCAGACTGAGAAATTCAATACCATAGCCGGGATTTGAACCATGGATCTTCTGGTTTCTGTCCAGCCGCTCTAAACCATTGAGCTAATATAGCCAACGTGCCCACATGACATTAAATTCTCCAACTGACTCGTATTTTTTCCCGGTAAACCACTAGGAGTTCTCATAAACACATGAGACAACTACCTTAAAGGCGACTTACAACATGTAAGTACTTTAAGGCCCGGGCTTTATAGTTCAGGCCACTATTAGGTACAATTAATGGAAATTAATTGTTCTTTCACACTAGGCGTGTGTAGGACGCACTATGAAAGTGCAGAGCCAGAATGAACAATTCAATACCATATCCGGGATTTGAACCACGGATCTTCTGGTCCAGCTCTATACCATTGAGTTACTATGGCCAACGTGCCAACATGACATTAAATTCTCCAACTGACTCGTGTTTCTCCCGGTAAACCACTTAGTAGTTCTCGTAAACATATGACACAACTACCTTAATGGCGACTTACTATGCTTTGTTTTAAGACCCGGGCTTTATAGTTCGGACCACTATTAGATACAATTAATGGAGATTAATTGTTCTTTCGCACTAGCCATGTGTCAGACGCACTATGAAATGGTAGAGCCAGACTGAAAAATTCAGAATATCCGTGGTTCAAATCCCGGCTATGTCATTGAATTTTTCAGTCTGGCTCTACCATTTCATAGTGCGACCTGCACACGGCTAGTGCGAAAGAACAATTAATTTCCATTACTGAACTTTGTTGAGATCAAAATTTTTTCACTTTTAATGGTGAATTTTTTCAACAAACTTCTGGCTTAGCAATTGGTAATCCTCTTTCACCTTTTCTTGCAGATCTTTTTATGAGATTTTTTTTTTCGAAATGCAAGTCACTAAAGCATTCCCTTTAATTTTTAAATTTTGGTTAGATATGTTGATTTGCCATTGTTTCTGATAAACACATAAATGATGCTTTAAAATTACTAAATTTGCAAGAGAAAGCTATAAAATTCACATTAGAGATTGAAATTAATGGATTTCTTCCTTTTCTAGATCTAAAGATAATAAGAAATAATAAATTAAACTTTAGTATTTATAGGAAGTCTACACATATTGACAATCACATAAAAAATAAAAGCTTCAACCCTTTTTCACATAAATTTGCTGTTTTCAATAGTTTGATTTATAGATTAGTAAATATACTCCTGAATAATGATGAACTTAATAAAGAATATATACAAATTATATACGGCTAGTGTGGAGAAATGATTAATTTCCATCAATTAACTAAAATATTAATAATGCTTTAATTAATGGTTTAATAAAAACTTTATACATAAAAAGTTGAAAAATTTAAATATAAAAAACTGTTAATGATATTTCTACTTTTAAAAAATAAAAGATGATTATAATTTTAAAACATTTACTTACCATTATTGGGTTAATGAACATTTTCAATAAAGTATTAAAGAGTTTGGTATAACTTTAGTTCCTCAAAATAAATATAGTATTAAAAATGTACTGCATTTCTCTTAAAAAAAAGATAAAATGCTCAATAATAAAAAGCCTGGTATTTATCAATTTAATTGTTTCGTTTGTGATAAAGTTTATATTGGAAAGACAAAACGTAATTTAGAAACCAGAACGAAAGAACATTTTTGTAACATTAAGTATAAACAAACTGACAAATCAGCCGTAGCAGATTAATTTTGACCATTTAACCATGAAATAAATCCAGACGTTAAATTACACTGGGCAACATAAAAATAATTTTTGTATGTTTCGAGCACTTCATGAGGCAATTCCTACTAATTTTGGATTGAGAAAAACAAATATGACAATGAAAAAAATTTATTATCTCTAGTGTCTATGATATACACAAGGTGGAAGTATTACATATTAACGGATTAAGAGAAAATAATACATTTTAATTACATACGTGCTAACAAATAAAGTGCATTTGACTTTTTTAACTCTTAATTACATGATAAGAGTTCTAAATTGCTGGAAAAATACTTCCCAGATAGTCGTGTTTGAAGAGAATCATGTGGTGGCCTATTGACTTCGTAGTCTTTTAGCTTGCCTCTTGTGATGGAGTTCCGCAGAATCCCTATACAAAGAACAACAGTAATCCGCAAGCATTACTTCATTCCAACGGTCCTGATATCTTTGTTCCATAACAGAAATGTCCTGATGGAATCTCTCCCCATGTTCATCACTAACATCTCCACAACTAGGAGGGAGAAAGTCTAGGTGGGATTGGAGAAAATGGATCTTAAGGGACATGTTGCACTGTCACCAAATTCTTGTAGTTGTCATCTCTTTTGTTGCCTAAAAATCCATGAACACCCTTGAAGGCTTCCCAAGCTTCCTTTTCTTTCCCCTCCAGAATTTGGTCAAATGTAGGATCCTTTACAAGTTCTCTTATTTGTGGTCTAACAAAAAAGCCTTCCGTAATTTTTGCGTCACTTAATTTCCAAAATTTCTCTGTGGTTGTGTTTTGTTATTTGGCAGGTGGGCCAACTCCCAAAAAATTCCCCGAAATATAAAATCTTGACACTAAAGAATCAAAGTGTCACTTTATCTTCAAAACAAGAGCTAATCTATCATTTTTATGGTGATTGTTTAATTCATCAGATGGAAATACATGTAAATTCACTATTTTTAATCCCAAAACATTTTCACTGTCGCCCTCTGTTTTTAAAACAATTAAAAGGTCCGATAGATTTAATGGTTTGGGTAATACGTATTTATTAAAAAATAAACATTGCGTAATGAATTTTGAAATAGCGGCAGTCGATTCTGTTTTTAAATTTGTTTTATTCTCATATTTTTGTAGTACTAACAAGAACATAGTGACATCTAGCGTTTGTGACGTTGACGACGAGTTTGTGATCTTAACTGATGATGCGGAAGAAGTTTGACGAAATCGCGACCTGTTCAATTTATAGGAAAAGTAACGTCATTTCTTAGGGGTGGTAAAGTTTTTGCAAATGCGGAATAGCGCGGTAAAGTGCGAAATTGACTGAAAATACGATATGAATGCGAAATCAAAGATTTTCCCAAGTAATTATTTTTTCTCCAAATGCTCTTTCTTCTGGAAACTTTAACTGAAGAGTTTGTGGAACCTTTATATGTTTAGAAAGTTACAAATTAAGTGACCACTCTTCTGGAATGTGCAAAGCAACCCTTCCCTCTGAATTTGTCTATTGTTCCACCATTGCTCATATGAGTTATGTTTTGTGCATGAAGCGAGTTCAGTTGTTTCGCAAAAGAAACCTCTCTTACCACGCCTAATGACTATCATAAATCTATCTTCACAACCCACTTAACGGAAGATTTCAGTCCTTGTCTCTGAAAACCAATAGCAGTCCTAATTTTAAGGAATTGATAAACACATGTTAATTCCCGTTGGAGTTCTTAGTTGCCGAAGTTCCGATTTTCCTTGTTCCGTTCGGTTTTATGCACAACTTTCATTTATTCTATGCGTAGGTCACTTCACAAAGTGCGAAGATGGTGAGAGCGGGCGGGGGGGGGGGGGGGGAAGCGTGCAGAGGCAGAAAATGTACAAATGTCCTTCTCCAAGATGTTGGTAAGCTTTTTAATCCTGTCACTGCTACCAGAGTAACTTCAATAAATTATACGCTTTTAAGTGAAAGTAAAAGTAAGATCTCATTTTTTCGTGATGTTAAAATACATAGTTTTGTTGAGGGATGTGAATATTTTCATTCACAACTGATACAAACAATGCAGAATAATAAAGATGTAGACTGCCTGCAAATGCTGTTGGCTGTTAAGTTTGCCAGAGTTTGCCCGAAGGGCTCTGTAATGTATTTGGGATCCTACTAACAGCGTAGACGCTGAAAGATATTTCAGGAAATATAATTTGAGTGATAAGACTGAAATGAAAGAACAGAATGTTAAAATATGTTCAATGTTTTCATTCAATAGAATTACTGAACCATAAACTAGACTACCTAATTTAGTGCATTTTCTTTTTATTGTGTTAGTTTAACATCAGTGTGGAGTTATGCAGTATGCTTTAGTCTACATCTGATTGTTCTATATTTCTGTACATTGCTTTAACCTATTTTAACGTGAAATAAATTGACATTTTGTGCACCTTTAACTCCCCGTATTTAATAACTCACGATAAATGTGTTTAAAATTAATGTAAATAATATTATTAATAATTTAACAAAATTAACTCAAGCTTTCTTAAATGTTATAAAATACTAAATTGTAAAGATATAAATGTTACAAAATGCTAAATGTAAAAATAAATGTCAAAATGCTTAATATCACTACCCTTAGCCCGCCTCGGTAGCGTAGATGGTAGCATGTCTGCCTCACATTCAAGAAGTCCCGATTTCAAATCTCGGTCAGGGCGAGTTACCTGGATAAGTTTTTCTCCGGGGTTTTCCCTTATCCTTCAAGACGAATGTCGGGTAACTCTAAGCTCTATGGACCCTGGACTCATTTGAACATCATTTCACCCATTTCATTCACCGTCCGATATGACGACGTTGGAGGACGTAAATTAAAAAAAAAAAATACCCTTAGTTATTTGGTCTCTCAGTGTATTTTCCTATTCCCTTTAAGACAATACGTAATAAGTGCGATTTTAATTTTTTTTATCTCGATTAGCATCAAGCAGAAGAGAAAGTTTGTAAGAATAGTTTGGACTAGAGTGAGTAGGGGAGGTTATGTGTGTGGAGTACACATTTGGAGCGGTTGTCCTTGTGAGCTGGATTTATATCACACGATGCGGTGACATATCTGAAGTTGGATTCGCCCCTTCGTGAGGTCTACGCCCCACACGCGCAAAAGTTTCGCGCTCCCTCGGTGTGGCGACGCACGTAGAAGCCAAAGCTTACCCTGATGTAAAAGCGATGAGCCTTTCGTCTAAAAGCCCTGAAGATGATGTTCTCAAAGATTTCTATAAATCCTCTCTCCGGCAGCTGCGGCGAGCGATGAGATGTGAAACTTCTCAGACGTGGTATCGATACAAAAGGGATTTCACTTTTGGGCAACTATGGAATAAAATAATTAATACCATTGCACTTTCCTTGGATTTATATTTCTCAAGATCATTTTGTTCTTTAAATGCGACATTTTCCACTAATGTATATAATCGTTTACTATATATAAATTTTCTCCTTTTATTTATAAATGATGCAACGGTTTCTTACTTAAATTATTCATCGTAGCGTTGCGTCTTCGATGTATATTGTACTCGCTAATGACTATTCCTCCCCCTAACCACAATGTCATAAACATCTTAGGAAACACCAACCGGGGTCAGAGGTGAAGAATGCTAGGCACGTGTTTACAGCTGAGAATATCCAAGGTTGCCGTTGTTTAACATAACGTTTAGAGGCAAAATATAAATAAAGCAATGATTAATGTTTCCTATAAGTAATAGATAATGTTACAACGCTTTGTAACATGACTGAAAAGAGATATGTCACCTATGTTGTTATGCTATTAGTACTTATATTACGTACAAGAACTAAGTGCGTATTATTAGCATAATATCTAAAGAACGTTTAGTAAAATATCATTACAATTTTCAAAGGGTTAAATTGCATCAATGTTTATGAATTTGCGAGGGATATTTACATGCGAATTAAAGAAGCACTTTGGATATTCTGGTAGTTAATAATAATTTATAAGCAAAGACTGCACGTTAGAGCTTTGTTTATTGCAATCGTGAGCCAATTTATTCTAAAACATTTTCCTTTATTCTATGGCAGCTACAGTTGGTGAATTTTTGTTGATTTAACAAAGCAATAAACACTTCAAAAGTAAAAAAAAAAGTAAAAAAGACGAACCAATGTATTAAAGAAAAACTAGTAAGGAAACTCTATTAACTCTTTTTAAATTTTCGAAGCTTTTAACAAGGATGTCTGCCAATTTTACAAGTTTGAATAACGTTAAGCAGTATATTTTTTGGGGGAGGGGGGCTCTTCTGCTAAACACAATTTAAATAAGTAATCACGTACACTCCGCATAATAATTAAATATGTCATAAACGCTTTACAACTCGAGAAAGTTTAGAAATACTGTTAGATATATATTACAAGTATGAATGGAAATCCATGTTAGGTTCGATACCCACGGTCTCCACATCTTAATTAAATTACGCAAGTGCTAAACGCCAATAACTATTAAACACTAATAAATGTATAAAACTACACTAAGTAAAACACTATGTAACTTCTATAAATATAAACTTAATTAACATACATAGGAAGCATGTTTGCACAGTTTAAGCTAATTTCTGAGGACACAAGAGAAATATTGCAACAGTGCTTTAACTTGCTGAACGTATTAAGAAGGACGACCCATATGTTTAAGGGTGGAAGACCCTTATAATTGCTTACATGTGAGGAGGCGTGGTCAGAAGGGAAAGCTTTGATGCCGCCTGGGATGCAATGAACGAGGCTGCTATATCTTCGGGTGCTACTGGACACTCGACTAACTTGGAACGCCCACATCTGTCGGTCTGTTACACTTGCCTCTGCCCGGGTATCAAAACTGCACCCTTTACTCAACAGGCGTACCTCACTTATGAATCCTACCATCTTCTTTACAGATCTCTAGTCCGTCCCATTGTTACCTATGCAGCTCCAGTCTGGGGTAGCACCAGCAAGACTAACCTCCGCCGACTGCAGGTATTACAAAACAGGGGCGGCGTACAGCTACAAATGCTCCATGGTTCATCAGAAACCAACAACTTCATCACGAGTTTGGTCTTCTACCAGTTCACCAGTACATCCGCCGGCTAGCACGACCTTTCTTTTACCATCTCCAAGAGGTCCCTGTAGCTGTTACGTACAATCTCGGCGCTCGCACTCGCCAACCAACTCTCCTCAAGCGCAGACTGCCACAAGATCTCCTGAGTGACCTCTCCAGTACAGACGATCCAGACGAGTGATACCTATCAGACTTACAGTGATCCTGCATATTTAGCTAGAGGAGTCGTTCACGGCTACCTCAATTGTTTTGTGGCCACGCCATGGCTCAGTGGTTAGACCGCTTGGCTCTCACCAAGGCGGCCCGGGTTCGATCCCAGGCGACCACAAAGTGAGATTTGTGGTGGACAACACGGCGTTGGGGCGGGTTTTCTCCGGGACCTCCGGTTTCCCCAGCTATCTCATTCCACCGGTGCTCCATCTTCATCTCATGCATCATCAGTATCACCGCCTGCGGTGCCGTATGTAGTAAAAGCGGGCGTTAAACACTACACATTTCATTTCATTTTCAATTGTTTTGTGTACTGTTTCTAGTGCCCAATTTCACCAACAGATGTTAAAATCGACATTAACAAATGTAACGTAACAATTGCCACAACGCTAAAACTAATGTTAAATTTCTTGCATTTCGCCAACCTGTTTGCTTATAATGTTAACAAACCTGTGTTAACGCCAAGAAACTTGTAAATATCACAGCTATAGAAGCTATGGATGATTTTCTGAACGTACTCCAATGTGCTTTTGTTTTCATTTTCGTCTGCACAAATAGCGGATGAACAAAATGATAAATAAAGCCGTGAGACAAATTTCTCATCGACGGAGAAAGAATTGTTAATTGAAATGGTGACGAAGTGTAAGGATATCGTGGAAAACAAGAGGACGGATGCAGTGAAAGTAAAAGAGAAAGATGTCGCGGGGAAAATATTGGAAACGCATTCAACTCAAATGCATGTGTCACTACTACAAGCACCAAACAACTTGTCAGTATTACGTAAATTTAAAACGAGGTGTGAAGAACAAGTGCCTTAAACGTTTCAAGACGGGAGGTGAACAATGTATTATCCACATAATTCAGTGAATTATAAAATCGCAAAGTTATTAATACCTGAAGCAAAAGCGAGATCGGCATATTCCTTTCGATGCATGTGCTAACTCAGTATTACGTAAATTTAAAACGAGGAGCTAAGAAGGGCAAGTGACTTGAACGTTTCAAGACGGGAGGTGGACAATGTATTATCCACATAATTCGGTGTATTATAAAATTGTAAAGTTATTAATACTTAAGCAAAGGCGAAATCGCCATATTCCTTTCGATGCATGTTCTAACCTCTCTTGTACTTCCGCAGTAACCTTCATAGCAACTTGCTTCGACAGTCTATACCTCCGTACAACAATTTTCTTCGGATAGTTCCTCAAAATCATTACTCCTCATAGGCCGTACTCTATTATGAAAGCCATTTAGACAGTCTTAAATATAGCAAATTGACACCAACAGCTGAGTTCATGCTCGCCATCTTGACTATTTACAATTTTTAAGGACTTAACATTGGAAATTCGGCGTTTTAGTTTAACATGAGATTTAACACGAATGTTACGCTAACACTTGTTGGTGAAATGCAATTTTTGTTTTAATTATTGCTAAACTCGTGTTAAGTCTTAACATTTGTTGGTGAAATCGGGCATAAGTGTCTCTATAACAAACATCTGTAAAGCATGTTTGCTGATCGATGTACCACAAAAAAAGAAGAAGAAGAAAAAAAAAAGAATGTAGCAAGAGTGTTGTAAACAGTGGAAGTTCAGTGAATTCTTTTGTTTGTGGTCAACGACCTTGGTAGATAGTAATTGTGTGTGTTATGTAATTCTGCTGGTGACCAGACTGTATTTTTACGGAAATAGAGAACGTTTACAATTTCTGCAAATTAAACTTTTAATTCTACGAACCCATAAAGTCACAATATCGATGTTTACAGAGAGATGTTAAATCGTTTGGTTGGTATATCTTCTCAGTATAAGAGCTGGAGAAATAAATGAAGCAATAAAAATGCTGATATTAGCCCTAAATATTGTCTTTCGGTTTTTTGTCGTCACGTTTCATAACTTGAGTATGCCATAAAGATGTTTACGAGAGAGTGTCGCTTAGAATTTAATGAAAAGAAGGAAGGGATGGACCATCGTGACCAGCATTGCGAGCTATCCTGTACTCATTTGTAGGAGCAGGGGCGGTTGCTTTGGAATGCCTTCCGCCCCCCAGCAGCAGCACACTATGACGTAGTGGTAACGATATCCCAGGCGCCATAAAACGGGAAACACGCACCGCTGTGCCGCAGGGTTTATATCTCTCTGGGATTATACAGCTCCGTTAAAGTTATATTACATACCTCAGCTGCCCCCTGCCTCTCTACCAATAAACGTGTGCAATTTGGGGCGCAATCTCAAAAATAAATAAGTCAGCCCTCTACAGCACAGGCCTCATCAACAATATTCTATCCATTTCCGCGCAAAATGTTCATGGCGGTTTGCCATTCTCCCTCGTTACCCGCTGTGGACCACACGTGCATCTCTAACGTTATCTTTCAAATTAGATGTCAAATAAATGTATGTAATTGTCTGAAATAATACATACATCCTGGGCTTTTAAATCTTCAAGAGTTTTTTAAAACTGCTTTTACGGAGTGAACATTCCTGCAGAGAAAAATTCCGTGAGAAAATTGTTTCAGTTCTCTAAAAAATTTAATGTAGGCTATATGCAGTGGTGGCTCGTGGAATAAAAATGTGGGTGTTGTAACCGCAGTATCAGACAGCGATTAGGAGGTGGCGAATTAATCGAAATCACGAGAATTAAAAAAGAAGATAAATTAATAAAAATGCTTTGCTAAACTAATATAAAATATTGTTATATTAATATGAAATTAGAATGAAATTAGAGTAATGATTAAAATAGCGGTTTAATTAAGAATAAGATGGGAAGAATATAATTTAAGACAACTAACATGCTAGAATCCATGTAAGGGAAAGAAAATATTTCTGTAAAATCTGAATACAAGTCGGAGAGACAGGAAGAGGTGACCGTTAGCCTCCTTGTTTAAGGAAAGGTTCAATGTCTGAGAACTATAGCCAGGAATGTGTAGGAACAATAAGGTTTTCAAGATGCGGTCAAGCATAAGACCTAAAAGGATTTACTTTGCTGAGGTGATAACGATGTATACCGTTACAAAGAGCCCAGGGTAGGCGTGACCCAACTCACGGTGGGATGTAACGTCAATGAGTTCGATGAGTTTTGCTAACCAATAAAGAAAAATCGAAATAAAATGAGAAACCAATAATAATGTAAGATTTGAGAAATGGGGAGAAGGGTGAGTTATTTTGGTCATGTGATAAGAGTTAGAGTGGGGATCAGAATAAGGTACGAACTGAATCGCAGAGTAGACGAAAACTCACTTCAACAGTCATACTACGAGGGGAAAGATGTGTCAGTGCGCGTGAAGAAGAAGTAGTAAAGATTTCTAAGTCCGAAATGTAGGGAAGTCAAGAATAACGCAATCAGCGTAAGAGAAGCAGCAGAAGAAGTTTATAATAGCAAAGTATTCGCCGTATAAAGAAGTAAGAGAATTCTGTTAGGAAGTTTAGTAACAGGTGGTCGCCGCTACAAATCAATCTGAATCAACGAACTTAGTGAGAATTAAATTAAATCATTTTTAACAACGAACCAGTGTATTATTGAGACAACTGAGCAGCCAACAAACAACAAATCCATTTCCTACAACCATTCACCTGAGGATAAGAGATCTCATAGCTACAATTAGAACCCAAATCAAAAGTAAACACCAACCAATTGAAATCTGACATGCGGGTATGCCGCAGTGTTCACAAAACCTACACTTAAAATGCACACTAGCACTATCAGCTACTGCTACCACCACTATTTCTGTCCAGCAACGCAAAGAGTCCCTGAAAGGAATGTATGTGCCAGTGCCATCCTTACATAGTGGGATAAGAACAGCGAATATGTGTGACAGGAATGCATGCCACACAAGGAGTAGAACCGTTTAAAAAACATGCGCCCTATTCACTCTTTACACTAAAACCAAGAAGATTCATTCACAAAAGTAGAAGACGTAAGAATGTTTTTGAATTGTCTGTAACTGTACTGACATGGGGTGTCATAAATCTATCCAGGGATGGTGTGAAAACCTTCAACTCCCCCTGCGTATCATGCGCCGGAGACTTACTCTCCTGTGGAATACAGTATAGTAGCCGCGTTCATTCTATCCCATGCGACATCAAAGCTTTCACTTCTGACTAAACATTTTCACATGCAAGCAATTTTAAGGGCATCCCACCCTTAAACATATGAAGTGGTCCTTCTTAATACATTCACCAAGTTAAGGCGCTGTTGCAATATTTGTTTTGTGTCCTCAGAACTGCATAAAATTAAGGGCACTGGGAGGTTATTTCTACCCAGACAAGGCTAATTTTTACCAATATTAAAATTTAAATATATAGAAAACTAAACATTATCAGCAATTGAAATTCGGTATGATTGATGTATAAGGATGTGGGCCTTTAACTACTGTATAATATTTAAATTACGTTGACATAGGTCCATGAAAAAGGGGCATAAATCACACCGTGTGTCCTGAAAAAAACCATTGCGCCCTATATTTCAGGTGCACTTCACTTGTAGGAATTTAAAGCTACATGCACCAAGTTTTATCCTAAATAACCTAAGATACAGTTTTATAATATCGGCTGAATAAAAATCACATATAGTTTATACTATGCACATGAAAAATTAATTAGTTTTGAGTAAAAAAAAATAATAATATTTTCAAGGAGTAAATATTTTTCATCCATTTTATACATCACATGAATATAAATGTTAGCCGAATGTGTTCAAGGAACATTGACAAATAACCACTACAAATTTTGTGTCAATATCCTTTATAGATTTTGAGAAACATGCACCTAAAGTATGAAAAATCAAGGTTTTGAGAAATCACGATCAAAGATTAAGTACCATTCTCAGGAAGTGGGCGTATCATTACGCCGCCATGTTTAAATTGACGAATTAAAGGACTTTAATACCAGCTGACAACCTTTGTTATATATCATTTTAAAGCTGAAGAATTATATCATTTTTAACATAAAAAAATGGATTTTTTGAAACCTATCGACCTCCCAGTACCCTTAAATCTTAGGGAACTGGAAATGATACTACAATTTGCATTATACACATTTCGGATTTCTAAAATAAACAAAATCAAAATGGTGACTGGGATTCGAACCTCCTATTACCAAACGTGCTTCTTATGTGTGTTAATTAAGCTTCTAATATTTATGGAAGTTGCATAGTGTTCTACTTTGTGTAGTTTTATAAATTTATTAGTGTTTAATAGTTACTGGCGTTTAGCACTTGCGTAATTTAATTAAGATGTGGAGACAGTGGGAATCAAACCTAACATGGATATGCTAACATGGATTTCCATTCATACTTTTGTTTTTTGTAATTTACGTCCTCCAGCGTTGTCATTCCGGACGATGGATGGAATGGCTGAAATGATGCTCAAATGAGCCCGGGGTCCATAGAGCTTAGAGTTACCCGAAAGTTGTCTTTCAGGATAAGGGAAAACCCCGGAAAAAGCCTTATCCAGGTAACCCACCCACACCGAGATTAGAACTCGGGACCTCTTGAACGTGAGACAGACATGCTACCACTACTCTACCGAGGCGGGCCCCATCCATTCTTGTAATATATACCTAACAGTATTTCTAACCGTTCTCGAGGTCTAAATCGTTTTGACATTTAATTATTATGCGGAATGTACGTGATTATTTATTTAAATTGTGTTTAACAGAAGGCCCCCCCCCCAAAAAAATAAACTGCTTAACTTTATTCAAACTTATAAAATTAAGACATTGTAAAAAGGTTCCAGCATTTAAAAAGAGTAATAGATTTCCCTTGCTAGTTATTCTTCAATTCCTTAGTTCGTTTGTTTACTTTTGAAGTATTTATTCCTTTGTTAAACCAACTGAAGGTCACCACCTGTAGCTGCCATAGAATATAGGAAAATGTTTTAGGATAAATCGGCTCACGATTGCAATAAACAAAGCTCTAACGTGTAATCTTTGCTTATAAATTATTATTAACTACCAGAATATCCAAAGTGCTTCTTTAATTCGCAAGTAAATGTCCGTCGCAAATTCATGCACGCTGATACAAATTAACCCTTTCAAAATTGTAATGATGTTTCACTAAATTTTCCTTGGATATTATGCTAATAATACCCATTTAGTTCTTGTACGTAATAGAAGTACTAATACCACAACAGCATAGGTAATATATCTCTTTTCAGTTATGTTATAAAGAGATGTGACATGTATTATTATAGGAGACATTAATTATTAAAAATTTATATGAAAATATCAATAAATAAACCAAATGACTAGTTCATACAGTGAAATCAGCTTGAAGTTTTTTCCCTTTTAAATGTTATTTTAAACTCGGCAACCCTAGGTATTCTCAGCTGTAAACACGAGTCTAACATTCTTCACCTCGCCAACATGGTAAGTGTATCCTAAGATGTTTGACATTGTGGTTAGGGGTGAGAACAGTTTTTCCGTACAAAGGTGATCGCCTGGGGATGCTTTAAGAGCGAACACTATACCAGTGAGTGTTACCTCAAACGCCCCACAAAATCGGATTACACATCGGATTGCCATTCTTGTGTCTTTGTCTCACAAGAAACAATAGCAATAATAAACAATTTTGTTTATTTTATTGTTTTTGTATTTTAGTAACTAATATACAGACAATAAAGACTAGGAGAAAGGCAATAGAAATACAATCTGACGTCGTTTCGAACCCAGCCCTTGCATAACCCGTCTCCCACAGTTAACCATCTCGACCACCTACCTCGAATACAATGTCGCTCGTTGGGAAAGCATTCGTTTACCACTTTGCTAGTATTATATGCATGAAAAATTGTCGTTTGTGTAAGCTTTTCGCAGCTTCTTGGTCCTCATTGAGGGCTGTAAATATTAGTGCTGGGTCGTATATTACCCATTAGAAGGTCAGAGCTGTAATAACGGCTTTTGGCCAAGAAGGTCAATGTTTCCACATTAGACTATAAACTACGGGTTGCATAGATAAAAATAAATAGGGGCAGCTGACTCGCCTGGTATAACGTAATTGAATATTGAAGAAGAGGGAATGAAAATCTTTTTGCATAAAGCGGTCGTAATGATAACACTGGGCAACAATGAAAATGTTTCGGTCTTTAAAATAGGGAATTTACATGTATTTCAATCTGCTGAATTAAAAAAAAATCACCATAAAAATAATAGATTAGCCCTTGTTTTGAAGATAAAGTGACGTTTCATTTTTTATAGTGAGATTTTAAATTTGGGGGAGTTTTATTTTGGAGTTGACACATCCGCCAAATAGCAAAACACAATCAGAGAGAAATTTTGGAAATTGAGTGATGCAAAAGTTAAAGAAGGCATTTTTGTCGGACTACAAACAAGAGAACTTGTAAAGGAGCCTGCATTTGACCAAATTTTGGAGGGGAAAGAAAAGGAGGCTTGGGATGCCTTCAAGGGTGTTTGTTGTTCATGGATTTTTAGGCAACAGAAAAGATGACAACAACAAGCATTTGATGACAGTGCTCCTGCAAGAATACCGCAACCTTGGTGCAACATGTCCCTTAAGATCCATTTTCTCCACTCCCACCTAGACTTTTCCCCTTCTAGTGGTGGATTTTTTTATTTTTTTTTATTTAATTTTACGTCCTCCAACATTAAGTCATATCGGACGATGAATGAAATGAGTGAAATGATGCTCAAATGAGTCCAATGTCCATGGAGCTTAGAGTTGCCCGACATTCATCTTTCAGGATAAGGAAAAACCTCGGAAAAAACCTTATCCAGGTAACTCACCCTGACCGAGATTCGAACTCGGGACCTCCTAGTGGTGGAGGTGTTAGTGATGAACATGGGGAGAGATTTCATCAGGACATTTCTGTTATGGAACAAAGGTATCAGGGCCGTTGGAATGAAGTAATGCTTGCTGATTACTGTTGGTCTTTGTACAGGGATTCTGTGGAACTCCATCACAAGAGGCAAGCTAAAAGACGACGAAGTCAATAGGCCACCACATGATTCTCTTCAGACACGACTATCTGCGAAGTATTTTTCCAGCAATTTAGAACTCTTAGCATGTAATTACGATTTAGAAAAATCAAATACACTTCCATTGTTGTTAGCACGTATGTAATTAAAATGTATCATTTTCTCTGAATCCGTTAATATGTAATACTTCCACCTTGTGTATATCATAGAAACTAGAACTAATAAAAAATTTTCATTGTCACACTTGTTTTTCTCAACCCAAAATTAGTAGGAATTGCCTAATGAAGTGCTCAAAACGTTCAAAAAATATTGTTTGTCGCGCAGTGTAATTTATATTTGTGTATAATAATTAATTGGCTAAACTTTCATATCAGAACACAGCTTTATTTGTGTTTTGTCGCTTAGTGTACGGCAGGTTACTAATATTTTGCTCTTCTGTAAACAAGAAACAAGCGAATGCAGCGCTCTTTATTGAAGATGCTTCAACTGTATGTCACGCAGAACTTTGCGTAATATTTACTGTTGGAAAAGGAGGACAAGTTACTTTCGAACGAGAGGAATGAACAATGGAGCGCTATCTCAGGTTCACTTGTCAACCAGGAGGTCATACTTTTGGTGTCATTTGTAGTGTTCAATGCCCATTCTGTTTACATAATCCTGGCATTTTCCTTTTGTATAAAATTAACGAAATTTCATCTCGACTAGTTCATATCGTTTTGTTGTAAGACAGTCATTCCTCAAAACACCATAAGTCAATGTTTATAAAGCTTCAACATTATTGCCTTATTAACTTTTTTTAAATTCATTTGTATACTTATTTGGAATTTACTTAATTTGTATTGCACATTGTGTACGGCGCAATATATCTATGATAGTTAAGATCACAAGATTAATAATTATCATCTTCATATTTGTAGCATTTATTTTTATACTCCATGTTTTGTTAAGAATAGTCAAAAGATATTAGCTTTTATAATAAAATAAAGAAGTAATGTAAAGTAGGTAATGGTGTAACCATGACAACGTAATATAAGACGTTGTTAAATGTTTAATATACTTTGTTCTTCTGTTTCTTAAAGTCTTAGGGATAAGAAGTATATTTGTCTCTCCGAGTATGTGCACAAACAATTTTGTGTACACATCAAAGATGTATCAGTAGCGTATGCGCAAGAAAAGATAGGTTATACGAGTTTTTTTTTTAATTTACGTCCGCCCCAACGTTAAGTTATATCGGACGGTGAATGAATTGGGTGAAATGATGCTCAAATGAGTCCATGGTCCATGGAACTTAGTTACCCGACATTCGTCTTGAACGATAAGGGAAAACCCTGGAAAAACCTTATCTAGGTAACTCACCCTGACCGAGATTCGAACTAGGGGCCTCTTGAACGTGAGGCAGACGTTCAATAAAGAATGATCACAATTTCTTTTCAACAACGTTACCTTTACTCATCCTCATAATTTGTATGGTCCTTCTCAAAATAGTCTTACCTGAATGCGATGCACTTGTCCCAGCGTTTCTGCCAGTCTTCAAAGACATGCTGGAAAACATTTTTTGAGAAATCCTTCATAATCGCCTCCGCAGCCTTCACCACTGCTTCTGATGATGCATAATCCTCCCACGAAGGCGTTTCTTCAAGTTAGGGAATAGAAAAAGGTCACATGGGGCTAAATCCGGACTATAGGGAGGGTGAGGGATGTACCTCATGTTGATTTTTGCAAGACATTCAGCAACAACATTGGCAATATGCGGCCGCACATTATAGTGGTGCAGCATCCAGCCTGCTGCACGGAAATGTGGTCTTTTGCACCTGATATGGACTTGTAATGTTTTCAGGACATCCCTGTAGTATTGTCCAGTTACTGATGTGTGTGCAGGTACAACATGCTGATAAACCTTTCCATGAATATCAAAGAATGAGATGACCATAACTTTCCCAGCAGAAGCAACCACTTTTGCTTTTTGGGGGGTTGGTGATGAAGGAGAATTCCACACTGACCTTTGCTGTTTGCTGTCAGGATCAAATGATGTAGCCAAGTTTCATCAACAGTGATTACGTTTGCAAGAAACTCTGGATCTTCCTGTAACATCAACTTTAACTGCATGCAGACCTGTATGCGAATGCGCTTTTGTTCGGGAATCAACAGTCTTGGAACCCATCGCGCACAAACACGTCTCATGTGTAATGTTTCTGTCACCAACGTATGAGTGGCACCCAGTGAAATGTTCAGTATTTCGGAAAGGGATCTTAAAGTAATTCGTCGATCGTCTCTCACAATGGCAGCAACAGTGTCGATGTTTTCTTCCGTAAGAGCAGTAACTGGAGCACCGGGTCCACCTTCCTTTGAAATTGGTTGTCTCCCCTCTTTAAACATTTTAAACCACATTTAAGCTGTGCTGTAGGGAAGAACAGACTCTCCATATGCCTCCTGTAACATTGTATAGGCCTCAACTGAAGATTTGTTGAGACGAAAGCAGAATTTCAAAGCCGCATATTGTTCCTCGTGTGTTACCTCCATTATAGCGGTGGGCAATACTGAACATGGCTGAACTTGCCTGGTTCTCACAGGCGGGAACCAGGAGTACCAACAATGAAACTACTACCGCGTGTTTGTTTCACATTAAGCTAACAGAATATAATAAGGTTGAGTTTTATTGCGAAAAAGTTATGACCGTAAAAATTATGATCATTCTTTATTGAACAGCCCACGTAGTTCACCGTGGAATACACCGCTGGTTGTAAGAAGACTACGTTAATAATATTTGTAATTGCTTCAAATAATTTAAAATTGTTTATGAGGAATTAAATTTCCTTCTTTAAACAAGAAGAGTATTTGTTCATCATTCTTTATGAGCCCCGTTGGCCGCGTCGTGGCTCAGTGGATAGACCGCTTGGCTCTCACCAAGGCGGCCCGGGTTCGAAATCAGGCGACCGCAAACTGAGATTTGTGATGTACAACACGGCGCTGAGGCGGGTTTTCTCCGGGATCTCCGGTTTCCCCCGCCATTTCATTCCACCGGTGCTCCCATCTTCATCTCATGTATCATCAGTGTCATCGCCTGCGGTGCCGTATGTAGTAAAAGCGGGCGTTAAACACTACAAATTTCACACACATTCAGGACAAGTGAAGTCCTGCTATGTTGTCATATCAGACGAAGGATGAAATGAATGAAGAGATGTTCAAATGAGCCTAGGGCACATAGAGCTTAGAGTTACCATATATTAATCTTTCAGTATAAGGGAGACCCTCCAATCTTGTCATATCTGACGAATGAAAGGTGTGAAATGATGTTCAAATGAGCCTATGGGACATAGATCTTAGAGTTACCAGACATTGATCTTTCAGAATAAGGGAAAACCTCCAACGTTAACTCATATCATACGATGAATGAGCCCCGTTACCGTGATTGTGGGAAAGAAAAAGATCTCATCGCTCAAGAATTACAGATGCGCCTAATTATCCAGATTTGCAGGAGAAAATTCTGGATTTCTTCAACATCGTCACCAAAGGTGAGAAATTAATTTGCATCCACCTTCATCACAACGAATTTCGCTGCATATTATCCGTACATTGGAAACTGAACACCGATTATAAACATAAAATTACTACATGGATAGAGTCAACAAGAAAAATTCAATGCTATGGCCGGGATTTGAACCACGGATCTCCTGGTTTCCGTCCAGTCGCTCTTAACCTTTGAGCTACCATGGCCAACGTGCCGTCCTGACATTAAATTCTCCATTTGACTCGTATATTTCCCCGGTAAACCACTAGGGGCTCTCGCATCCGAGATACACCGTTTGTAGCGACTTACTATCGTAAGTACTTGAATCCCAGGCTTCATGGCACGTTGGCCATGGTAGCTCAATGGGTTAGAGCAACTGGACGGAAACCAGGAGATCCGTGGTTCAAATCCCAGCCATGGCATTGGATTTTTCTTGTTGACTCTATCCATCAAAACCTTAGCCTATAAACAGCTAGTGTGGAGAAATGATTAATTTCCATCAATTAACTAAAATAAAATTACTACTCTTAGTTAAAAATCTGTGTTATTGCGATTGAATGTTTTCTCACCTTGTTGCATTAGTCTCGGTCACATAATTAGGCATTTCCTCTTTGTAGAAACTCATCTTGTAAAATACCAAAATTCTACAACAATCCTATAAAACTGAGTTTCTAGTACAAAAAGGTTTCGTAATGGATGGAGAAGTCTGTGACAAATCACGTTTTAAATGAATAATAGCATGCAGAAATTCAGATTGTATGCGGACAAGCTGAGAGATGAAATATTCACTCCCTAGTCGAATTAGTAACGATGTGCAGGGTTGAGTTGATGCAAGTGCTGTAGCCCGTAACAGAACACAAGACAATCGGGCGGATGCACAACCAGCCCTCTGTGTCATCACACATGGAGGAGACTAAATAAATCTGGCCTGCCTCACGGGCAGTTGGGCTCGGGTCACACACAGATTACTCACGCCACGCTTGTCGTCACGAGAGAGGGGCCACTGCTGTGTCGCCATATCTTGGATTTGACAGCTTTTCACCACAAAATTTCTCCGCCTCTGAGATGAGTCTCTCTTTTTACACGTATATGGTACGTAAAGAAGTTATTGCATGCCATCTAATTCGATATTAAAATTTTACAAATTTTCAGATATTCTGAATAAGAAACATAATATATCTCTGTCAAACACTTAAATACTTTCCAATAATATCTTTTTTGAAAAAAAAAAAAAATCTCCATTGATGATATCCCAATAACAATTACGAGGGCTGTTCAATAAAAAATGATCATAATTTTTTACGGACATGATTTTTCGTACTAAAATTCAATCTTATTACTTTCTGTTAGCTTAATATGAAAGAAACACGCGTAGTAGTTTCATTGTTGGTACTCCTGTTTCCCGCCTGTGAGAACCAGGCAAATTCAGACATGTTCAGTATCGCCTACTGCTGCAATGGAGGTAACACGCGAGGAACAATATGCGGCTTAGGAATTCTGCTTTCGTCTCAACAAATCTTCAGTTGAGGCCTATACAATGTTACAGGAGGCCTATGGAGAGTCTGTTCTTCCCTACAGCACAGCTTGAAGGTGGTTTAAAATGTTTAAAGAGGGGAGACAATCAATTTCAAAGGAAGGTGGACCTGGTGCTCCAGTTACTGCTATTGCGGAAGAAAACATCAACACTGCTGCTGCCATTGTGAGAGAGGATTGACGAAACGAGAGGATTGACGAAACGAGAGGATTGACTGAACATTTCATTGGGTGCCACCCACACGTTGGTGACAGAAACATTACACATGAGACGTGTTTGTGCGCGACGGGTTCGAAGACTGTTTATTCCTGAACAAAAGGTCATTCGCATGCAGTCCTTTTAAAATCAAACGTCTCCAGACCTTTCAAAACAAAGTGTTACGAATCTCAACAAATGCACCATGGTTTGTCAGAAATAGTCAACTATATAGAGAAACTGGAATAAGCGTACTCGACATCAAATTGACGTGGAGAAGCTACATTACATATGGGGCTAATAAAGTTAACAAAAGAATGGGTATGCTATACCCTATCTATAACCGACGATCGGGGATGTATCTGCCTACAAAATTGCTCCTGTATAAGCAAGTACTCTGACCAGCCATCACATACGCCAGTGAAATATGGGGAGTAGCAGCCAAGTCTCACCTACACCGTCTTGAAATTCTTCAATCCCGATTCCTCCGCATTGCCACAGACTCCCCTTGGCACATCACCAATCTAGTTATCCGACGTGACCTACGTATCCCCACTATAACAGACTACATCCATACCCTTTCACGTTTCTTCTATCAAAACCTCTCCCACAACTTCAACTCCCTCATCCGCGGTCTAGGTGAGTACGACATCGATCCTGGAGAGCGCTACAAACGCCCAAGGCTGCTTCTAGGCACATAAAATAACACATCAGATGGCTTATATACAACTCCAACCTCATCTTCTGTCGCATATTACCCTTCCTTACAAAACACTCCACTGCCAGTAGAGGGCCTAGCCCTGATCTGGCTTGAGACCGAAGGTCTGACATTGAGATCTTCAATGTCCAGTCGTGTGCGTGTGTGTGTGTGTGTGTGTGTGTGTGTGTGTGTGTGTGTGTGTGTGTGTGTGTGTATGTGTGTGCGTGCGTGCGTGCGTGCGTGCGCGTGTGTTTTTTTTAACCTGGCATGCCCCATTCCTTAGGAATACTACATGCCTTATTTTATTTACATTATATACAACTTTTACAATAATTTTACAATGATTTTACATATCTTGTATTTGTATTGAAATGTTTCTTACAATATTTTACAATATTCTTATTAAAATAGTTGCAATTAATTAGCAGTTTTATTGAATTTTTATGCTTCATTTGCCTACTCTATATCTGTGAAGTTTATTGATTTAACAAATTTGACAAAACATGTTGGATGTGTGTTAATAAGTTCCTCTTTGGTAATGGGCCACGCGCATTGTCTGCTTTTTTATTTTCCTGATCACTTCGGTTCTTTGTTTATGATTGGATATCGGAATATTATGTGGTCTACTGTTTGGTCCTCTTCTTGATATTTGCATACTGGGCTCTGTAGTAAAGCAAATCGATGGCGGTATGAACGGAGCTTTCCGTGTCCTATGACAATTGCTGTAAACTCTTGGCAAATGGGCAGGTCTTGTTTTAGACTGTTTCTCACGGATGGGAAGAATTCTTTGGTGACGACTCCTTTCCTTGATGCTGTCCATTGTAGTTGCCATGCGTTCAGTCCAGTGTCTCTCTGCATGCTTATCAGGACTTGTTTAGGTGTTTTATTATATTGTATTTCACGATCTTCCCCAGCAGCCTCTTTTGTTAGTCTATCTACTATTTCATTGCCATATATGCTCGAGTGTGCTTTCACCCATCCAAAATGCAGCATTCAGTCTGATGATCTCAGGTCGAGGATTTTAGCTTTGATTGTCTCAGTCAGGTAATTGGGTTTCGAGTTGTTTTTAAGGAGATCCAGTCTTATCCTGCTATCAGTGAACAATGCAACTCGTTTATCAGTGTAACCTTCATTTTCTAGTTCCTTTAGTTTCTTCAGCGCCTCAAGGATTGCAAGTTGCTCTGCCTGGTTATTTGAGCATCGAGCATGCAGCTTGAACTTTAACTTATGGGTCAACATGCCGTTTATAAATATTACTGCCGCTGCCCCAACTTTGTCTCCCATTTTGCTACCGTCTGTGTATATTTCAAATGTGTATGTACTGTTATTGTCTGTCTCATATATTGAAGGATTTTGTGCCGGGTGTCTCCAGTGTCGCATTTCTACTGGTGCGTCGTATTCCTCATTGTGAGCTCTTGTGGCCAGGTAAGTCCTTACCTTTCCCTCTATGGTTAATTGTAGAGGTTGTGTACCAGGTATTGCACATGTGTGTGCGTGTGCGTGCGTGTGTAATCAGCACCATTCAACAGTCAATTTCTTCACAAGCCGAAAAGTTCTACAGCAACCTAAAAGACGTCTCAGGAGCCATTCTCTATTCCCTTGGCAGAAAATCCAACTTCCCAACCCGCATCAGGAGTCCTCTACCACTTGATCAGCTCTCACAACAAGATCTTCTGTAATACTTAAAACAATAATTGACCTACTTATGGGGGGCCCAATGGGTCTTTCCGCATTTCATTGTTATTCATTGTATAATGTATGTAAATGTCTATGGTCAATGATTTGTATAGCACAGATGCGCTGATACATCAATAAATTAGTGTAAAAAATCATATGGGATGATGAATGAAATACGTGAAATGGTACTCAAATGAGTTCAGGGTTCATAGAGCTTAGCTATGAGACAACTCACCCTGACCGAGATCTCTAAAAAGGTGAGGCAGACGCACTACCAGCTACGCTACGGAGGCTGGCAAACATAGAGCTGAAATCGTTGTGGCGGTTCTTACAACTTGCTTCCCTCTGCCCCTGGTGGATTACTAGGAGATCTCCACCGATCTGCAAGACGAGAAAACAAGCAGCAATGCACATGGAAAATCCTGAAAAGCTGATCCACGAGTATCGAACTCACGACGTCCCGAATGTGGGCCAATTCTCTCGATTTCGAAACATAATTGGGTATATTGATGCGCTGCAATATTTTGAAAATAAACCAGAGGATGGAAACTCGACAAAGCGAAAGATTGTTTCCGTGATTTACAACGCTAATTGATGTATATAATTAGTAAGAGCCGTTAGGCGCAGGGGGGGGGCAGGCAAAATGCCATATAACTAGTATTGAAATTGTTAATTAAAATAAACAAAAACATATCAGTTGTTCCTTAAATCCCCGTAGCGCGCCTACGGTTTTCCCGATACTCTTGCTTCAAGCAGCTTTCTGAATAATAAAACTGAATTTTCATTTACAAATAAAGCGCTACTGGTACATATGCAGCAACCTTCCGTTTAATTAAAACAGTATGTACGTATAATTAATACTCCATCACGTATATGTACGTCATTGGAAATACACGTTTTGATCTCTTCTCAATAAATGAAAAAGATCTTGGAAAAAGAGAGAGAGAACGCGCGTGTGTCCCTGTGCATTTCTTGTCATTTGTTTGAAATTTTCAATAGTTACTAAATGGGGGGTCGTTAATATACTATATAATATAATATATAATATATACTATATATAATAATAGCAATAGTAATAGTAATAATAGTAGTAGTAATAAGTGCGAGGATCTACTCCCATCAGTCCTTGACCCGTAGGACCACAACCCGGGCCTCTCGGGTTTTTACCATAGGACAGTACCTATTTTATAAACTGACACCCCCCCCCCGGTGCACACGGCAGACAGGACGGAAGTTGATACGCCACTTACGCGCCAGTCCTTAATGGACCGGCTACCAAATAACCTTGCTAGGGCCACCGGTGATCTAGCACACCAGCTACTAGCTCTACAGGCTAGCACCCGGGACTTATGAGGCACAACCCTCTGCCCCCTCCGGGCTGCTGTAGCCTGGCCGGAGGTACCCAATTCCCCGTGGGTATCGGGAACAGACTGTCCCCTCGAGACCAACCCAATCCGAACATCTTCCAGAGGGAGGGGCTCAAATGTTCGGCCCGAGGTTCCTCTAGTAAAGTCTGTTTTTTAACGTGTGTGCAGTTCCCACTCAAAGGGACCTCAAAGGACCTGACCTTTCCGCCCACTAATGACCGTCATAAATCTATCTCCACACTTCAGAAATGGAACTCTGACGTTGGGGACCAATAGCAACCCCTATTTTCTGAAAATGACAGTTGCATGTCTACTCCGCGTGGAGTCTCAGTTGCCAAAGTTCCAACTTCCAGTTGTTCTGTTTCATTAGGTGCAAGACGGTGATGTTAAAATGTTGCAACCTTGTAGAGAGGACCGTCAGGAGGAGAGTCCATGTTGTGAAACGATTATGAGGGTTCCTCAAAGAAAGCGGCCGCCGTGCACTTGCGTTGAGTAGACAGACTTTAACGTCAGAGGTACCACGAGTGCTAAGGGTCCGCTGCACCCACACCACGGCAGCTGAAGGGGACGGATCCTCTCCCATACGGGAAGTAATAATTATAGTAATAGTAATAATAATATTTACATTTTTTTATTTTTTACTTGTTCCATTTATACCCCGCCTTTAGCTACAATGGTCATATCGGCGGCCGTTCTCCTTTGGAACATCCTGAAGTTGTTAACCCGTATTCGTTAGGTTTCAATCATTAGATCACACACGCATTCATACTTCCAGACTCTGGGGAAGATGGGGAATTATCTTGGTTCGGAGAAAAATCCCCATCCCCACCGCCGGGAATCGAACCCGGGACCCCTAGCATGGCAGGCAACATTTTATGTTATTATTAATAAATTGGAAAACCTCCAACGTTTTGACCAGACGGAGTCGGCCTAAAAATTCTATGCCACTGTCCAAATTTTGCCCTACACACGAGTGGCGTGAAGGAACACTTTAATTTCTAAAGTATACAGAGTGTTTCAAAACGACACCAAACGAACATATAGAAGAAGTTGCTCAGCTTCTATATGACACATATAGATAGTTTTACTACCCATAGAACCGCATAAAAATGCTGCAGAATGAGTGTGGATTAAGCAGTGACAGGAACAACGACGCATGCCTCACGCTGTCGGAGTTCGCAGGTATAGGTCACACGTCGTGCCGCGTGCTGTAACTGCTGTAAACATACCAGCATACTCTGCAGTAGCTTGCTACTATTAAGAATTTCTTTGGGTTATGAAACCGCAATAAAGAAGATATTGCTTAATTACTTCTTATGAGTGTTTAACGTGTTCCAAAATTCCGTTATAGCAGTCCATGATGACAAATAAGCTGGTGGTCATATGCAACTTCTTCCTTTTAGAGGGAAGTTAATGTTAGGGTGAGGAAAACATCAAAGGATTGTAGATAAGTTAACCAAAACTAAATGGCTTACACAATGAGAGGAGCATTTTATTTCACGTGTTTGATTATACTAAATAAAGAATTTGTAAGTGGAAAGGAAGCTGTTGATATTTACAGTAAAAGGTTGAAAGTATTGTACAATTAAGATCATAACAAAATGCTCTATCTGGAAGCAGCTAGTGAATGTAGGTTTTAAAATTTCAAATAACTTTAAATATTTTATTGTTTGCTGACGACTTAGTTATTATACAAAATAGCGAGTCTGCCCTGCAAAAATCTATTTTTAAACTTAGTGAACATTGTTAGCAATATAATACGAAAATTTATATTATAAAATCAAAGGCAATAGCATTCATTGGGAAAGAGCCAATTAGAACAAAAATAGTTATAAATAATCGTTGCGTTGAACAGGTAAGCCATTTTAACTACTTGGGAACTGATGTTAGTTATGACAAGGAATATGATGTCTACAATAAAATATGCAAATTTCAAGGAGTGTGTGGAACAATAAATAGAACATTTAGAAACAAAATTAAAGTTCTACAAAGTTATGGCTGTACCTATACTGACATACGGAAGTGAGACTTGGACGTTAACTAAAAAGCAACAGAGTAAAATACAGGCTTCAGAAATGAAATTCTTGAGAAGTGTGAAAGGATGCACGAAGAGGGACTTAATAAGAAATGAAAATACAAGAGAAAAGATGGATAGTATGGATGATAGGTTAAAAGATCTCAAACTAAAATGGAAGGAGCATGTTGAAAGAATGCCAGATAATAGACTTACAAAACAAATATTACAGTATCATCCTAAAGGTAGGAGATCGGTGGGCAGACCCAGGAAACGATGGCTGGAGGACTTTGAAGGTGGAACAGGCCTATGCCATGAAGTGAAGAAGAACAAAATGCTCTAAAGTTAAAGAAATAAATATTTTCATTGATGTAACTATTTTTACAATTCATATTTTTAATGAAACTAAATTAATCGTGCGTTCGTTGAACTCCCTTCAGCTCTTCCATACATCAAAACCATATCTGTCATTTCGATGTTCGTATAGCGCTCCATATTGCTTGGATTTGTTATCTAAGTACACGCAAAATCCTCTCTGTTAGGACGGAATGTGTAGTTTTATACTGAAGAGCAACCTTCAACTGTCCGAGTTATTAGTCGACTGTCACAAGTAACTGTCCTTTGTCTCATTACCTGAAAGGTAGGCTAGGGTCACTGATAAAGAGCAAGGAGTAATGTTTTTGTTTTCGTGGCTGGTTCGTCTCAATAACAACTTTTGAGGTTCGCACACCAGTGGTTCCTGCACTGCGTAATCACAAAATAATGAATATTTAATGTTGTATAAAATTATACCTAAGAGAATTTCGATGCTGCGAGACCAAAATTCGAACTAGTTAAGTTATAAACTACGAAAAGGCTATAGTCGTTCGGTGTCTTTTGAAACAATCTGTATGTGTTTTGTGGACAGAATGTTGCAAATAAGAATGGTCATATTACCTTCAAATTTTAGTTACATTATTATTTTACTATGGAAAAAAGTAATGGAGGAGGTATCTTAAGCCTTAGTAAAGTGAATGTGACAAGTTAATAGCGAATAAATCAATTCATACGAACGTTGGCTGATAAGTCTCAAGTCTCTCAATAAAAAAGAAACATTTAAATTTTTCCCTTTATTTTTCAATATAATGTCCAGAAAGGCTAATATATTTGTAATATCGGTGTTCTAATTTAACTAAACCATCTCTGTACTGTGATTTATGATGGTACTCAAAATAGCTGTTTACCGTATCAGTGACCTCCTCTCTGCTGAGAAATCTTCCTCCAAGACATTTTTTTGAGGTTGGAAAACAGGTGGTAGTCACTGGGTGCTAGATCTGGTGAATAGGGTGGATTTTTTAGAAATTGAAGCTTTAATTAGCATAGTTTTTCCAATGCAACGGCTGAAGGATTGGCCGGAGTTTTGTTGTGAAGAAACAGGTTTCCTTTCTTTGCCAAATGAAGTCTTTTTCTTTTCACCTCATCACTCAGACATTGCAGTAAGCTTACGTAGTAGTCATCAGTGATACTTTTACCCTTTTCCAAGTAATATTAAAATAATTACCTGAGTATCTTAGAAAATACTCGCTATTACCTTGTTAGCTGACAAAATTGACCTTCTCTTTTTTGACGCAATTCACTGTTTTGCCCCCCTTGGTAGCGTAGATGATGGCGTGTCTGCCTCACCTTCAAGAGGTTCCGAGTTCGAATCTCGGTTAGGGTGAGTTACCTGGATAAGTTAATTGATGGAAATTAATAATTTCTTCACACTAGCCGTACATAGGCTAAGGTTTTTGAAAGTCAACATGAACAATTCAATGCCACGGCCGGAATTTGAGCCACAAATCTCCTGGCTTCCCTCCAGTCACTCTAACCCATTAAGCTACCATGGCCAACTTGCCATCATGATGAGTCAAATGGAGAATTTAATGTCATGACGGCAAGTTGGCCAAAGTAGCTCAATGGGTTAGAGCGACTGGACGGAAGCCAGGAGATTCGTGGCTCAAATTCCGGACATGGCATTGAATTTTTCATGTTGACTCTATCTGGATAAGGTTATTCCGGGGTTTTCCCTTATCCTGACAGACGAATGTTGGATTACTCTAAGCTCCATGGACCCCGGACTCATTTGAGCATCATTTCACCCATTTCATTCATCGTCCGATATGACCTAACGTTGAAATGAACGTGTAGTGTTTAACGCCCGCTTTTACTACATACGGCACCGTAGGCGGAGACACTGATGTTACATGAGATGAAGATGGAGCACCAGTGGAATGAGATGGCGGGGGAAACCGGAGGTCCCGGAGAAAACCCGCCCCAGCGCCATGTTGTCCACCTAACGTTGGATGACGTAAATTGAAAGAAAGAAATATCCACTATTTTGACTGATTTACTTTCTGGAGTGTAGTGATGTATCCAAGTTTCGTCCATGGTAATAAGTGGTCTTCAACATTCACTGGGATTTTTACGCTAGAACTCTAAATGCTTAGCAGAAACAGTTTTTCTTTGCAACTTTTGGTTAGGTGTTATCAAATGTGGCACCCATCTTGCACAGAACTTGTAAAATCCCAAAACGTTACTTAAAAATATTACCTGAACGCTCTTTTGTAATGTTTACAGCCTCTGCTGTTTCAAACAGCTTAAATTTGCCATCTTCTAGTACTAAACGATGAATTTTTGCAACGATCTCTGGAGTTGTGACTTCCACAGGACGTCCAGAACGAGACTCATCACTACTGCTCGTATGTCCCACTTTAAACTCTACAACCCACCTTTTAATCACTGTATATGAAGAGACAGAGTTTTTCAATGTACTGTCCATTTCCTCCTTGATTTTTTTAGGCGTTAAGCCTTTCAAATGGAAGTATTTAATTACTATTCGATTTCCTAAATCCTCTACACTTATTTAAAATGCTGTAATTCAACAACTAAAGCTATTGCACTGTAACTGTGGATACAAGCTAGTCTAGAGCTAAACTATATGATCCTATCCGTCAAACTGGCTCAACGGCGCCATCTCTGTATGAGGAGGCCCGAGACTTATGAGCCAATCCTTGTATTAACATAGTGAAGGTTTTAATAACCACAATTGTGCTTTTGGACATTTTATCAGGATTGAGTTTTATTTCTACAGCAATCGTATTGCATGTGTTTGTCAACTTCCGATCAACAGGAATAGCATTGGCAAATAACTCAAATCGTGCAAAAAATGTTTGACAACCACTTTCCACAATAATCCCCCTGAAATGTGCAAATAAAACACTTTTGTAAATGTTTACAATTGACACAAAGTTTACAGAGAAATAAACATGTATGAGAATAATTACCGAAATATGTGCAGAAAAAGTGATATGATTGTAACAGATAACAGCTTGTGATATCTCCTCTTCTTTTGTTCTTAAGGTAGAGTTTCATCTAAGTTTAAGGGGTTTAGAATATTGGAGGAGGGTAATTACGTTGTTCACCTCTAAACACGAAGGCATTCTGTCAGAATTGCAACAAATGCTGTTGGCGTTATGATTGCAAAGATAGATAAATTGAATTGAATTTGTGCCTATATTATTTACTCAGTTGAACATCTATTTCAGTTCTAAATATACAATAAATTATATTGTGAGTTTTTTTTTAATAACCTTACTTACTATACAGTATAACCGAACAGTATGCCTCAGTGGTTTCGTCTGTGCCCCGGAATTGGGAGGTCTGAGATAGATTTCCGTCACCGGCTTTCTGGGCGATGGATTTTTTCGGGGGTTTCCCAGGCCGCCAGCCGAATGTTGGGTAGGTATGGTGACCGCGATTCGGCTAGCTTTGTTCGGAAAACTGTTCTTACCCCTAACCACAATGTCATAAACATCTTAGGATTGGGTTGGAGTGGTAAAGAATCTTAGGCACGTGTTTACAGCTGAGAATACCCAGGGTTGCCGTTGTTTAAAATAACGTTTAAAGAAGAAATGCTGAATTCACTGTACGAAATAGTCATTGATCTTTTCAAATAAATTTTAAATAATTAATGTATCCTATAATAATACATAACGTTACAACTATAACATAACTGAAAAGAGATGTTACGTATGCTGTTATGGTATAGTACTTTTATTACGTACAAGAACTAAATGCGTATTATTAACATAATATCTAAGGAAGGTATAGTTAAACATCATACTTTTAAAATTGTTAAATTGTATCAGCGTGCATGAATTTGCGAGGGATATTTATTTGCAAATTAAAGAAGCACTTTCGATATTCTAGTAATTAACAATAATAATTTATAAGCAAAGATTGCACGTTATAGCTTTGTTTATTGCAATCGTGAGCCGATTTATCCTAAAATATTTTCCTATATTCTATGTATGGCAGCTACAGGTGGATGATTTAACAAAGCAGTAAATACCTCAAAAGTAATAAAAAAAACGAACTAAGGAATTATAGAAAAGCTAGAAAGGAAACTCTATTACTCTTTCTAAATGCTGGAAGCTTTTCACACGTATGTCTGCTAATTTTACGGGGGCTGTTCAATAAAAAATGATCACAATCTTATTTTGACAATGTACCTTTACTAATCCTCATAATTTTGATGGTCCTTCTCAAAATAGTCTCACCTGAATGCGATGCACTTGTCACAGCGTTTCTGCCAATCTTCAAAGACATGCTGGAAACCATTTTTTGAGAGATCCTTCAAAATCACCTCCGCAGCCTTCACCACTGCTTCTGATGATGGATAATGCCTCCCACGAAGGCGTTTCTTCAAGTTAGGGAACAGAAAATAGTCACATGGGGCTAAATCCGGCTATAGCGAGGGTGAGGGATGCACTTCATGTTGATTTTTGCAATATATTCAGCAACAACATTGGCAATACGCGGCCGCACATTATCATGGTGCAGCATCCAGCCTCCTTCACGGAAATGTGGTCTTTTGTGCCTGATATGGACTTGCAATGTGTTCAGGACATACCTGTAGTATTGTCCAGTTACTGATGTGTGTGCAGGTACAACATGCTGATAAACCATTCCATGAATATCAAAGAATGAGATGTCCATAACTTTCCCAGCAGAAGTAACCACTTTTGCTATTTTGGGGGTTGGTGATGAAGGAGATTTCGACACTAAGCTTTGCTGTTTGCTCTCAGGATCAAAATGTGTAGCCAAGTTTTATCAGCAGTGATTACGTTTGAAAGAAACTCTGGATTTTCCTCTAACATCAGCTTTAGCTGCATGTTACCTCCATTGCAGCGGTAGGCGATACTGAACATGTCTGAGCTTGCCTGGTTCTCACAGGTGGGAACCAGCAGTACCAACAATGAAACTACTACGGCATGTTTGTTTCACATTAAGCTAAGAGAATATAATAAGTTTGAATTTTAGTGCAAAAAATATGACCGTAAAAGAGTTATGATCATTCATTATTGAACAGCCCTCGTACAAGTTTGAATAAAGTTAAGCAGTTTAATTATTTTGTGTGCGGGGTGAGGGGCCTTCTGTTGAACACAATTTAAATAAATAATCATGTACATTCCGCATAGTAATTAAATGTCATAAACGCTATAGAACTCGAGAAAGATTGAAAATACTGTTAGACATATATTACAAATATGAAAGGAAATCCATGTTAGCATATCCATTTTAGGTTCGATACCCACGGTCTCCACATCTTAATTAAATTACGCAAGTGCTTAACACCAATAACTATTATACAATAATATATTTATAAAAGTACACTAACTATATTAAGTAAAACACTATGTAACTTCTATAAATATAAGCTCAATTAACACACATAAGAAGTACAGTCTAAGCTTATTTCTGACGACAAAAGAACATTGCAACGGCGCTTTATCTTGGGGAGTTTAGTGAGAAGGACCACCCCATATGTTTGAGGCTGGAAGACCCTTATAATTTCTTGCATGTGAAGATGTGTGGTCAGAAGTGAAAGCTTTGATGTCGACTGGGATGGAATGAACGCGGCTACTATAGCTACATTCCCCTAATTTCTTGTCCCTTCATTTCGTTTCCATTATCATTTCTCATCATCTTTAATCTGGTGGTCTCTACATGGTAGAAGTAGGAGTCTATGGCAGGATGATGTGTTCTTGGTAAGCATTTTCTCCTCCGGTAGGACGTCCTTGTTCTCCAGACCGACCTAGTGGGCCGTTTCAGAACCACGGCGTGTGGGATGTGGTTGTGCTGGCCTGCCGGGTAATTACCAACCGGTAAACAGTAGGGACCCTGTTCTCTGCACTGTCGCGATTCCTTGGATCGGCCACCCTCATCCTTCCTTCCTTCCGGGAATCCCCCAGTCGGACATAGGTACAACCTATGCTTACCTGAACTGCCCCACGATGCTGAGTGGCCACCGGTCTTATCACCGGGACTTAAAATCCACACCTCCAGGGTTGTGATCAATCCCGTGCCGCATTCCGTGGCAGAGAACCAAAGTATGATGCCTTTGCCCACTCCACTATGGTGCAGGACGTCCTCACATTACTGTGATTACAAATAAAGCGTGTGAGTTCTTTTTTAATTACAAAACTTCCTTTTTATGCACTCCTCCATTCCTCAAGTCTCAGAAGGTACAAACAAATGACCGTTCACAACGTATTTTAAATTTATTGGGACGTTACTGCGAATATACTGAGCAAAGAAAAATACATCATTACTTGAAATTGAGTAGGTTTTGAATTAAACAATACAGTAGGCTGCTTCAATATGTGGCTTTGGATTGAACAAATACAGACAAAAGCTAAGCTAGTAAGGACAACAATGCTTACTTCTTTGTAAAATCTTCCTGAAAGTAATTAATCATGACACTACTTAGAAAAAGACAACAAATTGAAATACTGATGATGATCGGAGGAGGACCCAAGAAGATTTTTGTGCTTTATTTAATAAAATGCACCCATAACGTAGGAATACTCATTCTACCGTAAGTAAAATTTTGAAAAATTCAATGAAAATGGAAGTATTAAAAATGAGGCAATGTCTACAAGGCCAAAACAAGTTACAGATGGTGATAAAACTCCTGATGTTTTATTATCAGTGGGAGAAATCAGTGGAAGAAAATCCATGTTTATCTACTCGTCAGCACATTATGGAAGGTAGGTGGTGAATTACCTAAATCATGTATTTCGAGGAAGATGGATTGGCAGAAGAGGAAGTATTGAATGGCCGTCAAGATCTTCTGATCTGATGTCACTTAGACATTTTCTTGTGGGAATATTTGAAGTGGAGGGTTTACAAGGATCGACCAAGAGGTCTTGACTAACATTGTTTGACAGTAAATAGGGCAATTTTGGGCACCTTTTGAAGTTAAATCAGTATGTGTTACTAAACAGCACCACTAATTTTGTTATGAATGTACTTTCTTGCTATAATTTCATGTGCCATAATTCGTCCTAATAAATTTAAACTACAGTTCAAAAATGCATGTTCCTGTACGTTTTGAGAGGACCAAAAAATAAAAATAAATTGTCGCCATTAAAAAATTCACACCCTATTCTCAATCGTAGTAATATGAAAATACGAGGGCTGATCAAAAAAGGCTAGGACTGATTTTCTCCTGTAGTTCCATGATAGTTTCGTATCTGTAATATAAATATTTGAAAAGAGCGGATTTTTATGTATAATGTCAGTAGGCGGCCGCACTCTCGTATTGGAATTTTGGTAGTAATGTTCTATTTTGTAGACCCTACGTGCATTTCGCATACCAGACAGTGGAGCTGACGCGAGAAGAGTAGTACAGCACAATCAAATTCTGTTTTCGTGTAAACCATACAGCCACCGAAACATACGAAAAGCTGAAGCAAGCGTCCAGTGAAGATGCAACAGTGTTTATGTGGTTCAAGAACTTCAATGAAGGCCAACTTGACAGTGTTCAGCAAGGTCGGTCTGGTGTTTCGGCTTCTGCTGCGACTGAAGTGAACATAAACACAGCTGCTGTGATGGTCCGAGAGGATCGGCGTATAGCATTGCGTAATCTCAGTGAAGTGTTGAGAATGTCATATGGCAGTTTGTTTACAATTGTGCACAACCATCTCCATATGACCTGAGTTTGTACTTGTTGGGTGCCGCGTCTGTTGACTCCCGAATAAAAGGCTGTGCGAATGAAGACAAGCCGTGGGGTGCTGCGTCTCTTTACTGATGGAGGGAATGCATTTTTTAAGTCGATTATCACCGGTGATGAGTCATGGCTGCATTATTATGATCCTGAAGGAAAACAATCCAGCACAGTGTGGAAATCGTCAGGTTCTCCAATACCAAAGAAGGCAAAAGTTGTTCCATCTGCAGGGAAACTGATGGTGACCACATTTTTTGACTGTAATGGAATGATTTACCCCCTCACATTACTGTTGCAGCAGCACATTACAGGTCAGTATTGGCTACACTGAGGAAGCACATTACAAAGAAACGACCAGAGCTTTCTCGGACTGGGTGACAACTTCATCATGATAATGCATAGCCTCACGTCGCAAATCAAGTCATGCAGTTTCTGGCTCGATTCAACATTACCTATGTACCACATCCACCTTATGGCCCTGATCTTGCACTCTGACTTTTTTATTCCCATCACTAAAGGCAATGCTTAGGAGTATTCGATTTGAGAACTCTTAAGCAGTGCTCAAGAAAAGTGAGGCGATTCTCAAGGACCTGACAAAGAATGGTCTGCAGCACGTGTTCAAGGACTGGCAGAGTTACTATAAAAGTGCATTGAAGCAGGAGGGAACTACTTTCGAAAAGATAATTTAAACATTGAATTGCAGTAATAAACATCTGTGAAAAAAGTCAGTCTCAGTCTTTGTTGGTCAGCAGTCGTATGTTGATATTTTACAGCGTTTCTAAAAACCACTTCACAAAACTATAACAAAGTTACAAGTATTGTTGCATAGCCTTTACTCGCACCGGTTTAAGGCATTTATCAAAATAACGCCCTGTATACAGATAGGGGATTGCAGATTTCACTTCCTCTCGCTAAAATATGGAATCCTAAGTAATATTATATTTTGCAACAGAGAGGTTATTAATGATTAATAACGCTTCTGAAAGTTGAAGAACGAGTTTGATAGGTGATGATGAATGTATGAAAACAAGGCCTGATCGCTGTACCACACACGAAACCCATTGCCAACCTGATGTTATTATGTACCGTATCTTTTTTGTGACTGTAAATTAAAAGGCTTCGAGACATACACGTTGGCTTGCGAAAAATAATATTTGTACAATTAATTTCGTTTTGTGCTGCAGAGAGAGATAGAAAGAATTTGCCATAAAAACCCGGCGGTGTATGAAATCAGCGCCGTAGGTTCGCTTTGTTTTATTTTATTCAGGTTCTATTAATGGTGCTAGAACATCGTTTCCCCTTCACAATGTGCTCCATCGCTCTGTTTTAATTAATTATATCACCGCTTCAATTATCGCTCGCGTAACGAAGATGGAAGGCTACGCTGGATAAAAAAAATATCGATACACCATGTGTTTTAAAACCGTTCGGCGGCTCCTGGGTGCGAATTAGTTGAGAGCACTGTATAAACTGCTCTGAAAAATTTTGGCTCAGAACACTGAATTTTCTGTGCCATTAATACGTTCGTGCCATTATCAGGCTAAGTTAGCGCAGGAATGTAGCGAAAATTGGTTTGTGGGTCAATTGCAGGTCACAGCTCTACTGCTATACGTGGTTTTCTTTGATGAGCACATGCGATGACTTGTAATGAATGAGCAATTGTATCTGGTTAGTCAGAAAGTGAATTAGAAAAATACGTTTTATAATCTTCGCAAAAGTTAAAGGATTGAGGCGCGCTACTGCAGACTCCAGCCAATCCTAAGCTTGCTCCACCTACCAGCGCTGCCGAACGTGCTACACGCATCTCGCGAGCCTAAACTGAGAACATTATATGAGGGCTGTTCAATAAAGAATGATAATATTTTTTTTTACGGTCATAATTTTTCGCACTAAAATTCAATCTTATATACTGCTAGCTTAATCTGAAACAAACACGCCGTAGTAGTTTCATTGTTGGTACTCCTGGTTTCCACCTGTGAGAACCAGGCAAGTTCAGACATGTTCAGTATCACCTACCGCTGCAATGGAGGTAACACGCGAGGAACAATATACGGCTTTGAAATTCTGCTTTCGTCTCAACAAATCTTCAGTTGAGGCCTATGGAGAGTCTGTTCTTCCCTACAGCACATTCCGAAGGTGGTTTAAAATATTTAAAGAGGGGAGACAATCAATTTCAAAGGAAAGTGAACCCGCTGTTCCAGTTACTGATCTTATGGAAGAAAACATCAACACTGCTGCTGCCATTGTGAGAGAGGGTCGACGAATTACCTTAAGATCACTTTCTGAAATACTGAACATTTCAATGGGTGCCACGCACACGTTGGTGACAGAAACATTACACATGAGACGTGTTTGTGCGCGATGGGTTCCAAGACTGTTGATTCCCGAACAAAAGGACATTCGCATGCAATTAAGGTTGATGTTAGAGGAAGATCCGGAGTTTCTTTCAAACGTAATCACTGCTGATGAAGTTTGGCTACATCATTTTGACCCTGAGAGCAAACAGCAAAGCTCAGTGAGCAAATCTCCATCACCAACCCCCATAAAGTAAAAGTGGTTGCTTCCGCTGAGAAACTTATTGTTATCTCATTCTTTGGTATTCATGGAATGATTTGTCAGCATGTTGTACCTGCACATACCTCAGTAGCTGGATAATACTAGAGGAATGTCCTGAAAACATAACAAGTCCATATCAGGCGCAAAAGACCTTATTTCCGTGAAGCATCCTGGATGCTGCACTACGATATGCGCGGCTGCATATTGCCAATGTTGTTGCTGAATTTCTTGCAAAAATCAACGTGAAGTGCACCCCTCTCTATAGTCCGGATTTATCCCCGTGTGACTTCATTTCTATTCCGTAACTTGAAGAAACGGCTTCGTGGGAGGCATTATCCATCATCAGAAGCAGTGGTGAAGGCTGCGGAGGCGATTTTGAAGGATCTCTCAAAAATGGTTTCCAGCATATCTTTGAAGACTGGCAGAAACTCTGTGACAGGTGCATCACATTCAGGGGGGACTATTTTGAGAAGGACCACCAAGATTATGCGGATGAGTAAACGTGTGGTCAAAAAAATGTGATCATTTTTTATTGAACAGCCCTTGTATTAATTAATTACGCTCGGAGAAATGTTTGAAAAATGACACGCCAATCTTATAATAAATAATTTTACTTTCTGATCATGACCGTACAGAAACCCTGTGTCTACGATACAACGTGGGCGATGCAGTTTTCTCTTCACCTGTTTATGGTTACCCAAAACCCATCCATTCAACACAGATAAGCCTGACAAACAACACAATTCTCCCCTATCATTTATCTCAAGCATAAATAAATAATGCAAGGCTACACTGAAAATTCCAACTTCTATAATAATAAACCTATCATTATGAACATTTAGCCTCATAACTAGAGTATCATTTTAAACTTGCATGCAAATTTTCATGCTGTTACACCAAATAGGCCATTAATTAGTTTTTTTTGAAAACATTGTAAAAATTAAAAATGTTTTACGCTTCAAAAAATTTGAGCTTTTATGTTGAATTTTTTCTTTTTGGTTATTACAGAGCAAAATTAAAGGACCAACATTCTTATTTTTGAAATATTTATGTAGCATTTGTTCTAAAATATTTTCCATATGTTAGCTCTCAAAATTTTGGAAATATTACTTTTTTTATTCCTTAACGCCATATAATTTTCAAAACGTGAGCATTAACAAAAAAGAGGAAATGTGAAGTTTCTTATTTATATATTATGGACCTATTCTTCAAATTTTATCAATGAAAAACTATGACGCCTGAGACATTTTGTATACTGAAAAGTGTTAGAAAAAAAGCTTCTCAGAAAATTAACTTTAAAGAAATAATTATTACTTTTAACGACTGTTAAAGGTATAAATTGATACGTGATGGCCTAAAATGGTGCAAATGGTAAAAATAGCATACCATCTATTACTAAAAACACAAAGCTACCAAAAAATGTAAAAATAAAATCCCATGATTTTCAAAATTTTCGTCGAATTTTCAATGTGACCTTTGCCTTAAAACAAAAGTCACGTAGTTTGAAACAGAGTTAATTTTCAGTTCGTTTTCAGAATAAAGGTGTCGTTTTGTTAGTGAATGGCATCGTTAAGTCGTGTGTTGAACTCGAGCTCAAATATTGTTAATATTACATTAAATTATTATATTATACTATATTATTATATTTATATTATTATACACATATACGATTATTGTATTATACATATCTTTCTTCCAGTGTTTGTGATCCGAGTGCTTGAAAATGTCTCTCGAAGCTGGAACAAGTGACTTTTCGATCAACAAACGTGAAGTGATTCATTATCAGGACAGAAAAGCTATATTTAATATGAACAAGTTTCTACGAAAGTTCTCCAATCCAGAATATAGGGCAACTGTAGATGTTTCAAAATCCCAGCAATTAACTCTGTAACCTTGTGGTGTAGGTAGTGTACACACAGTGTCACGAATTTGTAGTGAAGCAGCTTCATCCTTAGAAAAAGGGAGCGTACCTGTGTTTCAATCTCAGGGAAAGATCCATGAAGTAGGAAAGCGAGTTACTGGATTGGAGACCGTGCTTGCTGTTCCACTGCTGTGACGTGTGTCATGGGAAGATCTTAATGTTTTAGGAATATTTAATGTATTGTTTAATTACGGGAAGAATAGCCAAAACCTTTGTTGGCGGGTAAAACTGCTCTTAGGTTGATACAATAATGTTTTGTATCAAACAAAGCCCCACGTTGTCGCGACAATTTGTAACTAATATGATTGGCAAGGGTTCCACGTTGATGCTACTTTGAAGCTATTATAATGTGTGGCTCAGGGTAAAACAATGAGGTTTCTCACAGGGTATGCGTGGACGTGTGTGAGAAGGATATTTTAATGATACTGGAATGCCCGTTTCCAACTTATTTATTTACTGCTTCTTCTTTTAAAACATCGAAATTGAAGTTGCAGACCAAGGGTTACCAATATCCCTGTTTAGAGTTACTGACGGCAGAATGTTTATTACTCGGTAAACTTTATTCGTTCCTCACGTATATATGAACCGACAAATATCCAAGACAGAACAAGAGGACTGCCCTAATAGGCTTCACGCCTCGGACTGTTTCAATGGCTTGCCCGCCACGAAGTGCTCTCTAATCGGCTCCACGCCGAAGACTGTCTGAATGACCACAGATGCGCGTGGATGTATCACTGTCACTTTCTGAAAACTCCTTTTCAACCAAAGATCCCTTTGTAGCTATTTTGTCGCCATTATGAATGATTCAAAGAATACCCTAATCAACAAGTCAAGTGAGCCCCTTTAGAAATCTGCTAAGGACACTGTTTCTTACATTGCTTTTGTTATAACAACTATTCTCCCCCAACTGCTATTCGACTCAACTGCCCTTGCACGTGTTGTAACAAAGAACCAACATTCCTTTGACATCCATCGTGAGTCTTTACTTATGGAAATCCTTAATTTCGGTATCAATGTACACCGAACCTCTGCAGGTACACGTACTACGCTTGAGTATTGGCCAGCGTTCATATGGCGTTAACTTTTGCGAGCGGCATAGTATGACTATTTAATGGTTTATGCTACCTGTGACGATAGTTTCCTCCACTTACATTTTATGCGCGATTTTACATACTTAACTTCACATACGTACATAAGTGCATAAATTGTATTAAATACTCCAGCGTTTGTAACATTCATTATTTTACCACACTCTTACGTGTGCGCCCATGCCTGTATGTGAAGAATTGAATTTCCCCATTGGTGGTAACCCAGAAATTTAGTTCACAGCAAAATACAAAATAACGCATTATACTTGAGCTGCCAGCTTTACCGCCAGATCGAGTACTCTGACAGCTATGTACTACACTTCAGAGCGTACAGGTGTATTGACCTTCAGTGACCAGCCGTGGGATCGCTCCTTATCGTCATCTTATCTGCTAATTATCAGAATGAAATATTAGTAACCTGACGTACAGTAAGGGACGAAACATAAATGGAGCATTTGGGAACTGACTGTCTGATAAATAAGGTTAGCCAATTATTATACGCAATACAGGTGCATAACCTTAAAATTAACCATAATGCTTATAAATACATTAAATATGTACTTACGTGAATATTTATTGTAATGGTCTACAAATAATGAAAATAAGGCTAACTAGACCTATCTTCTGCAATTTTCAAAACGGAAAAAAGAGAAAACCAACTAAATTAGTCACTAAACTTTATTAAATGACTATTGCAATTACAGTAAGTACGAAGTAATATAACAAATTAATCTAGTGTTGTCAATAGAGCCCGGATTTTGATGAAGTCATCTTTTTTCTGAGTAGTCACAGACGATGCTTATTGGAAATTAAGTGCATTCTGGAACAAATACGTTAGATATATATGGCTTTATACGTCATCAAAATACATTTTTCCCATATTTTATAATAGTCACTTTTTTTAACATTTAGATGCATTTTCGGTCATTATCTTTTTTTTTTCACAATTTTATTGGGCATATTCATCTGTAGCCTACATTCGGGAGGCCCGGGTTCGATTCCCGTGGCCGACCTGACCCTGACCCATGGGCTTTTTGGGGTTTTTAAAATAAAATGTGATTAAAAGTTATTTATATCATCTTTTCTGAAATAATAACCATTTAAGTGCTGTAAACATGTAATTAACGCAGGTCAGTGTCCTAACAGTGCTGGTGAAGTCGACTGAGTTAGTGAGGATTGTGGAAGAGAGGATACAAAAGTAAATGGTGAGATTGGGGACAAAATTAGACAGAAACTAAAACTTGTGTTGGACAAAAATAAAGGATGCCATACAGTTTGTCAGATTTCCGGTATCTTGTCAGGAGAAAACTTCAGAATTGATATTTTTGAACAGTATTTAACAGGCAGTGACATATTGTTTTTCAAATATACACCTATAACATCTGTGAAAGTGGAGAGAAATTTCTCAAAGTATAAAACAGTTGTAGCTGACAACCGCCGTTCCTTAACTTGAAGATGACCAACGCTAAGAAAGGTATGTTTTGTTCCATTTATACCCCGCCTTTAACTACAATGGTCATATCGGCGGCCGTTCTCCTTTGGAACATAACGAAGGTGTTCACTCGTATTCGTTGGGTTTTAATCATTAGATCACGTACACATTTATACCCCGCCTTTAACTACAATGGTCATATCGGCGGCCGTTCTCCTTTGGAACATATCGAAGGTGTCACCTCGTATTCGTTGGGTTTTAATCATTAGATCACGTACACATTTATACCCCGCCTTTAACTACAATGGTCATATCGGCGGTCGTTCTCCTTTGGAACATATCGAAGGTGTCACCTCGTATTCGTTGGGTTTTAATCATTAGATCACGTACACATTTATACCCCGCCTTTAACTACAATGGTCATATCGGCGGCCGTTCTCCTTTGGAACATATCGAAGGTGTCACCTCGTATTCGTTGAGTTTTAATCATTAGATCACGTACACATTTATACCCCGCCTTTAACTACAATGGTCATATCGGCGGCCGTTCTCCTTTGGAACATATCGAAGGTGTCACCTCGTATTCGTTGGGTTTTAATCATTAGATCACGTACACATTTATACCCCGACTTCAACTACAATGGTCATATCGGCGGCCGTTCTCCTTTGGAACATATCGAAGGTGTTAACTCGTATTCGTTGGGTTTTAATCATTAGATCACGTACACTTTTATACCCCGACTTTAACTACAATGGTCATATCGGCGGTCGTTCTCCTTTGGAACATATCGAAGGTGTCACCTCGTATTCGTTGAGTTTTAATCATTAGATCACGTACACATTTATACCCCGACTTTAACTACAATGGTCATATCGGCGGCCGTTCTCCTTTGGAACATATCGAAGGTGTCACCTCGTATTCGTTGGGTTTTAATCATTAGATCACGTACACATTTATACCCCGCCTTTAACTGCAATGGTCATATCGGCGGCCGCTCTCCTTTGGAACATATCGAAGGTGTTACCTCGTATTCGTTGGGTTTTAATCATTAGATCACGTACACATTTATACCCCGACTTCAACTACAATGGTCATATCGGCGGCCGTTCTCCTTTGGAACATATCGAAGGTGTTAACTCGTATTCGTTGGGTTTTAATCATTAGATCACGTACACATTTATACCCCGACTTTAACTACAATGGTCATATCGGCGGTCGTTCTCCTTTGGAACATATCGAAGGTGTCACCTCGTATTCGTTGAGTTTTAATCATTAGATCACGTACACATTTATACCCCGACTTTAACTACAATGGTCATATCGGCGGCCGTTCTCCTTTGGAACATATCGAAGGTGTCACCTCGTATTCGTTGGGTTTTAATCATTAGATCACGTACACATTTATACCCCGACTTTAACTACAATGGTCATATCGGCGGCCGTTCTCCTTTGGAACATATCGAAGGTGTTAACTCGTATTCGTTGGGTTTTAATCATTAGATCACGTACACATTTATACCCCGACTTTAACTACAATGGTCATATCGGCGGTCGTTCTCCTTTGGAACATATCGAAGGTGTCACCTCGTATTCGTTGAGTTTTAATCATTAGATCACGTACACATTTATACCCCGACTTTAACTACAATGGTCATATCGGCGGCCGTTCTCCTTTGGAACATATAGAAGGTGTCACCTCGTATTCGTTGGGTTTTAATCATTTGATCACGTACACATTTATACGCCGCCTTTAACTACAATGGTCATATCGGCGGAACATATCGAAGGTGTTAACTCGTATTCGTTGGGTTTTAATCATTAGATCACGTACACATTTATACCCCGCCTTTAACTACAATGGTCATTTCGGCGGCATATCGAAGGTGTCACCTCGTATTCGTTGGGTTTTAATCATTAGATTACGTACACATTTATACCCCGCCTTTAACTACAATGGTCATATCGGCGGCATATCGAAGGTGTCACCTCGTATTCGTTGGGTTTTAATCATTAGATCACGTACACATTTATACTCCGCCTTTAACTGCAATAGTCATATCGGCAGCCGTTCTTCTTTGGAACATGTTAACTCATATTCGTTGGGTTTTAATCATAAGATCACTCACACATTCACACTCTCATTCATACTTCGACTCTGGGGAAGATGAGGAAATAACTTGTTTGGAGAAAAATCCTGACCCCCACCCAGGTGCTCTACCGACTGAGCTACGGGGCCAGCCAAGGGTGCTAATGGGTGCAGTAACTTATTTTTTCATATTTTATAAAATTTAAAATGAGCTAATGAATTTGACATTTATTTATTACTTAGTAACAATAATGACATTATTTACTAAGACATTTAATTTTAAAATGCGGTTATTCCAACCATATATTCATAATTTGTCGGCAATTTATTAATTTATTATTATGAAAGACATTTTTAAGCCATTTTTGTACATTTTATGTGCATTTTTGTATATTTTAAGGGAATTTTATAGCTCAGTTTTAGAGAATATTTAGGTCAACAACTTCCGGGCCCTAGCTAACAATCTTTGCAACGGAAATAATTTCTAAAAAGGTGATTTACTCAACTGACAAAGACGAGTGTATTGACGTTTATTAGTCCCGCAAAAATTGAAAAACATCTGAACCGATTTGCCTAATTTCGGTTTTGAAATGTTACTGTAAAGTCCAAAGACGGTTTAAAAGTTGTTAAAAAAAAACCTGACGTGATAACGGACAGGGTTAATAGCTAAATATAAAAGTACACACGCAAACTCTGACGGAATACATACACCTTTTATTTTCGACAAACAAAGGCATTACAAAGTAGAGTTGTTCCACTGCTTGCCAAAGTATTCAAAGCTATTTCACTTATGTATCTATATAATAAAAATGAATTTGTAAATCTTTGTATCCACAAAACTTTGAAACATCTTTGCCTATTTGGCTAATTCTTTCTTTCAAATATTCGTTTAAGTGATGGAAAGGTTCCAATGGAGATAAAAATTGGTAAAATTGTGCAGAAAAACGGAAAAAATATGTTTCTCTTTCGAAATCTATATGCAGTCCGAGGAAGGTTAAAACAAAAGAGAACCAAATCACAATATGAAGAGAGAACAGTTGAAATTTAGTAGTAACTTTATAATTTATGAGCATAACCTTAAAGATAATATAAACTAGTACAAAAGTGAATCGAGAATATATTGACACATTGCTTCACTCACACTGTTTATTCTCAGGACATGTTTCAAGAGCTCTTGCTCCTATCATCAGCTGATACTCGACTAGTGCAGGTTGTAGTGGTTTTTCTCTTTCTCCGTTTTGTCAATAGATGGCGTGATGTATTTGTCAAAGATGTCCGGTGGTGGAGTTTCAAAATTCATGACTCTATGACGATTTTTGTTGATGAAGATTTTTTCCTATACGGAAAGGTCTATGGGGTGATTAACATATTTTATTAGAGATGTTTCCAAGTTGATGTCATGTCTAGTATTCAAAAAATAAAAAGCCACTGCTGATTTTTCTGTTTCACCATTTTTTAATGTTTCTTAGATGTTCTTTAGTTCTGATGTTAATATTTCTTTTTGTTTTTCCTATATAAATTTTACGGCAAGTTTCACATCTGATCTCATAGATTCCTGGTACTAGTCGAGTATCACCTGATGATAGGAGCAAGAGCTCTTGAAACATGCCCTGTGAATAAACAGTGTGAGTGAAGCAATGTGTCAATATCTTCTCGATTCACTTTTGTACTAATTTGTGCTTCACTGTCCCTACGCTTCTTCCAAGTTTATACTTTGGATAATATAAACTACTTGAATGCATTCGGAATTTTGTCAATTTCTTTTTCTGCGCTATAAAGTTTTAACTGTGTGAGCACTGAATTAGTGCCTGTTATTTCAAAGTTCCTCTGGTTGATTGGTTTATTCTGTGTGTTTATATTCAGTTCAAGATTCATGCCACCAATAAGATGCGAGCGGAACAATTTAGGTCGAAGAACTCGAAATGCGATAAAGCAAACTAATTTTCGGTTTAATCGGACTATACAGAAACATGAAGAGCGCAATGAAATTGAAAGAACTAGGATATCACAAACACATGGTGCCCGCTTCGGTAGTGTAGATGGTAGCGTGTCTGCCTCACGTTCAAGAAGTCCCGACTTCGAATCTCGGTTAGGGTGAGTTACCTGGATGGGGTTTTTCCGGGGTTTTCCCTTATCCTGAAAGACGAATGTCGGGTAACTCTAAGCTCCATGGACCCTGGACTCATTTGAGCATCATTTCACCCAATTCATTCACCGTCCGATATAACTTAACGCGGACGTAAATTAAAAAAAAAAATTCATACATATCCTTTGGATGCGATGAACCTCTCCTGATGTTTCTGCCAGTGTGCTCATCCGCAGCCCTTACTACTGCCTCGGATGATGGATGATGTCTCCCACAAAGACGTTAAGGAATAAGAAAAGGCCACATGGGACTAAATCGGGTCTATAGCAAGGGAGGAAGCCGCTTCTCGTTGATTTTTGCAAGATATTCAGCAGCAATATTGGTAATAATGCACCGCGGTTTATCGTGGTGCAGCGTCCAGCCTGTTTAACGGAAATATGATTTTTGCGCCTGATACGGTTTTGCAATGTTTTCAGGAAATCCCTGTAGTATTGTCCAGTTACTGATGTGTGTCCAGGTAGTACAACACACTGATAAAACCATTCCGTGAACATCAGAACATGAGCTGACCATAACTTTCCCAGCAGAACAAACCACTTTTGCTTTCTGTGATGGAGATTTCCAAACAAGACTCTGCGTAGGCATCTTGTAAAGTCTAAGCCAACGCGTGTGCAGTTGCCTCTCAAAGGAAATGGATCCTACCGCCCACTAATGACCGTCATAAATCTATCTCCATACTTCAGAAATGGAACACTGTGGTTGAGGAGCAACATCAGCCCTGATTTTCTGAAAAATGACAGTCGCAAGTTTACTCCAGGTGGAGTCTCAGTTGCCAAAGTTCCAACTTCCAGTTGATCTGCTTCATTACATGCAGAAATTCGTTGTGTGTCACGATGTGGAGACCGTGGTAGGGAAATGCTGTGGTGAAGGCAAATGAAGTAGTAGATAACTTTCAGTCAAGTGAACATAATCAAAGTGAAGACAATAGTGTGTGCGCACCCAGAAGCGCACATTAGACACATCCATGGTGTTTGCGCCATTATCGTCATTTGTTCTGGCGGGCGTATGAATATTTTACTTGGCGCCGGTTATGCGGCCAGCTGGTCATGTGACTCGCCAGCGCGCATGAAAATAGTCTTCTTCCGTTTTTAGATGTAGACATGTTTGAGACATGTGGAGACATGTGATGTGCTTGGTTATGTGGCTGCGTGCAGCGTTTGTTCCAATGAAAAATCGATTTAGTTTATTTAAAATATTAAATGTATTGTTGTCTTCTTCATGATTATTCACATAAGAAATGTAGCGTGTGCAATAAATGTATCTAGTGATATGTACTCTATCGAGTACAGTCCACAAAATCAGTTTCCTTGATTTCTGCTAAAATCAAGGTGGTCCTCCGAATTAAATTAAGCACGACACGAACACATGGTACCATAACAACATGCATCACTCAACTGGCGATGAATTTCAATAGCTGTCACACCACGAAAATGGAAAAGACGAATGGTTACACGCTGTTCTTGCAATGAAAACGTCGTCATTTTAAGTATCAAAACAGTCCTAACTCTTGTCGCTGCCACTAGAGTTGTATACACTGTACAGTGCTGCCATCTGTCATGGATTCACAAAGAGTCCACGTGTATTTAAGAAAAAAACAGAAGTTCCTATCTGGTCCCAGTCCTGGAAAAAAGAAGTGTTCTAACTTGAACTTACTAAGTTTTATTTTAAAGCAGGGCACTGTAGCTTTGAAGTGCTGTGCTATGCAGAAAATACTAAATATAAATTTGAAATAATGAACTTTTGAATATTCTTGATACACTGTTGTACACCCCCAGAACAAAATACAAATAATCCGTTGAATCGGATCACTTACTGAGCTACTCAGTTCTGTCCTCTGAATTTAACACTCGTCTTAGTTCAACTGTCTTATTTGGATCCGCCAAATGTAATTAACTGGCACATTCTGACAGGGGAATATTCCGGAGCGAAGACAAGGGACAACTGTGAAGTCGAGAAAGGCCACACTGTCGCTGGAAGAAAGAGAACCAGTTACTGATTCAGGTCAGTGCCTGATCTGTCCGCAGAAATGATTCGGATACTGCGTTGGTTATTTTTCTGGTTTTATACGCACCTATTGTTGTACTAGAAATGTCATTGACAACGTTGTTTTATTTTACAAGCACTTTCACCACGATACGTGGAACATAGAGATAAACCACTTCATCAAATCATACATCAAAGGCTACCAATACCAACAAATGACATTTTTCCTCTTAATTTTAATACAATTGTGAAAAAATATAAAACTGTATCCATAAACGAATTCATTTTAGGGCTGAATGATTCGAACAAGGAAGCTCCATTGTGTTTGCTGTATATTCCCCTACAGACACAGTACAGGGCTTAGGTATGGGACTTATAAATCTGTCGAATTTTTGGAAATCTAATTGAAAACCTTTGATGGATGCAATTGGTATTATTTTCTTTTGTCTCTCATTACGATATTTCTTTTGTTTGTAATTTACATTCTTTAACTCTTTTTAAGTCATATCGGACGATGAATGGAATGAGTGAAATGATCCTCAAAATGGGCCAAGGATCCATGGATCTTAAGAGTTACCAGACATTCGTCTTTTTAGGATAAGGGAAAACCGCAGAAAAAATCCTTATCCAGGTAAGTCATCCTGAACGAGATGCAAACTCGGGACCTCTTGAATCCCCCCAGGGAACTACTGCTGTAGGCATGGGAATTAGCGATCCTGAGCCAAATCTCTCGAGTGGTGAGAGAGCTAATGCCAAACGCCCAAACAAGGTCCACAAGCGTGTTTGACGCTTGTATAAATAAAGTAAATTTAAAGTAAAATTAAAATCAAAGCAAAGTCAGAGCGAGACCAGAGTGAAGCCTGAGCGGAGCCAGGGCAAAGCCAGAGTAAAGCTAATGCAAAGCCAGAGCGGAGCCAGAGCCGAGACAGAGCAAAGCGAGAATAAAGCCAAAGTAAAACCAGAGCAAAGCGAGGGAAAAGCATAGCCAGAGCAAAGCCAGAGGGTAGCCAGAGTGGAGCAAGAGCGGAACCAGAGCCAAGCCAGAGCGGGACCGGAGTGGTGACCGGAGTCTAGCCAGAGCGAAGCCAGAGCCAAGCCAGAACGGGACCGGAGTGCTGACCGGAACCTAGCCAGAGCAAAGCCAGAGCCAAGCCAGAGCGGGATCGGAGTGGTGACCGGACCTAGCCAGAGCAAAGCCAGAACGGGACCGGTGTGGTGATCGGAGCCTAGCCAGAGCAAAGCCAGAGCCTAGCCAGAGCGGGACCGGAGTGGTGACCGGAGCCTAGCCAGAGCCAAGCCAGAACAGGACCGGAGTGGTGACCGGAGCCTAGCCAGAGCAAAGCCAGAGCCAAGCCAGAGCGGGATCGGAGTGGTGACCGGAGCCTAGCCAGAGCAAAGCCTGAGCCTAGCCAGAGCGGGACCGGAGTGGTGACCGGAGCCTAGCCAGAGCTCAGCCAGAGCCTAGCCAGAGCGGGACCGGAGTGGTGAACTGAGCCTAGCCAGAGCCAAGCCAGAGCCTAGCCAGAGCGGGACCGGAGTGGTGAACTGAGCCTAGCCAGAGCCTAGCCAGAGCAAAGCCAGAGCCAAGCCACGGTTAGAGTGAGGACAGAGTGAAGCCAGAGCGGGACCGGATGGAGGGCCGGAGCCTAGCCAGAGTCAAGCCAGAGCCAAGTTGGAGTTAATTTAGAGTGAGGTTAGAATGAATCTGAAGAGAAACCAGAGGGGAACCAGAGCAAGGCCAAGCAAAGCCAAAGCAAATCCATAGCGGAGCCAGAGAAGAGGCAGAGCAAAGTCAAAGCGGAGCCAGAACAAGGCCAGAGCAAAGCAAGAGCAAAGCTAAGGTAAAGTCAAAGAGAAGTTAAAGTAAAATAAAGTTTTTGAAAGGGCGCTGAAGACCATTGATTTGAGGGCCCTTAAATATAAATCGTCGTCGTCATCATCATCATCATCATCATCATCATCATCATCATCATCATCATCATCATCATCATCATCATCATGGGACCTCTTGAACGTGAGGCAGACATGCTACCATCTAAGGTACCAAGGCGGGCTACGATATCTTGTTCATCCATCAACTTCTTGGAACTCTAAATTCACATTTTCACATCTCGTTCTAGGTAATCATTAGAATACACCAGGTTAAACCGATAGTTCTTTAAAAAGTGAGTCATGTCATTATGTTAGGACAATGAAATCCCAGTCCTTAATAATATGGTCACGGAAAACAACGAATAGCGACTTAATTATTTAAAAATAAACAAGAATAACGAATATTTTCCTATGCAAAGGATTCTTTGAGATAACATCTTCTACAATGCACATTCTACTATTGAATGATATTTTTCCAAAAACTTTGTTTAATATTTATATTACTTAAAACGTTTCATATGTTCGAAATATTTGGCAATTTAACTTTCAATTTTCAGCCAATTGTCATTTATGACTACACACAACACATCACAGATGTCGTAAAGAGTCGTCCTCCGAGGAGAAGCCTTCGACGTTTTGTCATTCCGGGACCGTGTCCCTGACTGACATTGTGATGAATTTGTAATAGACGGTGGGTAGATGGCTTCTTTTTTATGAGGTATCCCAAGTTGTAGGATGAAAGAGAGGATATGTTAATTATAGGAGACTATTGGGTTATGATGGGCCTAAGGTGAGTCTGGGACGCTTGAAGGTTTCCCCGGGGTAAATGTCACACTCCCCGAGGCCTCGGATAAGTTGATTGAAGCTGTAGGGAAGACGGAAATAGAATTTGTGAGAGAGGTTGAGGATATAGTCCATTAATGACCACTTAAGAGACTCATATTGTTTATGAAAGGTTTTCATAACCTAACTTTATTTAAAAAGAAGAAAAAAAAACTACGAAAGTGTGTGTGTGTGCGTGTATTTTTCCGTCTTTCTTTACAGTGGTCTGTTAGGGACTAAATAGATTCATCAACAGGATAAAAAAATTCATAGGTGGCTGATTTAAATTAAACAAGCCTAAACCAAAAACATGAACATCTGTGAAACAAATGCAGATTGTAATGGAAATAGTGTGCAATTGTTTCTTTAAATTTCAATGCCTTGGTTAAAAACAGGTGTCTAAAATGAAATAAATAATTTTTAAACTTTTCTGAAAATCAAAAAATCAGATTTTCTTATGACTAATTTCATTTTCTCATATACTTCAGAGCATAAAAGGTATAATGATCACAAAACATTAATGACTTAAGGAAATTAATTGTTCTTTCACACTAGCCGTGTTTAGGACGCACTAAGAAAGTGTAGAGCCAGACTGAAAAATTCAATGCTATAGCCGGGGTTTGAACCATGGATCTTCTGGTTTCCGTCCAACCGCTCTAACCATTTGAGCTACTATGGCCAACGTGCCAACATGACATTAAATTCTCCAACTGACTCGTGTTTTTCCCGGTAAACCACTAGCAGTTCTCATAAACACACGAGACAACTACCTTAATGGCGACTTACTATACTGTAAGTACTTTAAGTCCCGGGCTTTATAGTTCGGACCTCTATTAGGTACAATTAATGGAAATTAATTGTTCTTTCACACTAGCCGGGTGTAGGACCCACTATGAAAGTGACTTATGTCTTAATGACTTACGTCAAACTTATATCAAACCATTCTTAAGACAGAATTTGTTACGTAATTAATCCACTTTGATGTGCTAATATGAAATGTTGTTTGGTCCTCACGAATTTTGGCATCGCACCCAAAATTTTGGTTCGAGCTTAGTGTTCAATATAAATAAATTGTTGTGAGGGAAGTTCGTAATTGTAATTAAATTAAGAGAGAAAATATGTTGATATACTGATGCATATTTAAGCTCATAAACTTGACTTAGGGAGAGGTGACTTAGCTGCAAAGTCCTTTTTGGGAATGGTTTTTGTAAAATTGGTTAACCAAATATTCTAATACACTAATAATGTAGATCTGGTTAAAGCAGGCAGTCGACTGTCAAATAGTTTGTTGCGTTAAGTATTTCCCAAATATTTCTTGTGTGTGTTAATTTTCAAATACCTTTACTTTTTCCAGTGGTAAATAGAAATTTGCTTTTTTTTTTAAATTTTTCTTTCCGTGTTCATGCAAAGACAATGGAATTTCGAAGTTATCACATAGCTTTAGACATACAACGAAATTTGCAGAGGGCTGTTCAATAAAGAATGATCATAATTTTTTTACGGTCATAATTTTTCACACTAAAATTCATCTTATTATATTCTGTTAGCTCAATGTGAAACAAACACGACGTAGTAGTTTCATTGTTGGTACTCCTGGTTTCCGCCTGTGATAACCAGGTAAGTTCAGACATGTTCAGTATCGCCCACCACTGCAATGGAGGTAACACGCAGTTAAAGTTGATGTTAGAGGAAGATCCGGAGTTTCTTTCAAACGTAATCACTGCTGATGAAACTTGGCTACATCATTTTGATCCTGAGAGCAAACAGCAAAGCTCAGTGTAGAAATCTCCTTCATCACCAACCCTCCAAAAAAGCAAAAGTGGTTGCTTCTGCTAGGAAAGTTATGGTGATCTCATTCTTTGATATTCATGGAATGGTTTATCAGCATGTTGTACCTGAACACACATCAGTAACTGGACAATACTACAGAGATGTCCTGTAAACACTGCAAGTCCATATCAGGCGCAAAAGACCACATTTCCGTGAAACAGGCTGGATGCTGCACCACCATAATGCACGGCCCAATACTGCCAATGTTGTTGCTGAATATCTTGCACAATTCAACGTGAAGTGCATCCCTAACCCTCCCTATAGTCCGGATTTAACCCCATGTGACTTTTTTCTATTCCCTAACTTGAAGAAACGCCTTCGTGGGAGGCATTATCTATCATCAGAAGCAGTGGTGAACGCTGCGGAGGTGATTTTGAACGATCTCTCAAAAATGTTTTCCAGCATGTCTTTGAATACAGACAGAAACGCTGGGATAAGTGCATCGCATTCAGGGAAGACTATGTTGAGAAGGACCATCAAAATTATGAGGATGAGTAAAGGTAGTTGTCAAAAAAAATTGTGATCATTATTTATTGAACAGCTCTCGTATTTTTATACCTTGACAAATGGAGATCGATGCGTAGTGGTATCTGGACGAGTCCACTTCAGAACGGTTGCAACTAGAGAGTGGAGGGCGTCAGTCGCGAGCAAGTAAACAAGTGCAGAGCTACTCGATAACACTACAGCTTGTTTCAAAATATGCGTGTCTGCTAGTTCCAAGGAAGCATTTAGAAATGACGCCTCCTAGCAGCACATTAGGAAATAAGGTGCTACATTTAAAAACAGGAGAAATAATAACCAATGTGTATAAATTTATGAGAAAGGAACAATGGTCTGGGTCTGCTATGAAAATCTGGGGAAGGGCATCTGAGGCAACAGTTGTGTCTGAAAGCACTTTAGGAGAGTTAAGGAAAGAAAAGCCGTTGGTGCTAGTGCAACAACGTTCTTCTCTATGCCGAGTAAACAAAGATTAAGAACATGCACAAAATCTAATTTGGATGTTTTAATTCAGAAGTAGTTAGGCGAACTGCGAATAATTTTTAAAACACAGAAAAACAAAGACCAACTGAAGAAAGTGCTTATGAAGCTTCAATATTCCATTGAACTTCAAGGCAGTGTCTGAACATTAAGGGAAATTCTTTTGAAATTGGTATTTATATGGGAAAAAACTAAGCCTGACAGACAAATTTTAATGGAACATCGCACCATAGTGCAAAAAGGCTTAAGTATTTACGAAATATTCAGATATATCGCAGTGAAGTGGACGAAACTTACATGAATGTAGCAGATACTAGACCATATCCCTGGAGTGAAATCGTTACAGGGACTCTGCAGCTATGTCGAAAGGCCGACAGTTATCATGCATGCTGGAGGAGAACAGGGTTTGTTCCAAACGTCAAGATCCAACAAAAGCTTTGAGATTACTAAGAGACGTGTCTGCAAAATAAGATCTTCAAGTTTATTTAATATAGTAAACATGTTAATTGTGAATGAATGTTACATTGATGTAATGGAGGAACTTACAGCTAGCATTGCGATCGATGCACTTTTGCATGCGCTGTGGCAATTTTTGTATACCCTTGTCATAGCACTCTCCCGCCAATTTGCGCACGTAGCGCTCAACCTCGTTTTTCAAATCATTGTCTGTCTGGAAATGTGCTCCACCAGGTGTGACTTCAACTCAGGAAACACATGATAATCACTAGGTGCTAAGTGTGAACCGTAGGGGCATGGGTGAGGATGTCCCATCCGAACTGGACCAGGAGATCAACCGTTGTATGTGCAGTATGGAGACGAGCGTTGTCGTGATGAAAAATCACTCCCTTCGTCAGCATTCCCCTCCGATTTTGAACGGCACGTCGCAAATCTTTTAGTCTCACAGTAGCTGGCGGCGTTTATTGTTGTGCTGGTAGGCATAAACTCGCAGAAAAATACATCGTTTCTGTCCCAGAACACACTGGCCATCACATTGACGGCAGAAAATGTCTTAACTTTCGCGGCTTCGGCGAATTCGAATGCCGCCACTGACGAGAACGTTCTTTAGTTTCTGGTGTTGTGTAGTGCACGCAGCGACAATTGAATCCAACAATTCCTCGCCCTATTCTGTAAGCGCTCCTGGAATGCGTGGGCCGCTTCAACACGTTGCCGTTTATGGTCTGGGGTGAGCATTTTGGGGACCCACCTCGCACATACCTTGCGATAATGCAAATGTTCGGTCAAAATCTTGTCAATCGTAGTCTTACTGACTTCAGGGATAAGTTTACACAGCTCGGGAACTGTCACACGCTGATCTTTAAGCATTTCTTGCTCCACTTTTGCAATTGTTTCGGCTGAAACCGAAGACCGACCAGAACGCTGTTCGTCATGGACGTCTGTACGTCCGTCTTTAAACTCTCTGACCCACTTTCGCACGTTTTTGACGTCCATACACTGTGGCCCATAGACTTCCCATAACTGACGATGAACTTTATTTGTGGTAGTGCCCTTGGCATTAAAAAAAACGGATTGCTGCACGCATCTCGCACTTGGCGATGGAAGTGATAAGAAGCTCCAACGTAAACGGCTGCCCAGCCAAGACTAATGGTAACAACGGCTTCGTTGTGGTGGGTATTTGAAGGTGTGGAACCAAGCTACACGCCAGTGTTGCCGGACCTCGCGTAATAACATTCCTCACGGCTCCAGCGCCTTGGAGACCTTATTTTACGTACACGCCTCGTACGATAGTAAGAATTATAACTTAATTTATAACAGCTGCAATACTGGCTTCAAGAGTGAGATTTGTTGTAGACAGCTTGTGTACGCTATTCCCCTCTCGTAATCTTCCGCGTGTGACGCATATTGGCGATAGGTGCACTATCCCCACCACAGTTGCTACTCATCTCTATCGCGTAGGATGATCTGTCAAGGTGGGTCAAAAAGTAATGTCTCCTATTTTTTTAACTTTTAATTGCCAAGAAAATTGAATTCAATTTAGATAGCTTGAAAACTACAACATTGGCGATTAATTTGTCACTATTCAATATAATCTCTGTCCTTTTCCACAGTTTTGGTCCACCTTTTAACTAGGGCATGTATTCCAGTGTGGTAAAACACGCGGTCTTGCTTCCTAAGCCATTGACGCATGGACGTTTTCACAGCCTCCTCATCTTCAAAATGAATCCCACGATGAGCTTCTTTTTGTGGCCCAAACAGATGGAAGTCTGATGGTTTCAGGACAGGGCTGTATGGGGGTGAGTTAAGACTTGCAATACAAATTTCTAAATTTATGCAGTGGAGTAACGGCTGGTGTGTGGTCTTGCATTGTCATGCAAAAGAACATCCGCCATAGTTTTTGTTGGGTGAACTCTGCGAAAACGTTCTTTCAGCTTTTTGAGAGTTCTGACGTACTGGACAGAATTTATTGTGCATCCCTGCTCCAAAAAACAATCATAAGCACACCCTCTGCATCCCAAAACATTGTTGCCACAACTTTCCCTGCTGACCTCTGAGTTTTGATTTATTTTTTCTTTGACGACGTTGTGTGATGCCATTCCACTCACTGCCTCTTTGATTCAGGTTCAGAAAAATGAACCCACGTTTCGTGTCCAGTAACAATTTTTTTTTCCAGAAACTCCTGTCCCTCCAATTTGAAGCACTGCAAGTGTTCAGAGGCTATTTTTTTCCTTGTTTCTTTGTTTTCGGCGGTTAACATTCTTGGTACCCAACGTGAACAAACTTTTGAGTAACCCAGTTGTTGAATAATCGTCATCACACTGCCTTTACTGAGGGAGGTAATGCGACACAATTCACCTGTAACCCGGCGATCACCACGAATGATGTCATCGACTCGCTGAATGTTGCATGGAGTCACTGCAGTCACCGGCCTGCCGCTTCGCTTTTCATCTGTAATACGTTTTCTTATTACAATCCCTCGGTGAGGCGACTTACCTTCCTCGCGATGGAGAGTCGAAGAGCTTTTCAGCTTCCTTGTTACTGCGATGATGTAGTCTGGATAATTTGCCGACAGCTCTGTCGATGAGCGATGAATTCTGTAATCTCAGGGAGTGGTACTGCGCCAGCAACGGAATGGTGCATGGTGGCAACAAAATTGATTTTAAAACACTGCTTTACTTTTTGAGCTTTTATTTTCTTCCTGTAGTTTTACACAGCCGATGTTTTAAAATGAGATTTATAAACCTCTTCCCTGATTTTAAAGACGTAGTAAACGCAACAGCGTGCCATTCATCATTTAAGTATGCTCTTCTTCGACGCGTCTGTGTCCGAGACGATAGCCATAACACGTCTGACCATATCAAGAGAACCTTAAGGAATGAGGCCTTTCTCAAGTGAAAATCAAATAAAATTAACATTTTTACTGAACTTGGATTGGTTCATTCTACCCTGTCTTGTTGCTAAGGGACCAATACTTGAATTTGATTGGATTGACGTCAAAGTTTGAATTTCTGGGAAATCTGTTGCGTCACAAACAAAGCCATCTTGATTTAACCCTTTCATCAATTTCAGAGAGCCAGGTTTGCATCGTATCTCCATATATGGGAGTTTTAACGAAATTCTCGAATTATATGAAAAATCAGCTTCACATCTGTCAATGGTGTTTGCCCTTCAGCTTCGTTACAGCGACGAACCCATCGTCTAACAGTGCTGATATCCACCGTTGCATCACCATACACATTATTTAGCCGTTCGTGAATGCGAATTGGCCTTTCACCTTCCGCAGTCAAGAATTCAATCACAGAACGCTGTCTGATACAAATATGTCAGTCATTTTGCAAGAGGATGTAGTGCTGCCACCTATTGACTTAGGAAGTTACTACTGCAGGAGATAGGAGAAGAAGGTTTAAGGAATTGCGCCAAATTCAAAGTTTTCACATAAGTTACTTATTTAAGGAAACAAAACATAGGAGCTTTTTTTCCCTCGGGGGTTTTCTTATCCTGAAAGATAATGTCTGTTAACTCTTAAGTTCTGTGGGCCCTGAACTCGCCTGAGCATCATTTCATTAGTTTCATTCATAGTCAGATCTGACCTAACCGGTTAAAGGGCGTTAATAAAAAATAAATAAAGGAAAAGCATAGTTTGCAGAAGGATAGGGAAATTCGTGTGAATTGTACACCGCAGTGTTTTTTCTTTCAAGGAGTTTTATGGATTTGTAAGTCAAGGGAAATTTTGCGATTGGTGCAAGAAAATACTAGCTGATTTTAATGGGGAAAAATGTCCATTGTAGGTTATCGTGGCAGGGAATCAAATGCAGAGAGTCTGAATTTAAAGGCAGTGACCAACGGTGAAATAAATTGGCGGTTTAATTTTAGCTTCCACGGGGAGAAAAATTGGAATATTCTCGTATCACAATGAATTTATATTTATAAATTCGAGTTTTTAACCGGCACTGTAATGTATTTTGTACTGCAGTGCTGCTAAACGAGCGTGTTGCATCAGTAATTTTTTTCTCTATCAACAAAAAATGACATAAATATATTGCTCTGTATTCGATAACTATGCAGTGTTTACAGAAGTACGGGAGCAGCATGGCGACGGGTATGCGCGCGCATCTACATACGCGCTAATTTTTTATTCAGAGTGATGGATGGTAGCGATGTAATTTATAATTCGGAATGTTGACATTTCCATGAACAATCCTGTATAGCCTCTGCGAAATAACAGAATCATCCAGGATCCTGGCCCCCCCTTCTCTCTCTCTCGCTCTTCCCTAATTCTACAACCCTCGCCCCGCTGGTGCTTTAATGGGATGCGTTGCACGGCTCCAGGACTTTCCATGCGGAACTAAGCGATTAGTTAGTAATTTGCGGGGTAGCTTCACGCTCGGTTTGGCATCCCCTAACACGGGGCCCCTCGCACTCAATTTCCAAGAGTAGAAATAAAATAGTACGGTGCCAGAGGTACAGTACTGAACAAACATCCTACATCGTCTGCAGCTTATTTGCCTTCGGACCCTTGAACAGTTCATGCTGATACCAAAACTACTGACTAGAAAAACTATTAGGTTTATAAAGAAATGATGCAGAGATAGACCAGTAGTGCAGTAACGCGCGATAAGAAGAGTGACCGGGTTCCAAGTCCTCATTCGGTAAGTTTCGTTTAACTCCGTAAACATAGAAGACAACTTTGAAATTTGAAATGCGATATACACTGACATCTAGTGGCTAATACGCGAAGCTTTATAATGTCCACCATATTTCGTTTTGATCGATTTCTAGGTTAATTAGCTAACCAGTTTACAACAATCGTACGTTAGAAATAGAATTTTAGTTTGTCCTTGGCAACATATCAAGAATGATCATAATTTACGGTCAATTTTTCGCACTAAAATTCAATCTTAATATATTCTGTTAGCTTAATATGAAACAAACACGCCGTAGAAGTTTCATTGTATGTACTCCTGATTCCCGCTTGTGAGAACCAGGCAAGTTAAGACATGTTCAGTATCACATACCGCTGCAACGCAGGTAGCATGCAGTTAAAATTGATGTTAGAGAAAGATCCGGAGTTTCTTTCAAACGTAATCCCTGCCGATGAAACTTGGCTACATCATTTTGATCCTGAGAGCTAACAGCAAAGCTCAGTGTGGAAATCTCCATCATTATCCCCCATAAAAGCAAAAGTGGTTGCTTACGCTGGGAAAGTTATGGTTATCTCATTCTTTGATATTCATTGAATGGTTTATCAGCATGTTGTACCTGCACACACATCAGTAACTGGACAATACTACAGGGATGTCCTGAAAACATTGCAAGTCCATATCAGGCACAAAAGACATTTCCGTGAAGCAGGCTGGATGCTGCATCACAATAATGCGCGGCCGCATATTGCCAATGTTATTGCTGAATATCTTGCAAAAATCAACGTGAAGTGCATCCGTCACCCTCCCTATAGACCGGATTTAGCACCATGTGACATTTTCTATTCCCTAACTTGAAGAAAGGCCTTCGTGGGAGGCATTATCCATTATCAGAAGCAGTGGTGAAGGCTGCGGAGGAGATTTTGAAGGATCTCTCAAAAATTGTTTCCAGCATGTCTTTGAACACTGGCACAAACGCTGGGACAAGTGCATCGCATTCAGGGGAGACTATTTTGAGAAGGACCACCAAAATTGAGGATCAGTAAAAGTACGTTATCAAAAAACATTGTGATTATTCTTTATTTAAAAGCCCTCGTATGTGGTCTTTTAATCAAAATTGGTGCCCGCATTGGTAGCGTAGATGGTAGCATCTCTGCCTCACGTTCAAGAGGTCCCGAGTTCGAGTCTCTGTCAGGGTGAGTTACCTGGATAAGGTTATTCCGGGGTTTCCCTTATCCTGTAAAGACAAATGTCGGGTAACTCTACGCTCTATCCATTCATCGTCCTATATGAGTTAACGTTGGAGGACGTAAATATAAAAAAAAAAAATCAAAGTTGGTAGACCGATGTTTGAAAAATTCAAAATTTTGAAATATTTTCCTTGTGAAGAATACTTAGACATTGGATTTTTTTTTTTTATCTTTGTCGCACTCTTGGAAAATGCTGAACTTCAATATCAAAGTTGGTTTTTAACTAACTTTGAATTTCGCTGTTCAGATAGATACATGCACTAGCGCGCGTACACCCACAAAAGTATTTTTGTTAATGTTCTAAAATCCTTTTTTTCTTCAAGGAATCCCCAAACGGTATTTCCAGTGAATTATTATAACTTTCATTTCTTTTTTGGTGGTTGGGATGCAATATTTGTTCTATTTACGATGAGTAAATGTAAAGGAAGTAAGAAGAATGGAAGCTTTTAATCTAAATTAAATATAAAGGTACCAAGAGCTGTTCCAAATACAGTGGCATTGAAACAGAAAGAGTGGGGAGAGAAATGAAATTAATTAAAACTAAGCTGAAATATTCAATCATATGAGATTACTATGAGATAATATTGTGGATGTCTTAATTTAAAACGAATTGGGATTGGAAACCAATGTAATGAGAGTGAGACAGAAAGGGTTTTTCGTAATCTAACAATATCGTGATACACTTGGACTTTATGGAACTTCAAACTCAGAATAAGGGAAGAAGAAAGATTTGAAACACATGAAAGGTAAAGGGAAAGAGATTAATATAGTCAAGAAGTGAAGATGTATTAGGAACACTAAAGAAGCTGAGTTTTGGCTCAATAACTGTAGCCTGTCGTTTATGTGGTAAACCAGATTGAGTGTTGCGATAGTGAAATCGATACACTAAGTTATTCAGAAAGCACTTAACTTATAAAAATGCTCTTATGTTAATGGACACTTAATTAGATCAATGTAAACAAATTTCAAATCTACTAAGAGAAAGCTTGAGTTGTATCAATACACGACTAATACGTTTAGTCTCAGGGGGAACAGCTACCAATTTATTGTAAAGAACTTTTAATGTATTGCCTAGAAGATGCAGGTGTTTAAAAGTATAAGCATTTTAATATAAGCTCTCAAAGGAATGCAGCACCGAAAACCCCAAATCCAGCAATTTTCAACCAATCTTGCTGAAATGTTTACCACTTAGTTCTGGCACATAGTGGACACAGAATTCAAAATTTGGCTTTTATATCTTCAATTGTTTTTAGTAATTAATTAGTGAAGTTGAAAATTTGGGCAAAATTCAAACCAGTCCACGTGATGAAAATTTTCAAAATTTTAAGTTTCCTATTTCTAAAAATATTCAGATGGTTATGAAGGAAAGATCGATTGTATGAATTTCTTATACTGCCTTTAGTTACAAAGGGGAAAAAATTAGGTATGGAGCAAACAAAAAAAGCCAAAAAGTGATTAAACTTTTAATTTTTATATCAATAAATTTAAAAATATAATGAATAATAAACATTCATATGATATAAACCTTTGTTTGCTTTATAAGAACATGTGTTGAAAATTTTAGAGGGACTGCATCAAAACTGCATCGTGTAGAACATTTTGAATGACAAAAATTGTTGAAAAAACTATAGATGAGTAAATCAAATTTTAAAACCCAAAACAGTTTCCTTCTCAGCTACATGCCTTGAAGTAGACTAATAACCCTCCAGATAGATAAGATGGACCCTCTTGTCTCTTCCTTCTCTCTTCTGCAGCAAAGTTCTTCAATTTCAGTTTCCTTCTGGATGTTTTAGAAGTTACCTTTGCAGAAATTGCTGAATGAAGTAAGCGTAATTGGTCCTACCCTTGGCTAATTTTTAGAGATGGTAAAATCTGTGTCCATTATGTCTGACTGCAGCTTGAGTGAGGCAGAACAAGCAAAATTTAATTCACTGATGGTTGCTGTCACAGCAACCTGAAGTCTCTTCTTTGAAACAAATATTTCTTTTGGGCAATTATGTCATATCATGTTATGTAAATGTTCATTTGCATGTTGTGTCTTACCCAATGTACATCTCCTTAGGATTTCATCTGATGCCAGCCTTTGGTACACAGGCATTAGTTGTCTTACCACATCAGGCCTCAAGTATGTTCCTATTGTTGTGTTATGTTTAGGTGTTTCTTCCCATGTATCGTTTAGCCTATTCGTGACCCTAACTATGCACACAGCCAACAGGTCAGTTTTTTCAAAGAATGTTTTACCTATAACCTATATAACAGTTATATACACGTTTTGATCTATAAAATACTCTTATAAACGTTAAATGGCACACTAAAACGCATCATTAATATATAAACAGTATGTAGTTTAACGAGAAACAAAAGAAAATCTGGACTGTTAGAAACTTACACAAAAGCAAAAATATAAACATTATTACTTGCTTTCAATGTTTGTAGCCAGTGTTTTTTTTCCATGGTGCCACGCATTGTAAGAAATAACCATCATACCAACACAAAAAATTCCACCAGAAACTTTGTCACTAATTTCAAATGTATTTATTTAGTATGTTCAATCGAACTCAAATGAGAGAATTCTGTGAATCCAAGGGCCGGTGTGCACGTGCGCATTTAAATTGTCATGTGAGGGTATTTAAATACGTGAAACTCATAAATTTAGTTGGATTATAATACTATAAGGTTCAAAGTATTTTATTAGCTCAATAACAAAAACAAATAATTTTTCCCATATTTTTAGCCAATTTCGGTGCTGCATTCCCTTAATATTCCACTCAAAAATTTAATTTAATACTTCACCTGAAGTATATCCTTCAAATTTCAGGCGGTATTGTAACAACCTGAACAGGTTGGTATAGGATTAGGTTGTCACGTGGCCAAGTCGCACCTCAGGGGCTACAAGTTGAGAGGTAGGCATACGCAGGAGAGGTTGGGATTTTCTGTATAAAGTTTCAATTATATCACAAAATATTGTAACTACAATTTAGACATGAGAGGTTTACTACAATATAATAGAAAATACACATTGGCCACATGGCCTTTACCTGCCTGCGAGCGGACCTAGGTCCGTTCTTGACCAAAGCTGAAGCACGAGAGAGCGAGAGGAAGCTACTTACATGCATCATAGGTAGGAGAGCTCACGTGACATGACGTCACACACTACCATGGTCAAAGTAATTGCTTACAACACACTATTTAAATTAAACAAAAGTCACTTGTGAGAGTATAAACACGTGCGTGTCCTCCGTGTCTTTTCGACAGCATTATTAAAAACCGAATGCATCACGTCAGAGAAACCTTACTCCCCATACTACCCTTAAAAATTGAAAATTTTGTTTTAATTTTGTAAGAACTGATTTTAACGATTTTCATTAAAATTCCATATGCTTAAGATATTTGCATGACAAATAATACATAAATGTTCTGGAAATTACATAAGAAGCGTCTTTCAACATTTTCATAAATGAGATTTGCAATGAAACCTAAAATTAGGCAAAAACATTTTGAGAATATTACCAGAATTTATCATATGATTGTACTATTATGAGTTTCTGAAATATTCCATGTTCCTGAACGGACGTGCATGGCAATTACCGATTGTTGCCTCTTTCACTTTCTTTTATTTTCAACATCGTTTGTTGATACGACCGTCGCAATCTTACTACGTCACACTACAAGTCGAGGTCTCAAACAATGTGTACTGTTTAGCCCACAATATCACCTTCATAGCGTTTTTTCATCTTTTCTAATTTATTTACTTAGTCGCTTTAAGAACTAGGTCTTATCGCGACTATTTTGTATAAAATAGTGTATACAATAAATTGGTTAAAATTATTTAAACAAAAACATGAAAACAATAGATAACTAATCAGTATGACAAAGGTATTAAATACCTACAAATATAAGGATAAAGTTCAGAATAACAATAAGTAGATTTTCGTATACAAGTTCTGTACTTTTGAGGAATAGCAGTCCGTGTTTGAAGTTGGAAGGTGGACAAGTCTCCAGTGATGTGATGAGCTGTGAGGATATGGTTTACTGTGAGGCGGGTGTTGCTAAGGAGATATGAGTGGGTTAACATGTATGGCCAATGCGGAGACCTGCTCCTTCCTGCTAAGAGAGTAGACAGGGAAAGAGCTAGTGTCCTCTTTCCTTACCATATGTAACTTTTCTGGAGGCGATTGATTCCAGATCTGTTTCCATTTTGTAATTATTACTCTGAAGAAGTATTTTGTAATATCCTGACAAGGCACTGTTTGTTGTACATGTAAGTGTGTTTGTTGACTTGTTTCTTCAGCAGCTTTGTCCGCTTCTTCATTTCCCTTAACGCCGCTGTGTGAAGGGACCCATCAGTAAGTAACAATTTTATTTTTATTTAGAGCAATGAAATAAAGACTGTGGATATCTTTAAGTAGTTGAAGAGCAGTTCATCGATCTTTGAGACCTCATAGAGAAATTAATGAATCAGAAATTATGAGAAATCTACTCTCAATAGATTGGATTATGTATTCATAGCATTTGTTTGTTTTTATCACCTGCCTAGGTTTTGTTAATTCGCTTGCGATCGTCATTTAGTTTCCGCATGTTCATTGAAACCTAGTTTCGCCACAACTGCAAACCAGAGAGAAACAAAAGCACAATATGGAAGATGTTCCATCAATTAATTTCGTGTAAATATTTCATTTGATTTATTTCCTTACTCTTTATGCAGACATTGTATTAATCCTGTAATTGACAATTAAATATCAATCGAGTTTTTATTCCCTTTATGTAAAACAAAAGCCCTAGCGAGTATTTCTACCAAGAAACATTTAAATATCGTTTTCGCAATTTTAACAAAGATCTTTCTTAGTTTTAATTCATTCCTAAGTAAAAAAGTTGATAGAATCACAATTTTTTCTGCTGATTCTACAACGAATACTTTTATAAATCCTTATTCTTCTAATATGTTCATGATAACTGAGATAAGTATCTGCAAAAATAGTTGTATTATATACTTACCTGGAGATTTAATGCCAATAGGAAAATACATAGTCTTAAGAGCGAAATATTTTATAAATTAATTAGTTTTACTGTGTGATGGCTTTGTAGTTGAATTTGTTGTTGTAGTTGTAGGTTATGTATGTTAAACATCGAACCAATAAAACGAAATAGTACAGAATTCTTTATCTAATTTAACCTCGTTGCTCGACAAGACCTACCGCACGGCCTCTGTCCACTACAGGTGTAACGAGTGGAGTGTAGTATTGGTATCTGGGACGTGATCCTTCCCGGCTCATATATGCGGTTTTGGCATCCAGGGGATGCTACTTCTCAGTAAGTGGCTTCTCAATTGGCTCCTCAGAGAATTAAAAGGGTTGAATATACCCCGGACCAGGTCTGCCAGTAGGAAAAGGTCACTACGACGGTATCCGAAATCGAACTCGGGTCTCTCTTTCCGTTAAGTAGTAGCGGAAATGGTTATCTACACAAGAAATTATATTATTTAATTATGTGGTTTAACAAAATCTATATCATTGTGTAGTAATGTCTTGTGTATCTCTTAAGGTTTACCAGATTTCTAAGGTCATCCGGAATGGGGAAGACTTTTGAGGACATTTCCAGAAAATTCAAGGTATAGGTACAGTTTGTCATGAAAATATCTTTAACATATGGTATTTTAATCAAATCTTCAAGAGCCTTTCTTGAGAATATCGACATTCTCAAGTTTTATTTTTTTACGTAGGGGGATAATGAAATGGGTTTGCGTCCTCTAGCGTTAACTAATATACAAAGATGAATGAAATGATGCTCAAAGAGTCCAAAATCCATATATCTTAGAGATACCAGACATTCACCCTTCAGGATAGGAGAACATCTCCAAATTTAAGGGCCGCGCCGTGGCTCAGTGGTTAGACCGTTTGGCTCTCACCAAGGCGGCCCGGGTTCGATCCCAGGTGACCGCAAAGTGAGATTTGTGGTGGACAACACGGCGCTGGGGCGGGTTTTCTCCGGCACCTCCGGTTTCCCCCGCCATCTCATTCCACCGGTGCTCCATCTTCATCTCATGTATAATCAGTGTCACCGCCTGCGGTGTCGTATGTAGTAAAAGCGGGCGTTAAACACTACACATTTCCAAATTTAAGTCATACAGGACGATGAATGAAATGAGACACAAGTGAGTCCATGGAGCATAGAGCCAGGCATTCATCTTTCAGGATAAGGTAAACCCTCCAAAGTTAAGTCATATCGGACGATGAATGAAACGTTCAAATGAGTCTAGGGTACATAGAGCTTAGTTACCAGACATGCATCTTTCAGGATAAGGGAAAACCTCCAACCTTAAGTTATAACGGACGATGAATGAAATGATGTTCAAATGACTACAGGGCATATAGAGCTTAGATACCAGACATTCATCTTTTAGGATAAGGGAAAACCTCCAACGTAAAGTTATATCGGACGATGAATGAAATGATGTTCAAGTGAGTACAGGGTTCATACAGCTTAGTTACTAGACATTCATCTTTTAGGATAAGGGAAAACCTCTAACCTTAAGTTATAACGGACGATGAATGAAATGATGTTCAAGTGAGACCAGGGTACTTAGAGCTTAGTTACCAGACATTCATATTTCAGGATAAGGGAAAACCTCCAACCTTAGGTTATATCGAACGATGAATGAAATGATGTTCAAGTGAGTCTAGGGTACATAGAGCTTAGTTACCAGACATTCATCTTTCAGGATAAGGGAAAACCTCCAACCTTAAGTTATAACGGACGATGAATGAAATGATGTTCAAATGAGTACAGGGCATATAGAGCTTAGATACCAGACATTCATCTTTTAGGATAAGGGAAAACCTCCAACCTTAGGTTATATCGAACGATGAATGAAATGATGTTCAAGTGAGTCTAGGGTACATAGAGCTTAGTTACCAGACATTCATATTTCAGGATAAGGGAAAACCTCCAACCTTAGGTTATATCGAACGATGAATGAAATGATGTTCAAGTGAGTCTAGGGTACATAGAGCTTAGTTACTAGACATTCATCTTTCAGGATAGGGTAAAACCTTATTCATATAATTTGCCACGCCTTGGGCCGTCTTGAGCGTGGGGCAAACTACCAAAGCTATGTGACGGATCCTTGGAAGGAGATGAATTTAAATACCAACTTTTGGCATCTAACCGATTTTTAAGTTCTGGGTTATGAAATTTACAGGCACATACACAGATGATTTTCTAAAATTGCTTTTTTATGGGGGGGGGGGGGTGGGGTTCAATGAATCCGGTGAAAACTCGGTATCCAAAATTTAGATGGAACACAGAACTTACCCTACTTGCGTAGTAGTGTACCGTTTGTTTTCCCTCCGGCACCTTTTTTCCTTTTCCTCGCCTTCCCGGTTCGAGGCGCTGATGTTTCGGGGGATCGCTTCGGCTTTCCGCCGTTGCTCGATAGGAGCGCTGCGGTTCCCGAAGCTTCTTGCATGCACTCCTCGAATAGGGAAGGGAAACGGTGCTCGGCGCGTTTAAGTCTGGGGGTAAGTGCTCCAAGTCTTGGCTTTTGCTAAAAATTCTTTGTGTTTAGATTATTGCTTTTGGTGAACCGTGATAGAGTCCATAAGGACTCTTCCTTTTAGTTCCGGGACCAGACGCTTTATTACTTTTTTTCTTATTTTGTTTCTGGGTCTAAAAACAAAGGGATGGCTGCTAGCTGCTTGGAATTTCTACATCGTTAAATGGGGGAAGGAACTTTACTGTCGGCTTACCCTGAAGTCACTTGTGTATTCAATGGTTTTGGGATGTTATTCATGTAACTGTTCTATTCAGTAATTTGTTTGGGTAAATGCTTTCTGTGTAGTTACTAGCTAGCATCATCGGCAATTTAAATGTTTTCTGGGACCCTTGTTACCCTCATACTTTATAATTGATCTTTTAGAAGTAAATGTTCTTTACAGAGTAATTTTATAAAGATTATGATGCTCGTTTTTTCTTTGTGATATTTAAAGCGGACACATATTGTTATAATTAATGTTACATTTGTTATAATCAAGGATTGTACTAATGAATTAAAGCATTTGAGTTATTTATTGGGGGCAACATTGAGTCAGTTCTTTGTATGTCGTGTATCCTAACCTGGACCTCTGAGCTTTAGGGTTTGTAGGGCCTAAATTCCTCACCTAAGTTTAGCTTGTGTAGAAAGTGTTAAGGTGTATTGTGCGCGACCTGGCCGGCCGTCACAGCAGTGAAAGTGATAGGGTCCTCAGAAATAATCCATAGAAGGTGGAATAATGGATACTTATGAGTGAAGTGTTTGGGAAATAATGCATCTGGAATGTCGAGTTTCTTTACTCTCTGCCGGTCTTCTGTCGCACGCTTTCTCGGTCGAAACATGAGACATACTCTGTTTATCGTGAAGAATTAACGAGTATTCATTCAAAAGTACGATTGTTGCAAACTATTGTAGCTTAATGGTTATCAACAGAACTTAAATTTTAAGGTTTTAAATGTTTTGCATCGCTATTTAGTTAAAACTTTCAATATACACATCTGTTTCAAGCTTCCTGAAGCAGACGTGTGACCTAAGCAACCTAAATGAGGGAAGAATACCTAAAAGAACCTTTCCACCACAGGTGTAAGCAGTACAATGGCCTTAAGTTCAGGTTACTAATATTAAATACAGCCATTGTATATATTAATACACTTTTAAACCAGAAGTTAAAGTGCAAGTCTGCCACTCACTGACGCACCAGTGATGTATCCATTTGAATATATTGGGAGTTGCACTTCGTTTATCTGCAGCAGATTCTTGAAAGCAGATTCTTGAAAGCAGATTCTTGGTTTTGCAGATAGCTCCATGGTTGACAGAAAGACTTATTCCCCATATAAGAATGAGCTGTGTTAATTGGAAATCGTTTACACCATAAAATGTGTACGGAAAAAGCACAGAAATCTAGTATCCGTCTATATTTTTTGTGGAATAATGTGAACCTTTTATGAACATGGCTAAAAAATATATCTCATAAAATTGAGAAAAACGCAAACACATTTGTTGCCGTGCCGAAGGTTTATGCAATACAGATCAGTTTATCTGAAAGTGGTGGTAGATTTCAGATTTGGCAGTGTCACCTTCAGGAGAAGTAGTTCAATTTGGGAACAAAGAGGGCGTTCCTAATCTGGGTAGCCGGCAGAGAAACAGGCAGGTTCCTAAAATGTCTAGATACATTGACACCAGGAGACCTCCAACACAGAGCTATATCTCCAGGGGAAAGGGCTTGTCAACGATATGTAGACAACAATACAAATTCCACTGCCAAACACCTCGTCCTCCATCCAAAGGCCTGATGCTTCAAACTTGAAATACGAGGAGGGACTCAAAAGAAACCGGATTGTTGTCATAAAAGCTTTATTGGTGAACCTTATTACAAAATTACTTCAGTCACCTTCAAAATACTCTCCATTACATGCGATGCACTTTACAAGTCTTTTCCCATTGTTGGAAGCATGTTTGGAACTCTTAAAGTTTGATATTGTCCATTGTGAAGCTGTTTTTACCGCCTCCATATCATCATAACGCTCCCCTTTTAGCGTTTTTTTCATTCGTGGAAATAGGAAAAATTCGCACGGGGCTAGGTCCGGCGAATACGAAGCGTGGGGAACGACAGACCACCTCTGATATGCGAAATAGTGGGTCACTCATAAGGCTGTGTGTGCTGGAGCGTTGTCGTGATGCAGAAATCAGTCACCTGATCGCCAAAGTTCCGGGCGTTTGCTCTTCACATCCTCTCGCAGACGCCTTAAAAAGTAAAACTGCTGGTTAACAGTCTAGCCAGGGGGTGCGAATTACCGATGCACAATTCCACGAACATCAAAAAAGACTATGATCATCGTCTTCACATTTGCTTCTTTTGGTCTGGGAGAGTTGGGAGTACTCCAATGGCTTGACGCTTGCTTGGTTTCTGGGTCATACTCTCATCCCCTGTAATGACTTTGTTCAAAAAGTTTGGATCACGTGCAATCTCTGTTTTCAAGTCCTGAAACACATTCATGCGGATGGTTTTGTGCTCCTGTGTGAGAAGGCGCGGAACAAATTTAGCAGCAACACGTCTCATGTGCAAATCCTCCCTCAGAGTCCGCTGGCGCGAGCTCCAACTAATTCCTGTCGCTGCTGAAATTTGGTCGATCGTTTGGCGACGATCCTCTTTGATCCTTTTGCGGACCTTTTTAATGTTCTCCTCATTTAGCGATGTTGAAGGGCGTCCAGAAAGAGCGTTTAAAGCGCCCAAACCATTGAAAACCTGTGTGCGGCTCATAGCGTCCTCCTGGAAAGCTTCCTGAAACATCTGGTATGTCTCCGTTGCAGTTTTTTAAGCAGGAAACAAAATTTTACACACACTCTTTGTTCTTTTAAAGTTGCCATGACGACATCGCAGAGGTAGCCCGCCAACAGTCAGAGAAACACAATACCACACTTGCACGTCCAGCTCTACACTGACGCCGTCTGCACAGCTGTTTCATGAAGGTCTCTACTAACACCATCTAGCGTGAGAACTCTGCACTACGTCTACGAGTGGCAGCGCCCTCGGAGTCCTGTTTCTTTTGGGTCCCTCCTCGTATAAGAAAATTAGGTGACAAGAAGTGGGATACAAAGAGATCTACACTGAGCTGCAGTTCTCTTCAAAGCCAGAGAGAGAAAGAGAGTAGTGATGGTCTCTCCGTGGCTTTCCTTAAGTAATACCTTTAGTCTAAAGACCACCGAGAACCTTGGTAGCACCGACAGCAAACTACCACATCATCTCTTAGCTATCCAGGACCGGAGGATATACCTAAGCCTTCTGAACATCAATGTCCACAAACGGCAAAACCGTTTTTGTCTCCCAGTCAACGGACGCAGAAATAGCCGCTCAACTCTCACTGTAGTAAAGACCACATTGCCATCTGTCAGTCGCAAATACCACAGCAACATCCGAACTAGAACTTCCAACACAATTCAACAATCATGTCTCCGTCACAATTCGTCATGCAGTTCTCCATACAGATTGATGGACGACATCAGACATTTAACTTCGGTCTTCAAAGGCTTGTGGTGACAGTCACTAAAGGTTTCTGTAAGTGTACACTCCCATCACTTCCTTTCTATATTAACCCCCCTAATTCCCAAGGACGTAAGTAGGTCTTGGTGTAATAGCTTCCACCTTTTCCTGGCCAGTGCCAAATATGACCAGGCAGTACCTTTACCGACAATACGCAGGTACCAATTGCGGTACTTCCACAAATCCCTTCTCTAAGTTCTCTCTGGTGGAGGAATTTATCGGGTACTGCCAGTCAGGCGAAGCCTACACTTCTAGCTGTGCCATCTCAGCACAATTGGAGTTTTCGCTCAATTGAACAGAAAAGGAGCTTCTGAGTACCCAATTTCATGAGCTTCGGAATTCATTGCCCCACTGGGTCCATCCCAAGTGTATAAATCCCTTTCTGGAGGGGTCTCAGCTGCTCGTGTTTAGCTAGGAACGTCAGAAGGACCACAAGCGCTACGGGTCTGCAACGCTCACTTTACAGAGCTGTAGCTTCCTTGAAAGTAATATTTACAGCATTAGGTATGTTACCACGGACACCAATGACTTCTGTGGAATACAGTAGGTCTAGGTACTAGAATATTGACCATTTATATCTATGCCACGTGCCAATAACGCAAGGCGGTACTGATATATAAAGAAGTGATGAAAAAATAGAAGTTTAGTAAACATATTCTGTGCATTGGCATTTGCCAGAGAAGTCGGTGTCATGGTGATATTTTCTGATACTTAGTATAACGAGACAATTTTTTTACAAAATTTATATCTTGATTAACATGAAGTAGGTAGAAGGTTAAGCATTTATAGCAGAATTTCGTACAAAATTCAGTAGAGAAAGTTACGTGAGTACAGTTCAGAATAGCTCTTACTACTTGATCAAAGACATTAGAATTGCTTCGTCCAGTAGCCCCTCATGTTCAATTGGTGTGATTCTTCAGGAGAAGCAAAAAACTGAACTACTCTGCATACACACTTACAAATGAGAATCTACATTCACGTATGTAAATTGGATGGAAAACAGATCTTTCCTATATGTTGCAGTCCTCACTTCACATTCAATTACAAGATATGAGTTATTAAACATGTTGGGCATGAGGGTTTTCTGCATAAAGTGACATTTAATTCTGTCAGAGAGTACATTAGATGTAAAAACAGTTATATTAGTATACAGTTATATCCAGCGCAACTTACATTACTTTTCTTCACACATATAAGTAAGTTTGGTATACAAATGTCCATAAAATGATTTAATTTCTTGATCGTGGGGAAGATAAGGCCTTTTTTTAAGTTTTACGTCCACCCCAACGTTAAGTTATATCGGACGGTGAATGAATTGGGTGAAATGATGCTCAAATGAGTCCAGGGTCTATGGAGCTTAGAGTTACCCGACATTCGTCTTGAAGGATAAGGGAAAACCCCGGAAAAACCTCATCTAGGTAACTTACCCTGGCCGAGATTCGAACTTGGGACCTCTTGAACGTGAGGCAGACATGCTACCATCTACGCTACAGAGGCGGGCAAGATAAGGCTTGAATTTACTTTTTAAATCAGCCATTTACAAAAATAATCACAAAACCTTCTGTAGACGTCCATCAAAATAGTGGGAAACAGAGAGGACACAACAGAAATCAGCAAACCACGTTGCCAACATAGCAATTTGGATAAAAGTGTCCCATGTCCAGGACATGAGGGGTTTCTGCGCCAAACAAGTACTTCAACTAGAATGCACAGTTTAGCGTGTACCTGAAAGATTTAGATGCAAATAGATGCGTCCATATAAATATCGTTTTGTCAACAAATCTGAATTTCTCAAAAATATGGACATGAGAGGGTTCTGCACCAAGCGATTCATTTATCAAATTAGCAAATAATGTGTGTTTCCAAATTGATTTATCTTTTCTTTTATATAATTGTTTTAAAATAAGTACACATAATGTAGAGAAGCATTCTGTAAAATATCTCGAACGGCAATGGGGTACGTTTCGTTTCGTCCGCCCTTGGTAACCGACAACGACTGTTTTACATACAGAAGCACCAAACACTTCTGCAATCCCCAATATTCCATAAATAGCTCAAGTTTACTGCTGCAATTGCCACCACAGGGCCCTGCGTGTTTGGAGGTAATCTAACTCCACCACTCTATCTTGTTCTGTGTGCAAAAATGCCTCTTACGTCACGGGCGTAGCCTCTGCCGACCATTGGAATATGGTAACCAACGTGATTCACATTTTGTCAAGAGAACCTTCGTGAAACAACAAGAACATTTCATTATAAATATCTGATATTATATTTACATCACCTTTTCTTAACAATACCAAATTTACACGTATTTTATATTCATATAAAAATCATTCGTCTACCCAAGGTGCGTGTCTCATAGCATATGAGAACCCCTATGCCCGATTTCACCAACAGATGTTAAAATTGACGTTAACAAATGTAACGTAACAATTGTTACAGTGCTAATACATATGTTAAATTTCTTGCATTTCACCAACCTGTTTACTGAAAATGTTAACAAACACGTGTTAACGCCAAGAAACTTGTAAATATCTCAGCTATAGAAGGCTATGGATGAGTCGTATTATTTTATGAACGTACTGCGATGCGCTTTTGTTTTCATTTTCGTCTGCACAAGGCGAAAAATGGTGGATGGACAAAATCATAAATGAAGCCGTGAGTTAAATTTCTCATCGATGGAGAAAGAATTGTTAATTGAAATGCTGACGAAATGTAAGGATATCGTGGAAAATAAGAGGACGGATGCGGTGAATGTAAAAGAGAAAGATATCACGGGGAAAATATTTAATTCAAATGCATGTGTCAGTACTACAAGCACGATGCAACTTTGTCAGTATTACGTAAATTTAAAACGAGGTGCGAAGAAGGACAAGTGCCTTAAAAGTTTCAAGACGGGAGGTGGACAGTGTATTATCCACATAATTCAGTGAATTATAAAATCGCAAAGTTATTAATACTTGAAGCAAAGGCGAGATCGGCATATTCCTTTCGATGTATATTTCAACTCAGTATTACGTAAATTTAAAACAAGGAGCGAAGAAGGACAAGTGACGAGTGACTTGAACGTTTCAAGACGGGAGGTGGACAGTGTATTATCCACATAATTCAGTGAATTATAAAATCGCAAGGTTACTAATACTTGAAGCTAAGGCGAGATTGGCATATTCCTTTCGATGTATGTTCTAACTCAGTGTTACGCAAATTTAAAACGAAGAGCGAAGAAGGGTAAGTGATTTGAACGTTTCAAGACGGCAGGTGGACAGTGTATTATCCACATAATTCAGTGAATTATAAAATCGCAAGGTTATTAATACTTGAAGCTAAGGCGAGATTGGCATATTCCTTTCGATGTATGTTCTAACTCAGTGTTACGTAAATTTAAAACGAAGAGCGAAGAAGGGTAAGTGACTTGAACGTTTCAAGACGGCAGGTGGACAGTGTATTATCCACATAATTCAGTGAATTATAAAATCGCAAGGTTACTAATACTTGAAGCTAAGGCGAGATCGTCATATTACTTTCGATGCATGTCCTAACTCATTATTACGTAAATTTAAAACGAGGTGCGAAGGACAAGTGCCTTAAAAGTTTCAAGATGGGAGGTGGACAGTGTATTATGCACATAATTCAGGGAATTATAAAATCGCAAGGTTATTAATACTTGAAGCTAAGGCGAGATTGGCATATTCCTTTCGATGTATGTTCTAACTCAGTGTTACGTAAATTTAAAACGAAGAGCGAAGAATGACAAGTGACTTGAACCCGTCTCAAGACGGGTTGTGGACAGTGTATTATCCACATAATTCAGTGAATTATAAAATCTCAAAGTTATTAATACTTGAAGCAAAGGCGAGATCGGCATATTCCTTTCGATGCATGTTCTAACGTCTCTTGTACTTCCGCAGTAACCTTCATAGCAACTTGTTTGGACAGTCGCTCCGTAAAAAATTTTCTTCGGATAGCTCCTCAAAATCATTTCTCCTCATAGGCCGTACACTATTACGTACGCCATTTAGACGGTCTTAAATATAGCAAATCGACATCAACAGCTAAGTTCATGCTCGCCATCCTGACTATTTACAATTGTTAAGGACTTAACATCAGAAAATTGGTTTGTTAGTTTAACAAGAGACTTAACACTAGTGTTACGCTAACACTTGTTGGAGAAATGCAATTTTTGTTTTAAGTCTTAACATCTGTTGGTGAAATTGGGCACTAGTGGTCTACCGGGAAACATACGAGTCAGTTGGGGAATTTAATGTCATATCGGCATGTTGGCCATAGTAGCTCATTTGGTTAGAGCAACCGCAAGGAGAGCGGGAGATCCGTGGTTCAAATCCCGGCTATGGCATTGAATTTTTCAGCCTGGCTCTACTCATTCAAACCTTAGCCTACACGCGGCTAGCGTGGAAGAAATGATTATTTCCATCAATTTACCTGAATCGTACGTTTGTTTGTGGAGCTACAAGTGAAATGATTATCTACTCATGTGATTCAGTGTTGCTACAGATTATTAGAGCTGGTTGTAAGAGAAAACGTGAAATAATAGACACACCTACCAGTTTGTTTGGAACTGATTTCAGTTTTGAGCTGTTACACGTCACGTGGACTTAAGAAAGGGAGATGTAGGTTTACACAAGAATTCAATATCGTGCACCCTGTCGGGTAGTATTAAGTGTGCCAACAACTCTCAGATCCCCCGCGTTAGGGGTGTTGTTTCCATAACATTTGTTCCGAGCCCATTGCTGTCATCCTCATATGCACGCCCTTCTTCTCCCCTTGTCCCATTTCATTTCACCCCTTACACTTCAGCTGCCTTCTGAAACCACTCGTGGGTATGAAGGTTGACTAAGCAGACGTTTCTTAGGGGGCGAAAATCACGCAGCAAGGGGATGCGATATTAGTGCCACGTGACGGACAGATAAATACATCTCCAAGAGGGGCAGTAAATGTTGTAGGTCGATTTAATTAGGGGAATGCAGGAGGGGTTTAAGCACAGCGAGGGTAATCCCTTTAAAATTAGACTCTGGGACAATGCCGAAACTGAGCCCTTTTCTGTCACATACAGCTGCAGGCTTGCTTTATCCGCGTGACAAGTCCGTTATCTGATTCAAATATCGTTATTGCCTTTGTGTTCATCAAGTATGTAGCTACTACATAGTCTGAGGTAATCCCCTACTTGTTTCTGCAAAAATGTTGCTCTGTCTAAAACCGGCCGGCTGAAGCTGATAACAATCTATGTCAACTGACCCCGCCAACAACAAGCTATTATGACATTTCGGCACGGTTGGGTCGTCTACCTGGACTAATGAGTCTCTCGATTCCGAAAGCAGGATTTAGGTATGTTTTTCTCAACAGCACCACTGCCCTTAAGGGGAGACAGAACGGTATTTGGGGTGAAATTTCACAAAATGATAATCATCTGATGTCTGTAGAAGCGAATAAAGACATTTATTTTCCTGTCCCATAGTTTTAAAAGCCTGCACAGCGTGCCACGCCCCCTATTAGCCATTTGTAACTGTGTTCTCTCCTTGGTTGTAACCTTATTGAAGAGCACACCCTTATTAGGAAAGGAAGTCCTTGTTTTTTCTATTAATATTAATCTGTTCATCTGATGTTAATTCTTCCATACTTTGTTTAGTATGTTTTGAATTACTAGTGCTGTTTTCAAGATGAGAAGGACCAATAATTTTAGTGTAAGAAATCAGCATGCCAACCAGTATAAGTAGTTTAAGTAATCCTGATTATATAATAAAGGGTTACAACCCCTAAAATGTAGTAGCACATGACAATATATTGACTTCGTCAAACCTAACCTCAAAAATTGGTGATCAATGTGAAGTGAAAATTTGTTCTTCGAGGAAAAAATTGGTTTCTTCATTGTGTAATGGCAGTGATGGCAATTTAACTAGAGTAAATAATTATAGTAGATAAACAAGTTTTCAGTTAGTAGATATAGAAACTTTGTACAGTATAAATTTTGTGAAAATGAAAATTGTCTTATCAGAGGACACTAAGAAACGAAGTGGATTGAGCTACATTATCACTCAGTTGCCAAAAGTGTAATAAAGAATATACATTTGTAACATCCAGAACTATTGAAAGTGGTACAGAAGTAAATGTAAAGTTTGCTTATGGCTTGAGAAGCATTGGCAAGGGAATTGAGGCAAGTAAGACATTGGTTGCTGTTCTCAATTTACCAGCCCTCCAGCCAAATTTAACAAAATAATTAATAATACCATAGAGGAACTGGCCATGGAGTCTAGGAAGAAGATAAGGAGTGAAAAACGAAAGATGAAAGATGCTGATATTGAAAAAGATGCAGAATATAGATCTGGGGAAATTCTGAGGTGTAGTTCCAACATGGCAAAACTTCTTTGCTGTTTTTCTCTATTTTATATGTTTTAAACTTTCGGTACGCTCATCTATATAATCACTGCAGCTACAAATCTACACCTTTTCTGGAATTAGAGCAATACTTAAACCGTTTTCTAAAGGTACTTGTAGAAAGATACGTGAAAATTTGAATTTAAAAAGAGCTCTTTAATATATTTAGAAGTAAATTCAAGTCATTTACTTAAAAATCGCATATCCTTTATTTAAACTCCAAAACAAGATTTATTTATCTTTAATTAACTAAGAAAGTGTTGTAAAATAACAAGTAAAAGTTCTAAATTGATGCATTCGGTGGCTCTTGAGCTAAGCGCATCAAAAGCTCTCATTTTAACATTGATGGTATAAGCTATTCCGGCTCCCATTGAGCACAAATCTTATTGCAGCCTCCGCTTGAACTTATGGATGGACACAATGCCTAATCTGCTACTGGAGTTTACCTAAATGTTCAACCTTGAAAATGTTTTCTTATTTCTAAGAAATCTAGGTACATTAAAGTACGTAATTTTCTCAAAACTATCTTTTTAACGTCACTGTTTACAAAATATTTCATGCTACATATTTGCATGTAGCTTGCCAAATTTAAGTGAACAGATAAGGCTGAAAATTTTGTAATCTCCATGATCTCAAAACAATCTCATGCGAGTTGTAAACAAGTTACTAAGTTAGTGGATGGAAATCAATAATTTCTTCACACTAGCCTTATATAGGCTAAGATTTTGGATAGTCAACCGTCATGGTCGGGATTTGAACCACGGATCTCATGATTTCCGTCCAGTCGCTCTAACCCATTGAGCTTCCATGGTCAACGTGCCGTCCTGACATTAAATTCTCCAATTGACTCATATTTCCCCGGAATAAGAAGGTTTTGGATAGTCAACCTGAAAAATTCAATGCTATGGTCGGGATTGAACCACCGATCTCCTGGTTTCCGTCCAGTCGCTCAAATCTAAAATCTTAGCCTATATACGGCTAGTGTGAAGAAATGATTAATTTCCATCAATAAACTTAAATAATAAGAGTTAAATGATGAAGACTAGGACTCAAGTACTTACGATAGTAAGTCGCCACAAACGGTTTATCTCGAATACGGGACCACCCCCCTCCTCCAGTGGTTTACCGGGAAAATGAGTCATTTGGAGAATTTAATGTAAGAACGCACGTTGGCCATGGTAGGTAAATATGGAAGAGCGACTGTACGCAAACCAGGAGACCCGTGGTTCAAATCCCGGCCATGACGTTGAATTTTTCAGGTTGACTCTATCCAAGTTACTGTCTTTTAAAACTGTGCAGGAATAATGAATTCCATTAAAGTAGAAAAAATTCTAGGCAGACATTTCATCTTAATGAAAATGAACCAATAGCAAAACCGCATATTTTATGAATGGCATCTGTGAAAGTGCAAATGATAAGTCCTATGAGTGCACACGTCATTTTTTATGAAAACTGTAATTTAATTACTAAAAAGTAAGTTTTAATTTTGCACATAACATTTAAAACTTTAAAATTGCTCCAATATATTTCGATTATTATTTAAATTTAGCAGAGGTCATTAGTAGGTTCTTCCTGGAAAACTATACGAAAATGTCACGAGAGAAAACAACAGAATGATTTGGGCTAATAGCCTAACTATATCTTTGAATCTGTCGCGAAGAAAATGGTCAACTCTGTACATCAGGGACGGAGAGGGATATGGTTAGAAACTCCAGTATGTGAGATACCTAATCAGTGTCATTTATTTTAAGTTTGCTACTGTTTATTAACATTGAATATTCCTTGGACTTAACTGTGACAATTTAAAAAAAAAAGTAGCTCCATTGAAGGTCCCATCACATAGTCTCAGGCTTTAGATATTGTATATTACTAGGGGTAGTGATATTTAGCATTTTGAAATCAGAAATTTAGCATTTTGATTTTTGCATTTAGCGTTTTATAGCATCTATACATTTACAATTTAGCACTCTATGACATTTTGAAAAAGAGTTTAATTTTAGTTAATATTTTTAAATGATAAATATGAGATTCAAAACATATTTATGGAGGGTTATTAATGACTGAGTTAAAAGTGCATAAAGTGTCCGTTTATTTAACATTAATATAGATTAAAGCAACACACAGAGATACAGAACAAGTTGATACAGACTAAAGCATACTGCATAACACAAAAAAATGCATACTGATGTGAAACTAGCACAATAAAAAGAAAATGCACAAAATTAGCCTCACACTTACTGACGTGACCTACGTATAGAATGAATTAAAGTTTCGCGTAAAACCCAACAGAACAATGCAAATCGGAACTTTGGCAACTGAGAACTCCAACTGGAATTAACATGTGTTTATCACTTCCTTAAAATCAGGGCTGCTATTGATTTTCAGAGACAAATATTGAAATTTTCCTTTAAGTGGGTTGTGAAGATAGGTTTATGACAGTCATTAGGCGTCATAAGAGAGGGGTTTCTTTTGTAAAACAACTGAACTCGCTGCAGTACCAAACATACCTCATATGGGCAATGGAGTAACAATAAACTAATTTAGCGGGAAGGGTAACTTTGCACATTCCAGAAGAGTGGTCACTTATTTTATAACTTTCTAAACTTGTAAAGGTTCTACAGACTCTTCAGTTAAAGTTTCCAGAAGAAAAAGCATTGAAAATAAAATTATTTGGGAAAATCTTCGATTTCACATTTATATCGCATTTTGAGTCCATTTTGCACTTTATCCTGCTATATCCTATTTGCGAATAATCACCACCCCTATATATTACTTACATATTTTTCTGTTTAAAATAAACTTAATAAGCTGTTCCATTATTTCTAAGAATTACTTTTAACAGTTCTGTTCCTGTGCTCCGTCAGTCTTAAAATATATTGGTCCTTGTTAATGTTCCAGCACATTTATTGGACCTCCGTTTTACTGAGAGCCATGTTACATCACATGACATTTTTTCATTGCTCTGGGTGGTTAACATTTTTGGTACCCAACGTGAACAACTTTTGAGCAACCCAGTTGTTAAATAATCGTCATCACACTGCCTTTACTGAGGGAGGTAATGCGACACAATTCACCTGTTGTAACCCGGCGATCACCACGAATGATGTCATCGACTCGCTGAATGTTGCATGGAGTCACTGCAGTCACCGGCCCGCTGCTATGCTTTTCATTTACCAATGGTGTTTGCCCTTCAGCTTCGTTACAGCGACGAACCCATCGTCTAACAGTGCTGACATCCACCGTTGCATCACCATACACATTTTTTAGACTTTCGTGAATGCGAATTGGCGTTTTACCTTCCGCAGTCAAGAATTCAATCACAGAACGCTGTCTAATACCAATGTCGATGTCAGGTATTTTACAAGAGGATGCAGTGCTGTCACCTGTTGCCTTAGAAAGTTACTACTGCAGGGGATAGGAAAAGAAGGTTTGAGGAATTGCGCCAAATTCAAAGTTTTCACATCACTTGCTTATTAAAGGGGGGAAAAATAGGAGGCATTACTTTTTGACGCACCCTCGTATAATATGTCAAAGGTTTGCAAGTGATCAGCCGTGTCAAGTTAATGAAAGTCGAGCTTTCAACTATTGTATACCTACTCCATGGCCTTCTTCAGGATCTGGAGCATAATCCTGATTCAGATCCTGGAGAAGGCATGGAGTACACAATGGATGAAAAACTGTTTCATCAAATGTTTTTCTCGATTAACATGCTGTAGACGGATTCGATATTGTAACCAAGGATTGTTTAGGAATGTTTAGAAAAGGTCATGTAAATGTACGTAATTTTAATTCTTATTTCATTTTAATTATTTGGCATTTGGTTGCAGATAATTTAGGCATAACTGAGGTGCAAAAGTTTCACTAGAAACAATCCAAACTTCTAAAGATTGAAATAATTGTAATATATTTTTTTTCATAAATTGTGTGATTATTTGGATTTATGATTGTTTAATTAAGCTGACATGTTAATATGATTGTTAATTTGGAACATATAAGGTCAAAGAGTAGCCTTAGTTCTTTGAGTCATTATTCTCTCTTATTTTAATGAAAATTATTATTTGGACCTTCCCTCACTTTGAAAGTCACACCTCGCTACTGGACCTACGTGTGACTATACAATAGAAAGAATACTAAAGAGTAGCCTTAGTTCTTTGAATCATTATTCTCTCTTATTTTAATGAAAGTTATTATGCAATCATATGCAATGATTCTTCTACTTCTTCTTCTACCTCACGGCTTTGGATTGTTTAACCCGTTCCGGCTCCAAATTGGTCTGCCCATCTTTTCTTCGGTCTTCCCTGGTTTCTTCTTCCTATAGGTTTATAGTTTAAGGCTATTTTTGGTATTCTGTTATTATTCATCCTCTGATCATGTTCTTTCCATTGATTTATATTTCTTTCAATAGTATAGTTTATTTCTTCTACTTTTAATTCAGTCCTAATATCCTGTCTATGTTTTCTATCCATTTTGGAATATCCAGCTATTGCTCTTATGAATTTCATTTCTGATGACTGTATTCTCGTACTATTTCTTTTTATTGGTGTCCATGCTTCAGATCCATAGATCAGAGTTGGTATCGCCATTGCTGTGTATAGTTTTATTACAGAGTCCTTTCTTGCTTTATTTTGTAATGTTCTTTTTATTGTGTCTGTTATATAGTTAAATTTATTTATTTTCTCTTACATCAGCTTCCCCTTGGTACGAGACATTACATCCTAAATACTTAAAATGCGATTTCTGCTCAATTATTATGCCATCTAATACTATTTTTGATCTTAATGTATTAATTCCTTTAGATGCCATGGTTTTGGATTTATTTGCTGATATTTATATTCCATATTCTGTAACAATTTTATCTAGACTATACAGCATTTTCTGCAGGTCATCATTTGTGGCCATTATTATTTGCTCATCTGCATACAGCATAGTTTTCAATTTAGCTCCTGATACATTAATGCCTCCATTGACTTTATTCGACCAAATCCTTACTATTTCGTCAACATACAAATTACATAAAAAGTGCGGTTGATAAAGGACAACCTTGTCTTACGCCACCATTAACTATTACTGGTTCTCTTTTATTTATTTTTATTTTTGTGTCAATGTAGATACTTTTTATAACTTCAATTAGTTGTAAAGGTATGCCTCTATTAGTATGCAATGATAGCATAACAATAAATGCATAAAGTCTATGCCTTTGAACACACTTTGACAGCCTCGAAAATATTTAGACTAGTGTTTTATGGACATTCTGCGTTATGCACCGAGCATATTATCTTGCTGAGCCGGACAAGTAGATAAATAAACTTTTACTGTCTCCATGATCATTTAATGACGAATGAGCTCAGCGCTTTGGTCTGTTTTAATCTCTCAACTGTTTTTCACATCAGAATGAAAAAGCGGCATGGATGACCTTATGCTCTGACATGCTCTGCTCTTGTTGAAAAATAGCTCTCATTACACGCGTAAAACTTTGCTTTTTTAAAGCAAACTGTTTTCGCTTTCATGCCAACAAACATCCGTTAAAATTAAACAACATATATCATGACAGTTTTTATGTCGACAAATTTATTGCATGTTGAAATTAATTACTCATTTTCAATCAATGTAGCGGCACTAATTTTTTTTTCCACGCGAGTGGCGATGGAATATGTTAGTAAATAAACACTGTCTACACCGACATTCAAAGCGCGCTGATAGAAGAACGTTCGTTATTAACATATGACTGTGCCTCGCTCAGAAAATTAATAATGTTACCTACTGATTTCACACATACATATGGGATATTAATGCAGGCTAAATTTAAATTTTGGGGTGGATGCCGTTACAATGAAGCCCTTAAATGTTTCTATATTAATGCATAGCATGTTCACATTTTTGTACGCTAAACAAATCTATACTCTGATAACGACCTCCGGCATGGGACACCTTGCTAATGTTCTCTGTAATTACTCCAGTCTACGATGTACGCGGGCTGTTCAATAAACAATGATCACAATTTTTTTTGACAATGTCCCTTTACTCGTCCTCATAATTTTGATGGTTCTTCTCAAAATAGTCTCCCCTGAATGCGATGCTCTTGTCCCTGCGTTTCTGCCAGTCTTCAAAGATATGTTGGAAACCATTTTTGAGAGATCCTTCAAAATCACCTCCGCGGCCTTCACCACTGCTTCTGATGATGGATAATGCCTCCCACGAAGCCGTTCCTTCAAGTTAGGGAATAGAAAAATGTCACATGGGGCCAAATCCGGACTATAGGGAGAGTGAGGGATGCACTTCACGTTGATTTTTGCAATATATTCAGCAACAACATTGGCAATATGCGGCCGCGCATTATCGTGGTGCAGCATCCAGCCTGCTTCACGGAAATGTGGTCTTTTGCGCCTGATATGAACTTGCAATGTTTTCAGTACATCCCTGTAATATTGTCCAGTTACTGATGTGTGTGCTGGTACAACATGCTGATAAACCATTCCATGAGTATCAAAGAATGAGATGACCATAACTGTCCTAGCAGAAGCAACCACTTTTGCTTTTTTGGTGGTTGGTGATGGAGATTTCCACACTGAGCTTTGCTGTTTGCTCTCAGGATCAAAATGAAGTAGTCAAGTTTCATCAGCAATGATTACGTTTGAAAGAAACTCTGGATCTTCCTTTAACATCAACTTTAACTGCAGGCAGACCTGCATGCAAATGTCCTTTAGTTCGGGAATCAACAGTCTTGAAACACATCGCGCACAAACACGTCTCATGTGTAATGTTTCTGTCACCAACGTGTGGGTGGCACCCAATGAAATGTTCAGTATTTCAGAAAGTGATCTTAAGGTAATTCGTCGATCCTCTCTCACAATGGCAGCAGCAGTGTTGATGTTTTCTTCCGTAAGAGCAGTAACTGGAGCACCGGGTTCTCCTTCCTTTCAAATTGACTCTCTCCCCTCTTTAAACATTTTAAACCACCTTCGAGCTGTGCTGTAGGGAAGAACAAACTCCCATAGGCCTCCTGTAACATTGTATAGGCCTTAACTGAAGATTTGTTGATACTAAAGCCTAATTTAAAAGCAGCACATTGTTCCTCGCGTGTTACCTCCATTGCAGCGGTAGGCGATACTTAACATGTCTGAACTTGCTTGGTTCTCACAGGCGGGAGCCAGGAGTACCAACAATGAAACTGCTTTGGCGTGTTTGTTTCACAGAATAGTGCGGAAAATGACTGTAAAAAATTATGATCAAGCTGTATTGAACAGCCCTCGTATTTGCTATCGGCTGCTACAGTGGCGAACTATCTGTATTTCTCTGTGTATAAGAGGGGGTGTCTTAAAGTTTTAATTATCACCCTTTAAAAAATGTGTGATAGAGAGTTTGTGTAGATATGTGCTTGTTAGTTCCTCTCTATGTAGCCACGAAACACATTTACACATTTATTCCAGCGTTTCTTGACCTTCCAAATACCTTGATTTTAGAAGTCTGCAGAATTTGCTTTCAGAAACTCTTCCACTTCATTAATGACGTCATTTGGGTTGTCAAATCGGCCACCACGCAGCGGATTCTTAATTTCCGGAAACAAGAAAAAGTCACTTGGTGCGAGATCGGGTGAATGAGTCGGATGCTGTAAAGTCTCAAAGCCACATTCACTTGTTTTGTCAACTGTAACTTGAGATGAATGACCTGGTGCATTGTCAGACAGAAGACGAACAACTTTGGAGAGCATACCGCGTCGTTTCTTAATCAGAGCTGCTCGTAACTTATCCAGAAGATTGCAGTAGTATCTGTCAGTGATGGTTTGACCCTTGGTGAGATAATCTGTAAGGATGACTCCACGACAGTCCCAGAAAACTGAAAGCTTGACCTTCCCAGCTGACTTTTGCATCTTTGGCATTTTGGGAGGGGGAATCGGCATGTTTCCATTCCATGCTCATGGTTTTTGTCTCTGGATCATACTGATAGATCCAGGATTCATCCATGTGGACCAGACGATCAAAAAATGATCTTCATCGTATTCCAACAGCATTAACATCTGTCTTGAAGGGTTACGCCGTGTTTGCTTTTGGAAAGGGGTTAGCAAACATGGAACCCACCGTCCAGACACCTTAGATTGTGCATTTCGTCATGAATAATTTTCCACACACTACCATAACTAAGACGTGTCTCATTCATGATCATTTGGATGGTTGCTCGACTGTCTTCCAGTATTAAACACTCCACTTTCTTCACTGTGACAGCTGACGGTCTACCAGCTCTTGGCTCATCTGTCAGGGTCATGTGACCAGTTTGAAAATTCCTTTTCCACCTCACAATAGTGTCATACGATGGGCAATCAATTCCATAAACAGCCGTCATCTCATCATGGATTTCTCGGGCAGTTTTACCCTTCAAATGCAGGAACTTGATCACACTACGAGCCTAAATTTTTTCCATCTTACACCTCAGTCCCTTCTGGCACTTACTGTAAAAAACAAAAGGATTCAAATCACTGAAACCACCAACATTATGTCCCGATGGATCAATGATGACACTGCAAAATTTTTACCACTCTAGCAATTGAAACTACCGGGTAATAATTAAACCTTTCCGACACCTCCTCGTGCGACGATGACTGTCAGAATAGACAGCACCAGTTAAAACGTAGAGTCAGACTGAAAAATTCAATGCCATAGCCGGATTTTGAACCACAATTTAGCCTACTCACGGCCAGTGTGAAAGAATAATTAATTTCTATTAATTAACCTGATAGTGGTTTACTATATGAAGCCCGGGCCTTAAAGTACTTACAATATGTAAGTCGCCATTAAGGTAGTTGTCTCATGTGTGTATGAGAACTCCTAAGTGGTTTACCGGGAAAATACGAGTCAGTTGGAGAATTTAATGTCATATCGGCACGTTGGCCATAGTAGCACAATGGTAGTGCGGCTGGACGGAAACCAGAAGATCCGTTGTTCAAATCCCGGCTATGGCATTGATTTTTTCAGTCTGACTCTACGTTTCCACAATTTAGCCTACACACGGCCAGTGTGAAAGAATAATTAATTTCCATTAATTAAGCACCAGTTAAGTTGACTGATGTCGACTTATAAATGAGTTACTTAAAGTGAGTTGTGAACCGTTTGAGGATGTAATAATACATTTTTTTTAATCTTAGCACTATATTACGTTCTTCAAATGGGAACAGTTCTGATATGCAGCGAATGAGATGCCTTAGCCCCACTCTTTTCATACTTCCCTCTCTCTCACAATATTCTAGAACATGGAAGTGTCCTGCGGTAACTTAAGGGACCCCCATACTGAAATTTCAACACTTTGGAACGGGTAAAATGGTGATGGGATGATGAGAAGATGACCTCCGCGTAGATCATCTGGAAGCTCCAAATTGGGAAGTTGACAGACCACCCAGCTTTCGCTTATTGACCAGAGAAAGTCACAGAAAAAAATCTCTTATGTTTTTGTTCCGGATTTAATTTCATTGTACTAATTAAAATGCCCCATGTATCAAAAGGGCTTTTTAATCTACCATTATAAAACAACAAATTAGAATTTTTAAATATTAAAATGAAGCTTTGCTATAAAAGAAGTATACATCCTTTGTGTTTTGAATTTTGTAGTTTTGTCCATATCAAGGAAATACTTAAATAAAATTAACGCAATTATAAACGTTCAAAGTTTAAAAACAGCTGTTTCTTAAGGCAAAATTAATGTTTTAGGAAACTTTCTCGATAATTAGAGGTCAATGGGTCAAACATGTTGACTAGTGGAGTACTTCAAGTAAGGAGAAACACTGTCAAAAGTTTAGAAAAACCACATTTGAAATTAAATGTTATTGCCCAGCTCTGTAGCTTGGTGGTTGCATGCCTGTCTCACGTACAAGAGGTCCCGAGTACGAATATCGGTAGTGGAAAGTTAACTGGATAAGGTTTTCCCTTATCCTGAAGGATGTGCAGCCTAAGCTCTATGTACCCTGTACTCATTTGAAGATCATTTCATTCATCGTCCGATATGACTTAACCTTGTAGGTTTTCCCTTATCCTGAAAGATGAATGTCTGGTAACTCTAAGCTCTATGTACCCTGTACTCATTTGAAAATCATTTCATTCATCGTCCGATATGACTTAACGTTGGAGATTTTCCCTTATTCTGAAAGATGAATGTCTGGTAACTGTAAGCTCTATGTATGCTGTACTCATTTGAAGATTATTTCATTCATCGTCCAATATGACTTAACGTTGGAGGTTTTCCTTTATCCTGAAAGATGAATATCTGGTAACTTTAAGCTCTATGCACCCTGTACTCATTTGAAGATTATTTCATTCATCGTCCGATATGACTTAACCTTGTAGGTTTTCCCTTATCCTGAAAGATGAATGTCTGGTAACTCTAAGCTCTATGTACCCTGTACTCATTTGAAGATCATTTCATTCATCGTCCGATATGACTTAACCTTGTAGGTTTTCCCTTATCCTGAAAGATGAATGTCTGGTAACTCTAAGCTCTATGTACCCTGTACTCATTTGAAAATCATTTCATTCATCGTCCGATATGACTTAACGTTGGAGATTTTCCCTTATTCTGAAAGATGAATGTCTGGTAACTGTAAGCTCTATGTATGCTGTACTCATTTGAAGATTATTTCATTCATCGTCCAATATGACTTAACGTTGGAGGTTTTCCTTTATCCTGAAAGATGAATATCTGGTAACTTTAAGCTCTATGCACCCTGTACTCATTTGAAGATTATTTCATTCATCGTCCGATATGACTTAACCTTGTAGGTTTTCCCTTATCCTGAAAGATGAATGTCTGGTAACTCTAAGCTCTATGTACCCTGTACTCATTTGAACATCATTTCATTCATTATCCGATATGACTTAACGTTGGAGGTTTTCCCTTATTCTGAAAGATGAATGTCTGGTAACTCTTAGCTCTATGCACCCTGAACTCATTTAAACATCATTTCATTCATCGTCCGATATGACTTAACGTTGGAGGCTTTCCCTTATCCTGAAAGATGAATGTCTGGTAACTGTAAGCCCCATGTACCCTGTTCTCATTTGAACATCATTTCATTCATCGTCTGATATGACTTAACGCTGGAGGTTTTCCCTTATCCTGAAATGTGCAGTCTGATAACTGTAAGCCCCATGTACCCTGTTCTCATTTGCACATCATTTCATTCATCGTCTGATATGAATTAACGCTGGAGGTTTTCCCTTATCCTGAAAGGTGAATGTCTAGTAACTCTTAGCTCTATGTACCCTGAACTCATTTGAGCAAAATTTCACTCATCGTCCGATATAACTTAACGTTGGAGCTTTTCCCTTATCCTGAAAGATGAATGTCTGGTAACTTTAAGCTCTATACACCCTGTACTCATTTGAAGATCTTTTCATTCATCGTCAGATATGACTTAACGTTGGAGGTTTTCCCTTATCCTGAAAGATGAATGTATGATAGCTCTAAACTTTATGTAACCTGTACTCATTTGAACCTCATTTGATTCATCGTCCGATATGACTTAACGTTGGAGGTTTTCCCTTATCCTGAAAGATGAATGTCTGGTAACTCTAAGCTCTATGCACCCTGAACTCATTTGAACATCATTTCATTCATCGTCCGATATGACTTAACGTTGGAGGTTTTCCCTTATCCTGAAAGATTAATGTCTGGTAACTCTAAACTCTTGCACTCCGGTCTCATTATAGCATCACTTCATTCCCATCATCCATCATTTTTTATGACTTAACATTTGAGGACGCAAGTTTCCAAAAGAAATGTGTATTGCAGGTGAATAATAGTAAATCAAATTGATCCAAAATAGGTTTATTTTTATTATAAATTTGTTTTTGCATGTATTTACTATACAGGTGAAATAATAAAAGAAATAGCTATTCTTTCAATAACAATGAATGTGTCAACATTTAATTTGACGTAGCAGCCACAGTTAACAAATAAATGAGCCCACATTTTATTGCAGTTAATTGCTCATAGTATACAGGCCTGGGGTTCGACACCTAATGAGCACAGGAACTCTGGGTCGGAGAGGATATCCACGCTGGGGTATCAAAATTTCTTATAAACTCTGTGAAATTGATGAAAGGAAATGTGATTGTGAAGCATCTGGGGAATAACTGGCGCAGGAAAACGGAGAAAGGGGAAAATGTCTCCCCAGATGCCGCTTTGAAACAAATCCTGGCCACCTAAGTGAGAGGCAGTCGGTCCAACCACTAGACCACGTTCCACCTGAGTGGAGTATAAATTCAAAATATTTCCAGCTTTGTCTTTTTCCCAGATCGTCATCCAGTTTCACAGGTAGACTGCCTTAATGGTCTCCTTATAAAAGCATTTGATCTGAAGAGTGGCCCTTGAAACGAAGGAAGAGAATCTGTGGAAAGCTAAGCCTGGGAGTGTGAGAGATTTGGCATCCAGCCACCTGATCTTCTCGAGTCCTCTCTTAACACACTCCCCTGCCCTTCCCACGTGTTATGTCCGTGGTAATATTGTGCATTAGCAAAAACGAAGCTGCCCTCTCGTGCTCTCTCCAAATTGCCCCATCATCATGTACATGACGTCACCTCCTCCCCAAGGGGCCCTTCAGAACAGGAGTTGATGAGTCGTGGCGGCTTGCAGAATGAGTGCTCTCTCTACTGGATGAAGCGAATTATCTCAAGTGTGTGAGGATGGCGATAACTTGCAGCGCAGGAATTTTCTAATTTGCTACCAGACTCCTAGGGAGACAAGATGAATGCTGCAAGTCCATTATACAAATTTCTAAGGTTCCCTCTATTTGACCTAATTTGACGATATGGACTGCGGGTTCTTTTGGCGGTTTAGCCCTGCAATATTGCGTTATTTAGCAAAAGAAATTAGAAATGCTTTCGTTACGTAAAGCCTCAGAATTGCTCCAACATATTCTTTTATTTGAAACCTAAGTGAAAATAGCTGAAACCCTAGGTATAACGCTCTAACTGACCAAGATATAAATACTTTTGAAGGCTAAAAGCAACTCGCACAATTGTTGGTCTTAATCATTAATGCATTGTTCCCAAAAAGGACTCGTAAGCTATTAACTTCGTCTTGAACAATTCTCGAGATGTGTGCTATAGAATCGTATTTGATAATGCAAAAGGCAAGGAAACAAGATAACGCTGATATGTTAAAACCAGACTGAATTAAGAATAATGGAAAAACAAATGATTTCACTTAGTGCTGCGTGATTTATACGATTTATATATCTGATTTATATACATGACGTCTCGCTTTATATAAAGGACTTTGCAAGTACAGATCTTTTCGCCGATGACACTAGTGTCCAGGTGATCAGTACAAATTTAAACGAGTGTATAATTAAAATGTATAATGTTTTGAACTGTGTGTCATGCTGGTTTAAAGCGAACAAATTATCTGTGAATCTAGACAAAACAAAAGTGGTCAAATTTATAACCTGTGGTACGTCACATACTCAAATAGAAATCGGGATTAATGATATGTTATTAGAAAAAACGACAGCATAAAGTTTCTGGGTCTTCAAGTGGACAGATGTTTAGATTGGAAAGCTCTCATAAATTATATCTTACCTAAACTCAGCTCTGTCTGTTATGCTATCCGAGAGCTGGTTAATGTGAGTTCTATTGACACACTTAAATTAGTATATTATGCATACTTTAACTCTTGTATGGAATATGGAATATTATTTTGGGGTAACTCAGTAGAAAGTAAAAAAATATTTCTTATGCAAAAGAGTGTTATAAGAATCATTACTAACACTCACAACAGATGCTCCTGTAAAGATCTTTTTACAAGATTGAAGATATTAACGCTTCCTTGCATGTATATATTTTCGATCCTAAAATTCTTTGTATGCAATCGTGCCTTATTTGCAACAAATAATGTAATTCACAAAATAAACACTAGGCAAAAGTATAATATCCATTATCCCAGTGCTAAACTTTCTTGCTTCCAGAAAGGTGTGCATTATGAAATTATCAAAACATTTGGCGCACTTTCTAATGTTCTTAAAGAAGAAGTTGATAATTTTGGTGCTTTTAAAAAAAGCTGTTAGAGAGTACCTTTGCTCAAAATCTTTTTATTCTGTACAAGATTATCTGAATGACAAATTATCCTGATAATGCTTCTATAGCTCTGTAAGTAGTGTCTAACTGTTCCAATGACAAATCGTTACTAATAAATCTTTTATGCATGTTGAAAGTTTATTTTTAATGTACATGTATTTAATAAATAACAATAATGGTATCCATTGCAAAAAGGTTGAGACGTACTGGCATAAGCCAAGTGAAAGCTGGTTTAAAAGGTGTTTCATTTTGTATCATATATAATTATCCCTGCTTTGTTTTCCATATTGTTGTTCATATTGCCTGTGTACTATAATATGTGTCTTATGTTAACTTTTGTACATATATATGCTATTAAACTTTATACCTCTGGACATGTTCAATGTTCAGTCTTTTCTGGCTACAAGTGAACCTACTGAACGCAAATCAATCTAATCTAATCTAATCGAAACGATTAATCGGTTAATTCTTTTTGGATTAAAGAATGAAAAATTTTAATCGAATAATCGAGTCGATTAAAATTAATCGATTACAATAAATATTATTCAAAACTCTTTTAGCCAAATTTGCCCCACATTATTTTGATATATTGCTTCCAACGTAAACAGCCTTTCCAGCGCATCAAGCTTCCACTAGACACTTAATGTACTTTGAACTTTGAGATAATATAACTCGTGATAGCTAAAAGAAATCACTGTGAACCCCGAGAGAGTCTAAATAACACTTCTGTTGTGAAATATTCTATGAGGTACATAACTACATACAGATGCTGACAGAGAGATTTCTTTCCTTACAACTTGTGTGTGACAACGTATCGTATACAACTGATTATTTATCGCTTGCTAGCATAAACTGAACTGTACAACCTTGAACCGAACACTTCGCTTACGCAGCTATGGAAACAATAGCTGATCCCTCTTCTCAGGGTTGGTGGTGACGTAACTTTGCTGTAAACTGCAGTAAGTCTGTAACGTTTGAGTTTGTGACAGAGTGAAAGTTTTGTGTTAAAAAGTTAAAATAAGGAAAAACGTTTTGTGCTGAGTGAAATTAATATTATGACATACATTTTGGCTTTAAGCTAAATGAATCTGGTAAACTCTCTGACAGAAAAAAGGCATTCTGTTAAGTGACTAGGTGAGTCTCTATGTAAACTTTTATTTGCATGACAGTCTCACAAATCTTAGTAGATATTGATATAATACGTTACTAAATAATTACTTACAAAATTATTGTAGAACCAATTCAGTACATATACAAAGCATGTGCACTTAATGCAAACACAAATTTTGAATCTAAATATTTAAAAGTTTCATAAATAATGAAATATACAGAGTATTAAAGTACTTTGTATAATCCTTACACCTAATTTTCAAGTGAGATACTATTTCGACTAATCGATTAAAGTAACATGATAAATCGATTAAAAGTTTCGATCTATCTACAGAAAACGTCGAAATAAACCAGCAATACAGCTGAAGAATTATTGTTTATACAACTGCAAGTGTGTACGAATACCCCGCCTCTGCAGCGTGGTGGTAGCATGTCTACTTCACTTTCAAGAGGTCTCAAGTTCGAATCTCGGTCAGGATGAAATATATGGATAAGTTTCTTCCGGGGTTTTTCCTTAACCTGAAACATGAATGTCAGGTAACTTAAACTTCCATGGAAAGTGACTCATTTGAACATCATTCACCTATTTCATTCATCTTCGGATATAAGCTAACGTTGGAGGTCGTTAATTTTTCTTAAAAAGGAAGAAAATACAGGAAATGTTATTCAAAGGTTATATTCTTAAGAAATATTTTCTTAATGTAGAAGCACATCTATGCCTTTTGTCCTCGTTAGCAACCAAATATTAGCAATTAACAACGTGTAATTATACCTATTATTGAGAAATATGAAGAATAGCGTAGATATGTTCAAAATTTGCCACACAGATTTCTGAAATTCCTATGAAAAACATTTTGCAATACCAACTGTTAGAACGATCTACTGTGTAATTCCACTAATTAGTATTTGTAAAATTACACATTTTTGACAAGTGTTACATGACATAGTCATGTTGTTTTCAAATGCTAGGCTTTGGCAATGAAGCCATTAGTTCTCTTGCTCTCCAATACTTCTGTGTAGTGGGTCCGGCAGGTAGGACTTCACAGCTTAAAAGATGTTCTTCAGTCATTTCCTCTTCTTTTTGTCAAATGCTAGGCTTTGGCAATGAAGCCATTAGTTCTCTTGCTCTCCAATATTTCTGTGTAGTGGGTCCGGCAGGTAGGACTTCACAGTTTAGAAGATGTTCTTCAGTCATTTCCTCTTCTTTGTTGTCAAATGCTAGGCTTTGGCAATGAAGCCATTAGTTCTCTTGCTCTCCAATATTTCTGTGTAGTGGGTCCGGCAGGTAGGACTTCACAGTTTAGAAGATGTTCTTCAGTCATTTCCTCTGCTTTGTTGTCAAATGCTAGGCTTTGGCAATGAAGCCATTAGTTCTCTTGCTCTCCAATATTTCTGTGTAGTGTGTCCGGCAGGTAGGACTTCACAGGTTAAAAGATGTTCTTCAGTCATTTCCTCTTCTTTGTGTTCAAATGCTAGGCTTTGGCAATGAAGCCATTAGCTCTCTTGCTCTCCAATATTTCTGTGTAGTGGGTCCGGCAGGTAGGACTTCACAGGTTAAAAGATGTTCTTCAGTCATTTCCTCTTCTTTGTTGTCAAATGCTAGGCTTTGGCAATGAAGCCATTAGCTCTCTTGCTCTCCAATATTTCTTTGTAGTGGTTGCGGCCGGTGGGACTTCACAGGTTAAAAGATGTTCTTCAGTTATTTCCTCTTCTTTGTTGCACAGAGGACAATTTGGACTGGTATAAATTCCTATTCTGTGTAAGTGTTTGGCCAAATAATCATGTTCCATAAGTAATCTGCAATTTGCTACTGCAGCTTTACGTGGGATTTCTAGAATAATTTCTGGATTTTTAATTAAAATGTTCCATTTTTTATCTTTGGCTTTTTTAGATATTGATTGGTATTGTTTGTTTTTATATTTGCTTTTGATTAATATTTTTATGGATGTAAAGCGTAAGTTTTTACTTTTGTTCTTAATTAAATTTGCACCTTTTTGGCAAGAAAATCAGCTGATTCATTTCCAGGAATTCCACAATGTGCAGGTATCCACTCTAATATAATTATTTTCTGTAGTTTTTGAATTTGTTGGATCATTTTGTGACATTCTTTAATTTGGATTGACCTCATTTTATATGAACTTATTGCACATAATGCTGCTTTAGAATCAGAAAGTATGACAGCATTTTTTAATTTATCTATTCTGTATAGAAGGCGTTGGAGTGAAATATGAATAGCCGTTACTTCTGCATAAAAATTTGTTTTGTGGTATCCTGCTGGTTGATAGAATGAGAACAGTGCACACTTAATTCCTGCTCCTGAGTTGTTTTCCAAGTTAGATGCATCTCTGTAGATCTGTAACCATTCTTCAGGTGGGTATCTATTGTTCACAGTTTCTAATGCTAGTGCTTTTAGTACAGGAAGTTTCAGATTTTGTAACTATTTGTTCTAAATCTAATTGAATATTAATTGATTCAAAAGTCATTGGGTTTTCTTTGATTAAAATGTTTTCTTTAGAATTAGGAAGATTCAGATCTGTTTTTAATTCCATAACTTTGTGTAGGAAACTTGTTTGTGTTTTTATCTTGGTTGGTTATAGTAATCTTTTCTCCCATTTTGTTGTTTTTAACCGCAACATTTTTTCATGTTGTATTAGTGCCTGCTCCTCTAAAGTTAGATGTATTGGATAGTTCCGAGTTAAGGCTTGCATTGCCTTGATTGGAGTTGATTTTGATGCACCGGTTATTAGTCACAGGGCCTGATTTTGGCATACTTGTAGGTGAATTATTTTAGAACTGTTTGCTGTAATTATTAAACTAAAAAATACACGTATAAAAACTATTACTAGTATTTATTGAAATAATTTGCCTTACCTTTCAAGAACACTGCGAACTCCTCAACACCAGATGATTGATATTGTTCAAGTAAATTTTAAACTGAATTGCCTAAATATTTTTAAAATTAGCTATGCTTATAGCTACAGATATTGAATCAATAATACTAACATGAAGACTCAATATTGCCAGTCCAACTTAAAGCTAACATATATGGCGCGAGGTGAGCTCAAACACCAAACAAACCTCAGATGATAGCAAACATAGACTCCAAGAATGTACAGAGCTTCAGAGACAATCACCACAATACAACAAACTGTTTTTCACTTTGAAATGCAACAACGATTAATATAAAATTGAAACTCAAGATTGAAAATTTCAAAGACATTGGTGTTCTTACCTGAACGTGGCAATATCCTTCAGCTTTAGTTTACTTTTATAACTGATTTACAAATAGACTTGCTAATGATTTGTTATACCTTGACAAAATTCTAAAAAATGCTATTTATATACAAAATAACCTATTTATTGATAAATGTACCAACTGAAGGTTAGGCACAAAAATGGAAGAATATTCTTGCGTACATTTGCTTATTCCCTTTGCATCTGCGAAACCTTCTCCTCCCTGGATAATATTAAATTACTTCCTCTTTCACTTCAAAATAATCTGTCTTCTTTTATCACAATTCACATTTCAAGGAATTTTCTCATTGCTTCCTTCGACTTTGTCGCGTTATCTCGAAGGATCCTCGCTCCATCGGGCTTCGAAGCGATGATCTGTTGCCTTCGTGGTACACATCGATGTTGTGGCTGAGGAGGTGCTTTTATCTCAGGGTCCGCCTCGACCGGTATCTGGATCTCTATTAAACTATGGGGTATATACTGTAGTTGGACTGGGAATTTGGGAACAAGAAAGTATTCTAACACAGTCGGAGTCGAGTTACTCGAATGTCTGCAGACTTTCAGTAATTCAGACACGAAATGTTTTTATATATACAGTTACTCCAAAAAGTATTCGTTTAATGCGTGAGTTTATGTTTAAGGATGTATGAATAGTGGAAAATCATCAGAATAAAGTAATGCAGGGACACTGTCTTATTTATTGATTAGTGAAAAAGAGAATACAGTAAAGAAACAAATAGTATCTATTCACTTAAACATAGTTAAACATTCAAAAGGAAAGATGCAATATAGGATGCAAAATAAGTATTCGTCTGCTTACTGAAAGCTTAGCTACGGTTAGTGCTTAGTTGGCCCTCCATTCCTCTTTATAATCTCTTGTATTCTCCTTGGCGTGGATTCCATCAAAGATTGTATTGTTTCCACTGTAATTTTACACCATTTCTCTAGTAGAGCGTTCTTTATATCCTTTACATTAGATATCTGATGATTGTTAATATTTTTGTCCAGTATACTCCACAAATTCTCTATTGGGTTCATGTCTGGGGATTGCTGTGGTGTAGACATCCATCGTGGAGTATTATACAACAACCATAGTCTTGTATCTAGAGCTGTGTGTTTTGGATCATTATCTTGTGTGAGAATATAATCCTCAGAAAGACCCATATTATTCAGACTTCTGGACATATGTATTTTTAGGATGCTTATATAAACCTTACAGTTCATAATTCCATCAATAAAACACAAATCCCCCACAACATTTGCACCCATGCGGCCCCAGACAAGTACTGCACCGCCTCCATGTTTAACTGAAGCTGTTATATTTTTCTCCTCAAACTCACAATTATTTTTTCTTCACACTATTGCTCACTCTTTTGGCTTAAAGAGCTCAAATTGACTCTCGTCAGTAAATACAACCTTTTTCCAGAAATCAAACACATTGTATTTATGTTCTTTTGCAAAAGCAATTCCCTTCTTTCTATTTATTTCACTGATTTATGGTTTTCTACGGGCTGTTCGGTCTCTATACTCAGCTTCATAAAGCACGTTTCTTATAGTTTGTGCTGAAACGGACTTTTCTGTGTGTGTCTGAACTGTAATAGCAAGTTTTGGAGCATTTAGTTTAGGATTGTTCTTGACTTTTCTAAGTAAATGTCCTTACTCCATCTCGGATAGACTGCAGGAGAACCCCTTCTTGATTGATTTACGTAAGGTTTGTTCTAAACAAACCTGTATATAATAGTCTTCACTGTACTCGTAGGTCTTCCAATGGTTTCACCAATTTCTTGAAAATATTTTCCTTTTTAAATAACTTGATGCAAATTTCTCTCTTCTTTTGTAGTTTCTCGACGTTTTCGCCCCATATTACTTAAACAGCGGTCAACGGCTTTGAAAACAGATGGAACTGTGAACGACAATGGAGGAAAGACAACTGCATAAGAAAAGGGATGGGGGTTGTGTCATCGAGGCACGACAACTCGGATGTTGTTTTCTAGACGAATACTTGTTTGACATCAAATGGGACATGATTTTAAATAACATAGAGCTGTTCACTAATTAAGCAATATATGAACCCAAATTGTGTTTTATTTTTAACTCTAGATATCAACCGATGTAAGGAAATAGTTATTATTCGTTTCTTATCTGTATTTTGCTGATTGTGTTTGTTATATTCTATGTTCTATGATTAGACGAATACTATCTGTATAACTGTGACTTTGTGGGTTCATGAAATTAACAGTCCAATTGCACAAACTCAAAATGTTCTTTATTTCCACCGAATTACAGTTGGAACACTTGCCAATTACACAGAGTTACGTGCCCCTCAAAATCCAACCTCTGCGGTCCTCGTCCCGAGGGGTGGGCAACAGAAAGTAGGGGACTGACTGATGGGGTGATGTACGGTGGGGACTTGGTGTAACCCACGACCGCTACGGCTGCCGAGAAGGCCCATCAGTAACCCCGAAAACTGGCAGAAGAGGCTCTGGTATTTTTCCCCAGGGACCTACTACGGTAGGTACGGGATTGGTGATCCCGGGGTCCCTAGCCACTCACCCTCATTTCATCCCCTTCACCTCCATCAACTGTGCCACGCTCTGCTACTGCTGATCAGTATGCATCACCTTCTTCCCCTTCTAGTTTTTTATTATTATTATTAGCACGTAAGGTCTTAGGTTTATAACTCCTGTCTCACCAGCAGGGATCTTTCCTATCTCCGTGGTTCTGTCCCACGGTTTTCAGCGCGGCTTCTGACATGTGTGCTCTCCGGAGGTCTCAAAAGTGAAGGTTGAGCGGACCCTTCGCACTGCCCCTATGTGTAGCCTTAGGTGCGGAGCCCGTCCACACCGTCAAGTACACCCACGTAGCTCCTCGAGGGCCCGGTCTGTGTTAATCTCCCGACGGCCGTGTTGCCGTTGGGTTAGTATCACGGACCGAAAGTGTTACCGCTGACGGAACCCCGGTGTAATCAACCACAAGTCCCCTGAATCCGCGTGTGCCCTTTATGCGCAGCGCGGCCTAAAGCGGGGAGCCACAGGCGGTTATTCCTGTGGTAGGGGCATAAAGCCGGGGTGTGCGTGGTGAACGGTTTACCCATACGGACAAGCAGTGGATATTGAAGGTTAGCTTTTCTGAAGTTCAAATGAGATCGGTCATGGGTGGGGTCCCCATGATTCGGTGTCTTTCTTTCTTTAACCCCCGGATGGCAGGCTGACGCCGACGGTTCCGGATGGGGGTCTATATCATCATGTCTCCGCGCAAAACCTCCTTCATTGACCCTTATTTGTTGATGACCTTGGCATGTGATGGCAAAACCTTTAAGGATATTCGTCTATTTTATATTAAACGTGAGCTCGATAAGATCAGTGGCCCTGTGAAAAACGCTACCCGTCTCCGAGACGGCAGCTTACTATTAGAGACCACAACAGCGGACCAATCTAAAAAACTGCAGAAAGCGTCTTTGTTGGGCTCCTACCCTATCCGGGAAGCCCCACACAAAACGCTCAATACCTGCAGAGGAGTAGTCACCACCTCCAGTTTAGATGGTCTAGCAAATGAAGAAATAGTAAGTTGCCTCTCCGACCAACTCGTTTGTCAGGCGTACCCGCTAACACGAAAGCAAGATGGCAAGGAGTACCCACTACGTACGGTTTTTCTAACTTTTGCTGGGACTAAGTTACCCGAGTACATCTATTGCGGCTATGAGCGTGCGAGTGTCCGCCAGTATGTCCCGAACCCCATGCGCTGTTTCCAATGTCAGCGGTTCGGACATACTAAGGTCGCGTGTACCAATCCTGCTCTTTGTGAGCAATGTGGCCTAGCTAAACACGACGACCCAAACTGCAGCCGAACACCTTGCTGCGTGAACTGTGGGGGTAGTCATCCCTCCAGCTCGCGACAGTGTCCTAGATTTATGGACGAAATAAGCATTCAGGAGCTACGTGTCAAAGAACGCCTGACTTTTCCAGAGGCACGACGGCGCTTCGAACAACTGAAGCCTGCTACCACTACTACTGGATATGCATCAGCAGCTCGCCGTACTCCTAATACCACTGTTGCTGTTCAACACGTCCCTGTCGCCCACGCATCCACGCAGACTGACTTTCCAGCCGTTAAACCCACGTCTCAGACTGTTTGTGTATCCACCAGCACAGCCTCCGCTTCAGCCGTACAGACTCCAGCCACCAAGCCATCAGCGGGTAACAACCATCCCGTAGTAAATGCGAAAAACCGATCCCGACCACAACATAGATCGCGAAGTCGCTCACCTTCTGTTAGATCCCGGTCTCGTTCTACGAGCCGTAGGAGTTCTGACTCCCGATCATCAGCGGAGTCACAGGAGGCTAACGATTTTCGAATCCTAGGGCCCAGGTCAGCCAAGGTCAAGAAAAAGGTTAAAACGGCCCATTAAAAACTCTTCATGGAAATAATCCAGTGGAATGTCAATGGTTTTCGAGCTCGTGCTCAAGACCTACAACATTTAGTTTCTCAACGGTCACCATCAATTATTTGTCTCCAGGAAACCCACTTACATCCCAATCACTCGTTACACCTTCACTCTTTCTCTGCCTTTAGAAGCGACTCTCTTGCAGGTATGCGTGCAAGCGGTGGCGTTGCTACCTTAGTGGCGCCTAACATCTCAGCCGCCAACGTTCCTCTCACCACACCATTACAAGCTGTGGCCGTTCGGCTACAGCTGGAGAGCATCAGTTTTACCATATGCAACATGTACCTGCCGCCGCTCAGTATAGTTCCAGAGCGTGATCTTCAAGCTCTATTGGCTCAGCTCCCCTCACCACTACTCCTTGTGGGACATTTGAATGCCAAGCACACGCTCTGGGGATCAGACACTGATGACGCCCGTGGATGCCTCCTCGTAGACGTCTTCGATAAGTCTGACCTACTTCTGCTAAATACTGGTGACCCGACATTCCTATCATCCGCTTATGGTACACATTCCGTACTAGACCTTTCTTTCTGCAGTCCGTCATTAGTACCACTACTTGACTGGTCAGTACTTTCCGACCTCTTCGGCAGTGATCATTACCCCATTAACATTCATTTTTCTGGCCGCCAATGTGTACCTTCTGGACATCCTCGCTGGATTATTTCCAAAGCTAACTGGGGAAAATTCCAATCCCTCATACACCTCATCGACCATAGTTTCGACACCATCGACGAAGTGGTCGAATATTTTACCTGCTCGATCCTGCTCGCAGCAGAATCCAGCATTCCTCGCGGTTCATCTACACCACGTCGTATCCCTGTACCGTGGTGGTCTGAGGAATGCAGTTTGGCTGTCAAAGCACGCAAACGTGCTTTGCGCGTTTTTCAGCGGCACCCGACGGAAGGGAACTTCGTTGCCTTCAAACGTTCTCGCGCTAGGGCACGTTTCATACTGCGCAACGCAAAGCGTAAATCTTGGGAAGCCTATGTCTCTTCCCTTTCCCGGCGCAGTTCTAACCAACAAGTATGGTCAGCTGTTCGGCGGATGTATGGCAAGTATCGCCGGACGGTAATTCCCGGCCTTGCCATCAACGGTTCCATGTGCACCACCGAGCAGGACATAGCTGAAGCCCTAGCTACAACATTTGCTGCTACTAGCCAAACTGCCTGCTATGACGCTCTCTTCCTGCCTATTAAGGAATAGGCGGAACGGGTACAACTAAATTTTAATAGTGACTGCACCGAGCCGTACAACCAACCATTTACCGCTGCCGAGCTCACCCATTCTCTAGCGTTAGCAAAGGATTCTTCTCCAGGTCCCGATGACGTACACCGACAGATGCTACTACATCTTCCATCTGAGGCGCTATGTTTCCTATTAAACATCTATAACCGCATTTGGCATGAGCGGGTTTTCCCTTCCTCCTGGCGAGAGGGTATTGTCATCCCCATCCCTCGACCCGGAAAGGACCGCACACTTCCATCTAGCTACCGCCCCATGTGCCTGACGAGTGTCCTCTGTAAGACATTCGAGCGAATGATAAACGCTCGGTTAAATTGGTGGCTAGAAAAACATAACCATCTGTCCAACTTGCAATGCGGTTTTCGTCGCCATCGCTCAAGTGTCTACAATCTAACACGCCTTGAGGGGTATATATCCGATGCCTTTCTACTGAAACAGCACGCCGTGGGCGTGTTCCTCGACCTGGAGAAGGCCTGTGACACCACTTGGCGGTACGGCATACTCCGTAACCTTCATAGTTACGATATGCGTGGTCATCTACCCGAGTTTTTATGCAATTTTTTAAAACTTCGCCGTTTTCGTGTGCGCATAGGAAAAACGATATCCCAGGAGCGGATACAGGAGAACGGTGTACCTCAAGGGTCGATTTTGAGCGTCACCCTTTTCGCCGTAGCGATTAACGGCATCACTAGTGCCGTTCGAAGTGGAATTCCATCATCCCTCTATGTTGACGACTTCGCAATCTATTATAGGTCTGCCAACATAGATCACATTGAGCGCCAACTGCAGCTGACCATTACCCAGCTAGCAGCTTGGGCGCTTCAAACCGGCTTCCGTTTTTCAGCTGCGAAGACGCAGTGTATCCACTTTCACCGCCTACGAGGTATTCACCCGCCTCCTGATCTTTATTTGAACGGCACACCCCTGCCATTTGTCTCGCACCTGAAGTTCTTGGGCCTCTACTTGGACCGACAACTCAATTGGGAGCACCACATTCGTCACCTTCGAGCCTCTTGCGATCGTTCTCTTCGGGTGCTGAAGGTATTATCTGGAGCATCTTAGGGGGGCGATCGCACGGTAATGTTGAGGCTGTACCGCTCTCTGGTTCGGTCCAAGCTGGACTATGGCAGTTTTATTTATGGCGCAGCGACCGCCTCTAAACTTCGCCTTTTAGACACCGTGCATCACACTGGCATCCGCCTTGCCACAGGAGCTTTCCGCACCAGTCGAGTCGACTGCCTGTATGCAGACTCAGGCGAACCTCCACTCCATATTCGTCGCTCGCTGTTACTGTGCTCATACGTGTCGAAGTTGGCAAGTAATCACAATCATCCTTGTTTTAAACCAGTTCTGTGTCCAGATTTAGTCCACCGTTATATGCGCCCCGGTTCTCGGGCACGCCCCGTGGGAATAAGATTTCGGGATCTGCTACATTCCCATGGCCTCCGAATGCCTCGCGTGGAGAGGTCGACCATCTGCCCTTATCCCACATGGCAGCTCGATCGTGCGCGGTTCGATCTCGCTCTTTCCAGCAACTCTAAACTCGCTACTCCACATTCGGTGTTCCAACAACTTTTTGCCGAATTACTGGGCCGTTACCCTAACTATGTTCCGGTCTTTACACACGGTTCCCAGTTAGGTAACGCTACGGGTTGCGCATTCTTCATTAACGGTGAGGCTCATAAATTTCGACTTCTGGACTCCACTTCGGTCTTCTCAGCAGAGCTGTATGCCATCTTTTATTTGCTCCTTTTTATTTGCAAGTTAGCTCCTGGCTCTTTTATCGTCTGCACTGACTGCCTAAGTGCGCTTCAGGTCTTGCAACAGCACACTGCCGCTCACACCCTCGTTTTAAAAATACAGGCCCAGATCTCGCAAATGCTCAGGCGCGGGTACAATTTTGTTTTTACTTGGACCCCAGGCCATGTGGGGATTTCCGGAAACGAGGAGGCGGACGCGGCTGCAAAGTCAGCTTGCCGTTTGCCCCGGAGTTTAACAACTACTGTGCCATACCAGGATGTGCAACGTTTTTTTCGTTGCCAACTCCTCTCTGCTTGGCAGCACTCCTGGACAGCTTTGGAAGGCACACAACTCCGGGCAATTAAAGAGAGCGTACAACCCTGGCAAACTTCCTGCAGGGATAACCGGCGAGCCGAGGTGATACTCACCCGGCTGAGAATTGGGCACACACGTGCAACGCATGGCCATCTATTAAGAGGGGGACCGGCCCCTGTGTGTCGGCCGGTTCTATAGGGAGTTCCGACGTTCGGGTGACAATATATATGCTAGAAGCTTTAAAATATTTATCTTCCGAGAACACTTTAGAAATAGACGGATGCGCCTCGCACTTCATTGAATACAAATTTCTTAACGTCGCCTGAAGCTGCCGCGGTATAACACTTCTTCCTACCCTAGACTTCACCAGACTGTCCCCGATTCTACTTCAAACTGCCCTCCTCTAAACTCCCCAGAAACGGTAAATTCCTTTCTTTGGCTATATAAAAGGGAAAGCCAATAAACCTTATGACCAACGTTAAAGGGCAACCAACAGCGGAAGTTGTTCCGTTAGTTTCTCGGAGAAACTAAGTATGTGTGTTATTGTCTACACGATTTTATACATATTTTATACATGGAAACCTTCTTATATACACTATAATAAAATCATAGATATGTTCTATTGAGTTAACTGTTTACATAATTATTAACTGCTTAATCTGTAACATCTACTAGTTTGTTTTATATTAGGAGACATCGGAAATATCGCTACAATTTATGAGAATATTTTCTGGCAAGATTTTATAGCTGGTTGAAGAATATTAATTTTTTTCATCAGTCGTGTCGACGATGCTCGCCTCTGTAGCGCAGGTGGTAGCAGGTCTACCTCACGTTTAACACATCTCGAGTTCGAATCTCGTTCAAGCTGAGTTATCTGGATAAGTTCCTTCCGATGTTTTGCCTTATCCTGAAAGATGAATATCTGATAACTCTACGCTCTAGAGACCCTGGGCTTATTTGAGCAGAACTTCACCCATTTCATCCTTCATTCGATATGACTTAACGTTGAAGGACGTAGGTAAATAGCAATGGCAATGGCATCGGCATCTGGACTATTTCAGTTGTTGGCCCTGAACTGACATACTCTTCATATTTTCATCTTATGGTTCCAATAACGTAAATAAATGTATAAAGGTATGGAATAAAATATTGTACGATATAGTAGGAGAGGAGTTTTACGTATCTACTTGTTTTGAAACTCCAAAGCACCCGAACTCATACCTAAAACCTCACATTTCTGTCTTATGTTCAAGGGATTGGGATAGGGATGGGGATGTCATTACGAGGGGATTCAGTACGTAGGCCACCTTGTAGGGCCCATTGTTCCCGGGAGGAAGGATGTGGCGAAGGAGACAGGATGGATGACTCAAGGAGCCACGACAGTAGAGGGCAGGGTCCCTACAGTTTACTTGGATAGAGACTTCCCCCGAAAGGCCAGGACAACGGAAGCGCTCCCCTACAACGGGACAGCAGCCGAGCCCCAAATGTCCCTGGCTGGCGGTCCCAAAATGGTCCCAACAGAGGTGCGGAGACCGGCAACCGACCTACCGGAGGAGGAAGTAGTTTTCCTCAGAGTATATCATCCTGCCATGTAGCGCCGAGACTCCCACCGACACTTCTACCCTGAAAGAGACCAACAGATGAGAGATGATATGACATGATAATGGAGATGAATTGAAGGGACAGTGAGTGCAGAGGATCCACACCCATTAGTCCTGGACCCGTAGGTCCAAGGACCCGGGCCTCCTTCAACCAGGGAGTTATCCGAGCTGTCCCAAAGGGCGCTCGGCGTCCTCCGCGGGGCTTTCCATAGGGCAAGACCTTGTTTCCTAACAAGCCCCCCCATCTGGTCCTAGGGACTCAAGACGGGATGGAAGTGGATACGCCACTTACGCGCGTCAACACTCAAGGTGAAGACTACTGATATGACCTCGATGGGGCCGCCTGGTGATCTAGCACACCTTCTACTAGCTTAGCAGGCTAGTACCCGGAAACTTAATGGCTTCCCTCAACCCCGTCCGAAGACGTACCCAATCTCCCACGGGTATCGGGAACACACTGCCCCCTCGAAGCCATCCCAATCCGAACAACTCCCGAAAGAGGGGCTCGGCTGTTCGGCCCGAGGTTCCTCTAGTAACGTGAGAGGTACCACGAGTGCTAAGGGTCCGCAGCGCCCGCACTTTAGCAGCTGAAAGGGACGGATCCCTTCCCCTACGGAAGAAATGAAGGGACAGGAAAGTCGGGGATGTAATTAACCTACGCAGCATTCGCGTAGTGACCCGGGAAAACCCCGAAAAAACCATGGCTCAGGTAGGTCCGCCACGGGAATCGAACCCGGTCCTCCCGAATGATGGCCACAGGCGAAACCCCTGAGCCATACCGCTCGGTTCATGTTTGAATCTCGGTCAGGGTTATTTATCTGGATAAAGCTTTTTTCTGTTATTTCCCTTATTTTGAAACATGAATGTTGGAAGCTCTATGGAACCTGGGCTTATTTGAGCGTACTTCCATTCATTTCATTCATCGTCTGATTTAAGGTCAGAAGGTATTGCCTATCTCTACAATGTTATTTCCATGATTTTTGGGTGCACATTACTAATACATAATTACTGATATGCACATGAAAATTGTCAGGCATGTTCTTAAAACCTTTATCTTTAGTAATAAAGTTAACCACTGGCGCGACAGACCTTAGAAGGCCAAGGCCTACCAACCCGACGCCGGCCTCACGCCCACTTACGCACGGCAGAGGTGGACGATCATTCAACCGATACGGGGAGATGTGGTCAGCATCTCGGCATCCCCCAGCCGGAACGTTGGTTTGCGTGACCAGGGCCGCTTACCTAGCGTAAGCTCCTCACTTTCTCACGATGCTGAGTGGGGACCGGTCCTATACTCGGGATCTAAAATCCCCACCACATGGGTGGGATCGAACACGGGCCGCTTTCCGTAGCCAGGGACCAAGACATGCTGCCTTAGCCCGCTACGGCACGGCGCAGGACTTATCTTTAATAATATGTATTATTATTTGAAAATTTTGTACTGATAATTTGTTATAATTTTTTAGTTTTTGTTAAAAAAAAGGCACTGAAATTTCATAATTTTTTTTTAAGCAAGTATTATGAACCTCAGAGAAATATTCCCTCCTATGAGTCTGCTTTTCGGACGATGAATGAATTGAGTGAAATGATGCTTAAATGAGTCCAGGGTCCTTGGAGCTTAGAGTTACCCGACATTCGTCTTGAAGGATAAGGGAAAACTCCGGAAAAACACCTTATCCAGGTAACTCACCCTTACCGAGATTCGAACTCGGGTCCTCTTGAACGTGAGGCAGACCTCTACCATCTACACTACCGAGGTGGGCTACGAGTCTGCTTAATACACACAAAAAATGCATATGTTTTGGTTGATTACTTTTTTAAAAAATTGTACCGGAACCTGAAAAATATGTAAAACTGAGAATAACAGCTTTAAAGTTTATATATTGATTACTGACTTCTCATATGAGTCAGAATATTCCTGCTGCATAGTCTTGACTCTCTGTATTCTGACTTGTTCTTTTCAAGTCGCTCTTCATTTGTCTTGTCTTCTTAACCAGTTCAACTATTTTATCTACTTTCAGGACTCGCAGCTCATCAGTTTCTGTATATGACTACTATCATGATTAGCACATGTATTGTGTGAACTGGGCCTACTAACCTCAATATTACATGTCGTCTCATTGTCTATTGTATTTATATTTTCTACATTTACTTTTCTATGTTTAGTAAAACAACTGCCTATAAGCTTTCTCTTTCGAAATGTTTTTGGTCTACCCATATCATATATTCACCAATAACTAGTACAAAATATCATTTAGAACAAATAACTGTTCAGATGCACAGCCAAAGACAAAAGAAAAACTAGCATCATTGGATTAATAATAACTAAACAGTAGTAACACAACTTCACTATTTACTTATCTTATTTAAATCCTGGGACCGGTTTCAAAGCAAAACATCTGCTTCATCCTCAACCACTCAGCTTGACACTCACCAACTAACTGACTGACTGACTGACTGACTGACTGACTGACTGACTGACTGACTGACCTTGCCCACTACCGGAGTTTGAAGAATAGCTCCTTATCTAACTGCCATCTATCGGGGACAAAAAAAATGAATATAAAAAATGTTAATGATGTTTCCACTCTTGAAAAAGTAAAAAATGATTATATTTTAAAAAAAAATTACTTATCATCCATGGGCAAATAAAAGGTTCCAAAAAATTTCAAAGAAATGGGTATAATACTAGCACCTCAAAATAATTACAGTATAAAGAATTTGCTACAGTTTTCTAAAAAAGACAATTTCAGACAAGAAAAAATCTGGTATTTATCAAGTTAACTGTTTAGAATGCGATAAGATCTATATTGGTAGGACCAAGCGTAATTTAGAAACCAGAGCGAAGGAACATTTTAGAAATATTAAATATATACAGACAGAGAAATCGGCAGTGGCTGATCATTTTTGGTCATATAATCATGAAGTTAAATTATTGAAACAATTGAAAGAACCGATAGATTTAATGGTTTGAGAGATAAGGATCGCTTAATGAATTTTGATATCCCTCCACTAGATGTCGTCAATAAGTTTGTGTTATCCCCGGTAGATGGCAGTTAGATAAGGCGTTATTCTTCAAACCCCGGTAGTGGTCAAGGTCACTCAGTTGGTGAGTGTCAAGCTGAGTGGTTGAGGATGAAGCAGATGTTTTGCTCTGAAACCGGTCCCAGGATTTGAATAAGATAAGTAAATAGTGAAGTTGTGTTACTAGTGTTTAGTTATTATTAATACCTAGTTTACCTGACTGTCAGCAGCTTCAGTTTTTTACATAGCATCATTGGAGTTAGAGTGGTACCAACAGAAAGCTTGGAAGATCCCTTACGAAACAAGGCTTAGTTCAGAAATAACTCTACAGTATTACAGAAGTTATGATTGACTTTCTGAAAGCTTACGAAAAGGGGCGTGGCAAAAACTTAAAACCCACAAATATAATTAGCAAATTAGGTATAAAATATTGTTCCAATGAACTTTTTAACTATATATTTGTAATCTAGAGGATTGATATAATAAAATGTAAAAATAAAAAATGTGAATTTAAACCCCAAGTGCAATACCTTCTCACCTTAACTTGGAGGACATACTTTTTTTAAAAAAAAAAAAAAAAAACTTAAGTATTTCAATTGTTGTCCCTGAACTACACGTCCTGTTCATCTTTTCATCTTAATATCATTTCAATAAAATTCGAAATAGTATGGAATGAAATATTGTAGACATACAGGGGAAGTGTTTTACGTATGTATGTAAAAATCGTAGGCAAAAACTCACTTTTTCTACTACATAGTAAATAATTATAGTGTTCATCTGTCATTTCTATATAAAATGGTTAATCTTACTGGTAAATAATTTTGGTATGGAAGCGCACAGTCAGGTCTGTCACTGTCAAGAAGGGAGCACGTTGAGAAACAAATGCTAGCTCCGGCTGGGATTAAATCATTAAAGGAAACTCGACACCATCCTTAGGCGCTAATTCTTACTAACGAATTCGTCTAATTTTCTTCCCCCTCGTCGTGCCCTCTTCTCGCAGAGACACTTTAAAATGTTGAATTAATTACTTAGGGAGGGAAAGTCTGAGTTGGGGAAGGCAATTTCGCTACGGGTACATATTATATCAAATAACTGGGTTTTGTACATCTCTCTAGGTGCACTTTACACAACCGCACCTCGAGAGCTGCTGCGCTACCTACCTACACGTGATGCAGAATAACAGACTCTTGAGATTTCTTCTGACAAATTACTGGCGTTTGAATACGGGATCCAAAACATGCACCTGGATCCCCGTCAGTGGCGTATTCCCCAAGGAATGCACTCCATGCGTTGTAGAATAATGAAATGATTAACCTGTTATTGAAACACCGCTATATAAACATCTGGGGAATCAACAATAACCATGAAATAAGAGAAAATCTACGAACTTTGTTCGAAAGAAACGTTTACTAGACCTGTCTCACTACAGTCTGATTTTTAAAAGAAGATATGTGAAGGTTATCTGTTTCTCTGTCGCCCTCTCAACACTCGAAACATAAACAAGGGTTCGAGTTATCTCACTTCAACAAAAATATGCACAGTTAATCTGTATTAGCCTACTTATGCACTGGGAGGTTCGATGGGCTTCAAAAAAATCGATTTTTTGTTTTTAGTGTTAAAAGATTATATAATTCTTCAGCTTTTAAATGATGTATAACATAGGGTGTCAGCTGGTATTAAAGCCCTTTAATCCTTCAATTTAAAGATGGCGGTGCAACGACACGCCTACTTTCTGATCTTCTGCATACACATTTCACTGATCATACTTCCAAAGCTTGAAATTTCTGAACTAACCCACTTAGAAACATACACTCTCTTCCAGAAGAGGTTCCTTTCGCAATTAAACCAGCATTTAGGGAACTTTCTCAAGATGAATTACTGAGAAAGTGCTTGCATAGTCGAACCCAAAACCCAAATGAAAATTTTTCATCATGTTGGGCCAAAAACTTTAAAAACTGGTGTATATGATAGTATTATTTGATATAATTATGCGTGCAGTGGTAGGCATAAAGTAATGACGTAATAAAGTTGGTGAAAATATGAGGACAGCATGTCTAAAAAAAAGATGTGCATTGACTCTCAGAGGCAAAAAGAACAGCTAAGTTGCTTGAAAGTAGAGCTAGAAGCAAGAAAAGGAAAAGAAAAGATGAGGAAAACCTGACTGAGCAGGAATATGGAGCAGGCATTTATAATTTTAAAAAAATGGTGTTTAATTTTGATCGTGATTTCCCAAACCTTGATTTTTCATACTTTAGGTGCATGTTTCTCAAAAACTATAAAATATATTAATGCAAAATTTTTACTGCTTAATTCTCAATGATCCCTGAACACATTAATCTAACTTTTATATTAATATAATTTATAAAATGGAGGGAAAATAAATTTCAGTCCTTAAAAATATTATGTTTTTTCTTGTTAACAAAACTAAATAATTTTTAATGTGCATAGTATAAATTATGTATGCTTTTTATTTAGTTTAGATTATAAACTTGTGCTTTATGTTATTTAGGAAAAAGATTGGTGCCTATAGCTTTAAATTCCTACAAGGAACCTAGACCTGAAGTATAGGGTACACAGGATACACAGTGTCTTATGCCCCGTTTGCAAGGAACTGTATGAACTTAATGTAAATATTACATAGTCCTTAAATGCACACATCCTTATACAATAATCATACCAAATTTATATTTCTAGCAATGTTTAGTTTTTTATATATGTATATTGCAATATTATTAAAAGCTAGCTCTGTCTGGATTAAAATAACCTCCCAGAGCCTTTAAAAACAGAAATAATTGTTTACACATTCACTGAGTTCTAGCGTCTTCACATGCGAGTTCTTTTAAATAATTGTTTGCACTACTTACCGTTATTGTTGCTATCATCGTAAGTTGGCATTCCCGCACAGTGCGGTATTTCTCCATAGAAACACATATATGCGAGGCACGTTCTAAAATCTAACATTTATCTTCAATTATATTTATTAAAATTTCATCTAATATCTTAACTACTAAAATACAGATTTGTATAAATACACATAGTGCAAAAAATGTGCAACATACATGTGGTAAGCACATAATGGAATCTCGAGAATTTAAAAAGCTCGGTGCAAGCGGCTCGTTTTTTCAAATGTTTTCTCGTTCCGTATACATTAATATCGCAATATACTATTATTTCGTATAAATATGAGTAGCTGGCATGCTTAATTTATGAGAGTACTCGCTCAGACTGGTCGATGTTCACCTTTCCTTCAAAAACGTTTTTCAACTTGTGTCTGAGTCATCTTCAGTGAAGTCTGCTACAGCTACTGCGTGAGAACGTTCTTCTTCTCAAAGAAAGTTAAGACTCCGCCCATTGGAGGTCTCCTAAGTTCTAATGCCAACTTTTGGAACTGGAACATTCGTACAAATCTTACTGGGCACAGATGATTGGTTGTTACTTCTGATATTAGCAGGTTGGAGTTGCATCGTCTCTGGACGTGAAGAAGTTAAATTGTTGGATGTTTTTTGAGAGTATTGTACTTCCTCTTCTACGAGGACTGTTCAATAAAGAATGATCATAATTTTTTACGGTCATAATTCAATCTTATTATATTCTGTTAGCTTAATATGAAACAAACACGCCGCAGTAGTTTCATTGTTGGTACTGCTAGTTCCCGCCTGTGAGGAACAGGCAAGTTCAGACATGTTCAGTATCGCTTACCGCTGCAATGGAGGTAACATGAAGTTAAAGTTGATGTTAGAGGAAGATGCGGAGTTTCTTTCAAAGGCAATCACTGCTTATGAAACTTGGCTACATCATTTTGATCCTGAGAGCAAACAGCAAAGCTCAGTGTAGAAATCTCCATCACCAACACCCCAAAAGCAAAAGTGGTTGCTTCTGCTGGGAAGGTTATCGTCATCTCATTCTTTGATATTCATGGAATGGTTTATCAGCATGTTGTATCTGCACACACATCAGTAACTGGACAATATCACAGGGATGTCCTGAAAACATTACAAGTCCATATCAGGCGCAAAAGACCAAGTTTCCGTGAAGCAGGCTGGATGCTGCACCGTGATAATGCGCGGCCGTATATTGCCAATGTTGTTTCTGAATATATTGTAAAAATCAATGTGAAGTGCATCCCTCAACCTCGCTATAGTCCGGATTTAGCCCCATTTGACATTTTTCTATTCTCTAACTTGAAGAAACGCCTTATCCATCATCAGAAGCAGTGGTGAAGGCTGCGGAGGCGATTTTGAAGGATATCTCAAAATGGTTTCCAGCATTTCTTTGAAGACTGACAGAAACGCTGGGACAGGTATATCGCATTCAGGGGAGACTACTTTGAGAAGGATCATCAAAATTATGAGGATGAGTACAGGTACGTTGTCAAAAAAAAAAAAAAAAAAAAAAAAAAAAAAAAAAAAATTGTGATCATTCTTTATTGAACAACCCTCCTATCTCCATGTCTGGAACGATACACTAGTTACTAGCTGTCTGTTGAAGTAGATGTACTTTCTCTTCCATCTTCTTCGTGGATGTCCTAAATTTGTTGAAATCTTAGTTAAATTTAACTTGATCTATAGTATATGTTTTTCATAATAGTTGATTGAGCTTCATCGGTGTTAACGTAATTAACGTGTTTAATAAATTGTAGAACACATTAAATGCTGGTATATCAACATTCAAAATATTTTCTTTTTCACTATTTAGTATATAAATTTTTCCCCAAATATCCAGTTCACTAACAGATTGTACATGTTTAATAGTTGTATATTTTGACCTATTTCATGGTTACATTTTCAGAAGAGATTGGTAATTGCTGATTTATCTATCTGTTTAAGTATTATATTTCTTAAGTGCTCCATTTGACGAGGTTTTAAACTTCCAATATAGTATGATTCACAGTTACTACAAGGTATTTTATGTACTCCAGGTAATTTTAATTTGTCACTGCTGTTACTTAAAGGTTTCTTTAATAAATTTTTGAGACTGAAGTTGTTCTTTCGGACTAATTTTATATTATAATTTTGAAAGATTCTTTTAGATTTATTAAAAGCTCAAGGATAAATAAACTTCTTACATATAACTGTAGTTTCTGGTTTTTTTAAAGTAGTAATTGATTTTATGTGATTTTTTTTTTGTATATATGTTCATTAATAATCTTAAGTATGGTTGATTTCCTGAAGTCATTAATTTCGGGCAACATGTAAGATGTGTTGGTATTCTAATTGATATTCAGACTCAATCATTGGAGCATTTATTAAATATTTAAACAGCGCCAATTGATGTGAAATTGCATTGTAGTTGTTTGCTTTGATATAGTTGTCCACATGTGTGTCCTTTCCATAAATTTCAAACTTCAGTTTATTATGATGTTTAAAAATCTCCAAATTCAAAAAGGGCAAGAATCTATTTTCCTTTATTTCCATAGTAAATTTTATAGACTCTTCTTGATTGTTGAGAATTTTTAAGGCTTCATCGGTTTTATCATTGGGTATAATATTATTAATAACTTTGTTAATTGACATGTTCATATCAACGCCGCCGATATGCCGTAATTTTGACCCACAGGAATTATTTTACGTGCTAGCATATCTACTGACATGACACTATCGCTTTTGGATAAAAGGAATAAGCTGTTCATTGACAACGAGCAAACTCTCGTCTTCCTGTTGGAAGAATTCTCTAAGAGAACAGACAAACTCTCTGGTTTGACTATGCCATGTAACACCCCGACCGTAAGCTGATCTTTATCATGTAGGACTGTGTTCGTATCCGCTGATAAAGGTCAGTCCCGGGAAGGGGCCATTGCATGAGCTGTTACACTCCTGAAGGCGATTGGGTCCACCTGTCTTTACACTGGGAGGTGTGACCCTGAGGTGAGCAAGGTCCAGGCCAGGACTCTCACCTAAGCCGGGGTGGCGTCCAGGATGTGAGCACGTCATCGGAGACGTTTGCTAAGGTGGGGGACACTACCGCTAAGGCACCGAAATTTAAACCAACATTTGTGAAAGATAATGGAAAAGAAGTAGTCGAGCCCTGTGGTCCTCGATACTTAGTCGTAGCTAGAAGAGACGAAGGCAAGCACTTCCTGTCAGTGAACCCTTACGTCATCCAAAAGGGGTTGGATAAGATAGCTGGTCCGGTTAAATTCTGTACTCGTTCTAGAAATGGCACGGTCATGGTGGAGGCACATTCTGTCACACAGGCATCAGTGTTATTGAAGGCGAACTTATTAGGTAGCTACCCGGTGTATGTCACAGCGCACAAGACCCTGAACTCATCGCGCGGAGTGGTAAACACCCATGCGCTGGACGATATGTCTTATCAGGAAATTCTGCAAAATCTACAGAAACAAGGTGTGACGGCTGTGTACCGTGTACAGCGGAGGGAGCAAGGGGAATTGGTGCATACCCATACCCTGTTCCTGACCTTTGATCGGGTGGATCTCCCACAAAGGATTAGGGCAGGGTATGAGGCTATTGATGTACGCCCATATATACCGAATCCATTAAGATGCTACCAGTGTCAGCGCTTCGGTCACACTAGCAAGTTCTGTAATGGTACGCCTACCTGTGCTAAATGTGCGAGGTCTGTGCACGAAGGTGCTTACACTTCGCCTGTTAAATGCATGAAATGTGCTGAAGAACACCCATCCAGCTCTCGAGATTGTCCGCGCTTCGTCGAGGAAAAGGCGATTCAAGAGATCCGGCTGAAAGAGAAGGTGTCCTTCTCGGAAGCCCGGAAGCTCGCACGTACTCGAATATCATCCCTCCCGCTACTTACAGCGCAGTAGCAGCTAAGCCGGTGCCGGGGAGAGACATCGCCACTCAAACCTGCGATATCGGTGCGGCAAAAGTATCCGAGAAAATAATTATTCCATTCACCATCCCCGAAGCCTGACAAATCACCGCTGTCTGCACCTAGGAGGCCCGCCTCGTCATCAGGAAGGAGATCGCCAGCACTGTCACCGGCTAAAGGATCAATTTCCATCAAGACTGAAAAGGTCGTTCGGTATCATGCCCCGCCCAAACAATTTAAAACAAGTTATAAGAAATCCGATTTCATCAAAGTTACCAGCAAAACTGCCAGCCGAAAGCAGAGTTCTAGGGCATCTAACAGTTCCTTCTCTGAGGAGTCTTCAGATGAGGACTTTGATGACGCATGTCATCCTAGTCTATCTCTGTATCGAGTCGGTTTGAAGTCTTTGAACCGAAGTTTTTATCGGCAAAGGGGCCTCATCCATAGAAGAGATGGAACAGGAGGATACGTCCCAGACCACCAGGACGGCTTCCAAAAAGGGACCAGAAAAATTGAATGGTAAAGTGTTAGCCCTACACCCAAAAGGAAGGATAAATTGATTCGGCCGCTGGATATTTTAGCGCACAGACATTTTTTAAAATTATATTTAGGAATAGCATATCGTATTTAGCGGACAATACATTTTATAGCTTTTAACATTTTATTTTACATTGTTTTTATATTTTGACCAAGAGCGTGTTTTCGCAATGATTTTACTCATGATGGGCACATTTTAGAACTCAGGGTACGTGTAATGTTAAAATCTAGTTGAAAAGGGCGCTTATGACCGCGCAGTTGAGCGCCCTTAATCTCAACAATCCAATCTGTAAGCTGATGTTTGCCTTGGGCCGTGATTCCTCGGTCCACCTCTAACCCTACCGCTACTACGTCTTGCTTCCATAAAAACGTGTTTTAATTGTGTTTTAACGAAGTAGGCTAACAATACACAGCGCAACTAGGCAAACTCTGTTTCCCGCATACAACTAGCGATAACTGAGCTGAGGAGTATGTGATTCACCAGTGTATCCTATCTGGCAAACTTTGTTTACGTTACCGTAGCAACGACCTTCCTTTCTTACCCTTCGCGTCCGTTGCCTGATGACCTTTATGTATCTTATTTTAAAAATCATTCTGTATATAGGCTGCTATCGTGACGTCATAAGAGGAACTTCTGAGATACGGAGAAATATATGCGCCAGCTCCCAGTGCATTTAAAGGTGTGAACAGCCTTTGAATCCATATCAATTATAATATCTGTAAATGGCTTACTTTTCAAATCAGACACAGAGCTCCCAAGTGGGAGGCAGGTTGACGGGGATCAAGCCACTGTTTCGAGACATCAGGGTTTCGGTAATATATCCATTTTTCATCATAAGTGACAATTCCCCTGACAAATCTATCATCCATGGGATTACGGATAAGCTGACGACAGATATCCACTCTACGTTCAGCCTGTTGAGGTGACAGTTCATGTGGTACAAGTCTACAGCTTCTGTATGATTTTCCAGGTGTTTTAATGTGGAGATGGTGCATCAAAAGATACCGTAAAAGTTCTTCAGAAAGCCCAGGCGCACTTTTTGCCTATTTTCTCGCAAAACTTGTCGTGCATCCTCAATATTTCATAATTTAGGTCTTCGAGAACGTGGTAAATCTTTATTGTTTTCGTCTTCATTGTTGAAACGTTGGAACCATTGTTGTGCCACACGCTCACTAACACCACCTTCTCCTTCCACTTCACATATTCTTCGATTTTTTTTTTTTTTTTTGAAAACGGGAATAAAGGTAATAGGAAAAACAACAGGGTATATGGGGTATCTGGGTAGGAAGAAGGATGGGTATTGGGAGGGATGTTGTCCTGCGGTGATACTGCATATTTGGGCTCTGTGTTGCTTATTTAATGAGACTATGATGGTTGTCCATCCGGCTCATTACCTTTAATATGAAATATGGTGGACCGATACTAAATCAAAGAATTTTGAATTTAATTAATATTTGTTGGAATGGATGCCAAATCCCAAGATCCTGGACACATGCTCGAATTATATCTATTTTTAAGAAAAGTGCTCGAAACATGTGAGAATTATAGGGGAATAAGTATTTTAAACACAGGATATAAATTATATGCAAGAATCTTAAGTAAAAGGTTACAAACCATTACAGATGTTCTACTTTTAGAAGAAAATGTTTTAGAAAAGTGTGATCCTGTACAGATGTTAGAAGAAAATTTAATTTGGAAACACATATAGCTTTTATTGATTATGAAAAAGCGTTTGATCGTGTAAATAGGAAAAAAATGTGGGAAATCATGACTCGAGGAGGCTACCCAAACAATCTCATTGAAGTTCTAAAATCTATATATAAGGATACAACAATCAGCATACATATTGGAAATGGAATGTATAGTAAATGGGTACATACAAATCAAGGTGTAAGACAGGGTTGCAGTTTGTCTCCTATTTTATTCATAATTTATATAGATGATCTGATTAGAGAGTGGATGTTTAAGATTAACGGAGGCATTCATCTTGCACCAAATTTTACTCTTAAGACGATGCTATTTGCGAATGTCCAAATTATTATAAGTAAAACTGAAGACGAGCTGCAAAGAGCAGTATATATTTTACAGAAGTTATGCAAGAACTATAATTTCAAAATTTCCACAAATAAAACAAAAACAGTGGCGTTTCGAGCTAAAGACACTATTAGAACCAAAATGGTAATTGATATTATCTTAGAGCAAGTGACAGGTTTTAAATATTTGGGAACATATATCAGTTATAAATATGAAAATAATTTCAAAAATAAATTACCAATGGTTCAACAAATATGCGGCATAATAAATAGAAGCCTAAAAAACTAAAACCAGAAAAGAAACACGGATGAAATTTTATAAAGTAATGGCTGTGCCTGCTTATCTTTCTGGTTCTGAAACATGGACATTAACAAAAGCAGACAAAAACAAGATACAGTCTGCCGAAATGAGATTTTTAAGAGTAGTAAAGGGATTTACTCTTTTAGATAAAATTCCAAATGAAAAAATAAGAGAAAATATAGAAATAAGTTCTTTAGAAGAAAAAATAATGAATTATAGAAATGAATGGAGAGAGCATATTAAGAGAATGCCGAGAGATAGGATCCCAACAAGTTATAAACTATAAATCTAGAGGAATGAGACATCCGAGAAGACCACGAAAACGATGGTCAGACATGTTTTAAGCCGGAACAGGCAGAATTGCGTAGCCCTTGGAGTGAAGAAGAAGAAGAAGAAGACTATGATGGTGAAGTTGTTGGCCAGTACCGCTGAAGCAACCCGGCTGTTCGTGGGTAAAAACTTGGATTGCGGTAAAACCGCTTGTGGTGATCAGGTAGCAGCCATGATCCAGTGGACCCTGACTACGACCTGTGAACTGTGGTGATTATTCAATGTAATTCCGGCAACTGGTGCAATGGTTATAAGGACAGTCATCTGGTGTGTGGCCAATGCCCTCAGGGCTCGAGCTTGAGGAGGGTTGCGGCGAGACAGGTCTTGTGACGGCGGCGTTCAACGGGCGCGGGAGTCTCTGCGAGGCTGGAAGTGTGGTGGTGGTGCCCCGTCATCTGGAGCCAGGGATCTCCTGAGGTCTTCTAAGCTCTGGGAGATGAAGATCTGTTGTGTGCGGAGAGCCTCCGCTAGCTTCTTGCTCGGCGTTCGCGTGTCGTTGATGTAACAAACAATCTTCTCCAGCTTAGCCTTGCAATAGCCTAAGGCCTCAGAGGTGGCGCTGGCCTCTTTCTGAGGAGCGCATTGCGATGCTTGGGCGGCTTCCCTGAAAGTCTGAAGTAGGATTTCCTCCCATGTAGCTACCCGCGCCGTTAGCTTCTTTATGGATGACTGCAGGTCAATGAGTGCAGTGGTGACGGTGTGTAGCAGTTCTGTGGTGTCGGCTGTATAGGTCTGTGACTCCTGGTGCTGTGAGGTGACCGCGGCGTATGTGCGGCGTTGTTGGCTGCTGCGGTAAATGGCGTAAGGTTTGAGGGTGAGGTTGGTGTTGTGGTTGAAGAGGCTATTGGTGAAGTATGTGATGATGGTTGGAGTTTCAGCGTTGCTTGGGGTTAAGGGGGCACGAAGCTTGTCCCGTGAAGTGGCCTGCGGTGTTGCAGGTGGCACAGTAGAGGGGACGGCGCGACAGGTCGTGTCCCTTGCAGACTGCAGTAAGGCACACAGCTCCACAGTAGCCGCAACGAGTCTCCTCACTGCAGATGGTGGCGGTGTGGCCGTATTGGCAGCAGCGGCGACATGGAGTAGGACGGCCCCCCAGGCTGACTTCGATTGGGAGCACCTGCCCGAAGGCAGGGAGCCCGTCTCTCAGCGCAGCATGGTAGTACGCTGAGGTACTCCAGTCTCACTAGGGGTGAAGGTCCCTTGTGCGTGGTGATGCGAAACACCTTCAGCAGAGAAGGCCAGCGGAGTCGGGCGGTGTTGAGGATGAGTGCCTCAGGCAGTTGCCTGTGCACTCCCAGTCCCACTGCGCTAAAGCTCGGCGGCGTTGTATAGCTGAGAGGAGGCGGTGGCATGGGTTCGGCCGGCGGCAAGGCTGCTTCTGCTGTGATGCGCTGATCTGATGTGTCGGGTGAGCAACGGTGGCGGCAGTGCTAGGCTCGGACGAACTCGGTGGTGGCGGTGCAGACTGCTCTCCCGCAGTTCCATGGGAGGAACTGTGCCGGCGTTTTCTGCTGCTGCGTTTTGCAGGCGGTGCTGCGGTCGACGTTCGCTGCTTCTTCTGCTTCACTCCCATGATGTCGTTGTGACGGCTGAGCTCGGAATCTTCGAGCTGCGACAGCAGCTTTATAATCTTGTTTCCAGCAGTGTTTTAGAGAGACTGTAAATTCAAACTTTGTTATCTCCATTTTCTGATTGTTTATTAACAAAGTTAGACTGATACGTGTTCGCAATGGCAGCCTGACAAACCAAACAAACCCAATAAATTTCCCAAAACCCCAAAATCAAAAAGCCGATTTTATTATGAGACCGCCTGTACAATTGTATGTCTTTTTGTAATTTTTTGACATTCAGGGATTATTTTCCAGACACTTTTGGGTCGTCAAAAACCTCGTTCTTTGCAGTGTGTTTTTAAAGTACAGTTTAAATATAGGTGTTACCGCAGCAGCGCTGTAGTCGCAATTTTGAGCACACGTGATAACTTCTTTCATTCATTAGGAAGCCAGACATAGCTGTAGTCAATGGTCACTTTGTTTTGCTATTGTTAGATCGTTTGGAAACGTTTAAAACAAATCGAACGACCTTGTCACTGTGAAGTCTGATCAGTGATTCGTTTTATGAAAGCGAGGAATAGGTATTGAGCCAGCGAGCGTTCGTTGTTCAATTGTGAGAGGTTTATGGGAAACCATAATGACTGATAACTCCTGGACACGCACAGCTGAATTAACTCATTGTCTTCGCGTTATTTGAATGGAAACAGTTGGGCTACCCTCTCTACAGTCCAGGCTTGGCAGCAAGCGATTTTCATCTGAAAAATTCGTTGGTGGAAGCGACCATAATACGACGAAGACATACAAAAAACTCTTCGCCTTTTATAACGGGGTGAAATTTAGAATAAGATCTGGGTTGAATATACGAGGGCTGTTCAATAAAGAATGATCACAATCTTCTGTGACAACGTATCTTTACTCATCCTCATAATTTTGATGCTTCTTCTCAAAATAGTCTCCCCTGAATGCGATGTACTTGTCCCAGCGTTTCTGTCAGTCTTCTAAGACATGCTGGAAACCATTTTTGAGAGATCCTTCAAAATCACCTCCGCAGCCTTCACCACTGCTTCTGATGGATAATGCCTCCCACGAAGGCGTTTCTTCAAGTTAGGGCATAGAAAAAAGTCACATGGGGCTAAATACGGACTATAGGGAGGGTGAGGGATGCACTTCACGTTGATTTTAGCAAGATATTGAGCAACAATATTGGCAATATGCAGCCGCGCATTATCGTGGTGCAGCATCCAGCCTGCTTCACGGAAATGTGGTCTTTAGCGCCTGATATGGACTTGCAATGTTTTCAGGACATCGTTCTAGTATTGTGCAGTTACTGATGTGTGTGCAGGTACAACATGCTGATAAACCATTCCATGAATATCAAAGAATGAGATGACTATAATTTTCCCAGCAGAAGCAACCACTTTTTCTTTTCGGGGGGTTCGTGTTGAAGGAGATTTCCACACTGAGCTTTGCTGTTTGCTCTCAGGATCAAAATGATGTAGCCAAGTTTCATCAAGAGTGATTACGTTTGAAAGAAGCTCCGGATCTTCCTCTAACAGCAACTTTAACTGCATGCAGACCTGTATGCGAATGTTCTTTTGTTCGGAAATCAACAGTCTTGGAACCCATCGCGCACAAACACGTCTCATGTGTAATGTTTGTCACCAACGTGTGGCTGGCACCCAGTGAAATGTTAAGTATTTCAGAAAGCGATCTTAAGGTAATTCGTCGATCCTCTCTCACAATGGCAGCAGCAGTGCTGATGCTTTCTTCCTTAAGAGCAGTAACCGGAGCACCGGATGCACCTTCCTTTGAAATTGATAGTCTCCCCTCTTTGAATATTTTAAACCACTTTCGAGCTGTACTGTAGGGAAGAACAGACTCTCCATAGGCCTGCTGTAACATTGTATAGGCCTCAACTGAAGATTTGTTGAGACGAAAGCAGAATTTCTAAGCCGCATATTGTTCCTCGCGTGTTACCTCCATTACAACGGTAGGCGATATTGGACATGTCTGAACTTGCCTGGTTCAAAAACGCGGGAACCAAGAGTACCAACAATCAAACTACTGCGGCGTGTTTATTTCACATTAAGCTAATAGAATATAATAAGATTGAATTTTAGTGCGAAAAATTATGTCCGTAAAAAAATTATGATCTTTCTTTATTGAACAGCCCTCGCAATACTAGAGGAGGCCAAACAGAAGTTGGGTTTGAGACTGGGGTGCAAATTGAGTCCTATTTTATACAATTTATTCATAGATATAATAGAGACGGTTAAGGAAATCAATGCCCATTGACCACTAATAATGAACAAAGATTCCTGGTTTCTTGTAGGAGCAATTTCTGTAGTAGGTCTAGAAAAATCAATTGAGGCAATTTATAGGTTTTGCGCTGATTGAGGATGAAGAATAAACAGTAACAAAATGGAATTTAAAAGAGGATCGATACCTAGGAAAGGAGAGGAATGGTTCATAGGAGATCAAAAGGTAGAAGTGGTCAAGGAGTACGACTATTTAGGTGTAAGGATGTGTAGCAGTGGAGGATGGGCCCCACAAGTCAGAAAAGTGATAGCTAATGGCAGGACGGCAATGACAGGGGTAGGAATATGTAAACATAAACTGGAGATGTCAGTTAGATGGTTAGAAAGAATGTATGAAGCGGTCGTTAAAGCCAGAACATTGTACGCAGTGGAGGTATGGGGCACATCAGAGATAGGAACACAATTAGACCAGATGTATGGATTGTTTTGTAAAGAACTATTAGGGCTGCCAAAATCGGCAACAAGAGAAGTGGCATTACTAGAGATAGGTAATACAAAAAGGAGGGGAATAATAATAGAGAGAATATTGAAATTCTGGTTTAAGTGTATTAAAGGGCAGAAAGGGAAATTATTGAATCTGTCCATGAAGCAACAGAAAAGCTTTAAGAACACAAACAGTTGATGGTCGGAATTGGATAGAATGGTATTGAAGATAGGCATGAGAGATCTATGGAGAGTAGAGGAGTCAAAACATAGCGGTTTTTTGGAAGGAAGTGAGAACCAGGCAGGAGATATGGGAAAGTATAGAAGAAGAGAAAACCTTGAAAATTTGAAGGCAATTAAAGACAAATAGGGTAGGGAATAATATATAGATCAATGTGACAAAACTGGAAGAGAAGACAGCATGAATGAGAGTAGGAATAATATATCTAAAAGGGTTGAGAAGTAATGAGGTAGGGATATGTGAATTTTGTGGAGATGAAGAGAGCACTGTTCATTACCTGATAGAATGTAAGTAGTTAACAAATTTTAGGAGAAAAATATGGGATAAGAAATGGGACAGTGTGAGCAAAGAGGTAGTAACGTTACGTATGCTAACGGGGATGGGTGAAAAGAAAAATAGATATACAGAAGAATTCTCATATAAGTTAGTCTATCTATTCAAAGCGAGTGCAGTTGCTCCTTAAAGGAAACGCACCCTACCACCCACTAATGTCCGTCATAAACCTACCTCCACACCAGAAATGGAACACTCTCTTTGAGGACCAATAGCAACCCTGATTTTCTGGAAGTGACAGACGCATGTTTACTCCACGTGGAGTCTCAGTTGCGAAAGTTCCAACTTCCAGTTGATCTGTTTCATTACGTGCAGAAATTCGTTGTGTGTCACGACGTGAAGACCGTGGGAGGGAAATTCAGTGGTAAATGCAAATCAAGTAGTAGATTACTTTCAGTCAAATGAAAATAATCAAAGTGAAGAAAATAGTGTGAATAACTGAGCCGAGTTATTTTAGTGGAAAAGCCTCAAAAACAGTTATAACGGGAAGTGTTTCTAAGCAAATTCAAGCGCTTGTTTTGAACACATATAAATATGTGCTGAAAAATAATCTTGGTAAGGGGTCATGCAATGAACCTGGTGATAAATTCTGGGTATTCACAGAAATACAGTAAGAAAAATAGTGACGAAAGGAATACCAAAGACGCCGATCAAGTGTTTTTTTTTTATTTATTTTATCCATCGATCAGCAATTATGCTTTACAGATGTTTGGTATAAGATATATAGGAACAGGACACATAACAATGGAGGTAGCCATGAACGACTCCTCTAACTAAATATGGAGGATAACTGTAACACAATTGAGAACTTAAAGTCTGATGGTATTAATCACGTGTCTGAGTCATCTGTGCTGGAGACGTCACTCAGGAGAAAATCTTGGGGCAGTCTGCGCTTCAGGCGAGTTGGCTGGCGAGTGCGACAGCCGAGACGGTAGGTAACAGCTCCAGGGACCTCCTGGAGATTGTAAAAGAATGGACGTGCCAGGCGTCGGATGTATTGGTGAACGGGTAGAAGACCAAACTCATGGTGCAGCTGCTGGTTTCGGATGAACCATGGAGCGTTTGTAACTGTGCGAAGCACCCTGTTTTGTAGTACCTGCAGTCGGCGGAGATTAGTCTTACTGGTGCCACCCTAGACTGGAGCTGCATAGGTAAAAATGGGACGGACTAGAGATGTGTAAAGAAGCAGGGAGGATTCATAACCAAGTGAAGTGCGCCTGTTGAGTAGAGGGTACAGTTTTGATAGCCGGGCAAACGCAAGCGTAACAGACCGACAGATGTGGGCGTTCCAAGTAAGTCGAGTGTCCAGTAACACCCCAAGGTATTTCACTGGCACATTGCTTGGTAACCATGAGAGCGGTTCCCCCAGCAGCCGTAGTGAAGGAGGATCCCTATAAGGTCGTAAAGAGAAGATCTTAACCTCTGTCTTGTTAGTATTGAGGGAAATGCGCCAGTGAGAGAACCAATGAGCTAATTGATCTAGGGCAATTTGCAGTTTCTGAATGACATGAAGAATATTGGCGTGAGAATAATAGAGAGCAGTATCATCTGCGTATAACGCCGTACAAACTGGAGCTATATCAGGAAGATCATAAGTGAATATATTAAAGAGGAGTGGTGCAAGTACTGAACCTTGAGGTACACCTGCTAAAATAGGCCGTCGGGTGGATGTGAAACCAGCAATGCGCACCACAAAGGTTCTATTGGTGAGAAAACTTGCTATGATTTGTATCAGATAATAAGGGAGACCAATGCGATATGCTTTAAGTAGTAGTCCACTGTGCCACACCTTGTCGAATGCCTGGGCGATATCTAGGAATGCTGCTACGGTGTATTGCCTGTTTTCGAAACCTTGAATAATAGACTGCGTGATTCTGAGCAATTGGTGAGTGGTAGCATGCTTCGGGCGAAAGCCAAACTGAAAAGACGGAATTATCTGATTATGAATCAAAAAATGAGAAATACGTTGATGAATAATCTTTTCAAAAAGCTTAGAAAGTGTAGGTAATAAGCTGATTGGTCTGTAACTTGAGGGAAGATTTTTTGGCTTGTTGAGCTTGTGGAAGACTATAATTTCCGCATGTTTCCATGTAGATGGAAAATGACCAATGCGCAGAGCAGCATTGAAGATTGATGATAAATAAGCTAGGGCTTTGTTTGTCAAATTCTTCAGCACAACGTTAGGGATAAGGTCATGACCGGGAGACTTTTTAACGGGAAGACGATGGATAAAGCGGGACAATTCACGTGGAGTAGTGAACGAAATTCTGTTGTGCGCTGTAGGACGAAGTTGGTACTCAAGGAGTTCCCTGTCCACGGAAGAGGGAATATTAGAGTCAAGACAGGTGTTAGGCGTGAATGTACGCTCGTAGTGACCCGATCAAGTGTGAAAACAAAAGGAAATGTTTCTTTAAAGTAGATAATTTGACATGCGATTTAATTTGTCGAGAACTTTATAAATTCTATGCAAAAGGGGGAGTGCCCACCTTAGATGAATTGGTTGCACATTTGCAAGAAATTTGTGGTTTTCCTTATTGGCACTGCACTTTGCGCGGCCTCCTAAAGGAGCTGGGTTTCAAATACCGCACTTTGAATAAATTAAGGGTTATTATGGTATCCAGTAGAATTTTGTAATTTTACGTCCTCAAACGCTAAGTTATATCGGACGGTGAATGGAATGAATGGGTGAAATGATGCTCAAATGAGCCCAAGGTCCTTATAGCTTAGAGCTACTCGAAATTCGTCCGGGATCCAGTAGAATTATAGCTTGGCGATACGATACCCATGATGTATCGAGAAAGGTGCTAACCTTGCAGAAAGGACTGGGAGAAGGAAGGCCGGAGTTTTAAAACGACTATAAGGGTTCGTCAAAGGATTGGGCCGACGTGCACACGAGTTAACTAAACAGACTTTAAGAGAAAAGTGGAATAGGGTAAAACAAGTGAAGGGCAAGAAGAAATGACAACAATAAAAACTTCAGTCTCAAGAATTTACTTAAGAAGCCTTTAAGCAACACCATTGATAAATTAAAATTACCTGGAGAATACAAAATACCGTGTAACAACTGTGAATCACACTATATTGGAAGAACTAAGAGAAGTCTTACAACTCGTCAAACGGAACACTTGAGAAACATAAAATTTAAACAAATAGAAAAATCTGCAGTTGCCTATCACTTCTGGAAATGCAACCATGAAATTGGTCAAAGTATACAATTATTAAAACACGTACAAGCTGTTAATGAACTGTATATTTGTGAAAAAATTTATATTCTAAATATTGAAAAATAAAAAATTTTGAATTTTGATATACCAGCATTTAATAGTGTTCTACAATTTACTAAACAAGTCAATCAAGCCAACAGCGATGTAGCTCAACCCACTATTATGAATAATATAGATCAAGTTAAATTTAACCCAAATTCAACCAATCTAGGTTACCCATGAAGCAGATGGAAGAGAGAGTACACCTACTTCAACAGAAAACTGGTAATCAGGATATTGTTCCAGAACTTGAGATAGAAGAGGAGGTATATTTGCTACAACAAACATCCAATAGTTTAACTTTTTCACATCCAGAGATTAAGCAACTCCAACCTGTTAATATCACAGGTGACAACCAATCATCTGTGTCCAGCCCCAATCTTCCGGTTCCAAAAGTTGGCATTAAAAATCAGGAGATCTTCCATGGGAGGAGTCTTAACTTTCTTGGAAAGTCAGATGGACGTCCTACGGCAGTAGCTGGAGCAGAACCCACTGAAGATGATCTGAAGCAAAGACTGAAAAGCGCTTTTGGAGGAAATGGTGAAAATCGACCAGTCTGAGTGAGTAATCTTGCAAATTAAGCATGTCAGCTACTCTTTTTTATATGAAACATTGCTCACTTTTAACAACTTGACAGTTCTTCTTTAAAATGACAACAAGCTGCTGAGGAAAACGAAAGGGAACCTGTGTCGGCGAGTAAACCTTAGGTCAGCAATTTCATGTATTGTACAGGTTTTTTTAAATATTTTTTTAAAATTATTTTTATTTTTTTATTTTTCATTCTGCATTTCTTATGTCTTGGCCTCTAGATGCTATACCAAAACACAGTATTACAATTTTATATTTACTCAAATATAATAATCATATTGATATTTACAAACATTTTGCAGAAAAGCTAATCTACACTAAACTATCTAATCTGAGCTAACTAATCTAAATGCTACAATTGTAGCTTACAATTTTCACAAAATAAACTACTTCTACCTTCCTATCTTTAATAAATCATCTATCCTTTTGTTCTTGTGTTGATTTGTCTTCTTCTGTCGCTTCAAATTCTTCTGTTGAATCCAAGATTGTGCTCTTCTATTAATCCTTCGACTAGGTGATGTACTTCTTCTTTCTTTGGTTGTTGAAGCTAGCTATCCATATTCTGTCCTCGAAGTCGTTCAGATCTTCTCGGTGTGGAAGATGGTTCACGATATCTATGTTGAATATTGTCTCTTACTCGTCGTTGCTGATGTTTTTGTTGATTATATTCATCCATTGCTATTGTTGAGACCTTCTCTGCTGCCAATTCTAGTATTTTAAAATCTTCCCTCTTCCTAATGATGTTCCGTATACATTTTCATGCTAATTCTTTCCTCTCTTCTTCTAGTTGTTGAGTATACCTTATACATTCAAATAAAACATGTTCCGGAGTATCTTCAACATTATTTCTCTATTTCCACAAATAACACCTACTCCGCTTTTAATATACAAGAAATTAAATCACATTAGCAGCACATTTGTTCTCATAAAAGATGCTACATTTTTTTTTTACACAAGTGTACAGAGGCACTTAATTTCCTTCGGGAAATACGATAGGACGTGCAGCAACAGTGTCGTTAATAATTAACAGAGATCCGGACTCTCGTTTTCCAATTCTCGGGTTTTAATAATACCGTATTCTACAGTTGCGATATAGTTTTGTTGTAATTTGCATTTATTACTGGGCACCCTCCCAAACCGATGCCAAATTTACATTTCATCTTGATGCAGGTCTGTCCCTCCCTCCACATTTTTTAATATTCGCTCTGTACACGTCCGTGCACACGTGTTTGTGTATGCGCGTGTTTTGTGTGTTTTACAAAACAGTTGTTCGGGTCGAAATTTTATTGTATGAACTGTCTAATAGGTCGAATTATACGTTGAAGGCCGCTGATAACAACAAATACCTGCCGGCCATCGCCAGTAAAAAGGTTTACCATGTACCGAAGCGGAACATTTGTGAGTAATTAGAATTTTTACTCGCTTCCCTTCGGAATGGCAGTGTTTGCAGGGGAGGGGGGTGTTGGACAAACGGAATTTAACGTGTGTATGTGTAGGGGTGGTAGAGATTCGATAGCGCGTGCAACACATCTGGGGCAGAAAAAAAATTGTATTTACCTTTTTCCTTGTTCCCTTTGAAATTTTTTTGTTTTTTTTATTCAATTCGAGCACGATTCGATTTATCCCGATCTAGTAAACTAGCGGGCGAACAAAAACATACACAGTGAAACGAATACGAATGTGCGCACGCCCATGCTCGTCGGACCGTGGGCTTTCTGTTTGCCTATCCGTGTTGGCTATTTGTCCCTTGCATCATATGCAATTTGACTACCATTGTAAGGACCACTGGACTTCTCAATCCTCATGGAAATAATTACTAACGCTCCGATAGGCACAGACCTTCGTCCAGTTGAACTGATTTGCTGGGCTTATTTGTAATAACTAGCTCATATAATTTAAAAACATTATGTATTGCCTTCATATACCATCTATACTTACTGTGCTTGCAAATTATTTTACTACTACGTATTTAAAGCATAAATCAGCTTATTATATGGGAAGACCGTGTAATTTGGACCACTTAACTTTAGGCGCTAATAACTGTACAATATAACTTCGATAGGGTCCACAACTTGTTTTAATGTATTAATAAGAGGAAGTTGTACCATTATAAGAATGTACAGATTTTAGTCGCAACCACATAATTTGCAAATTGCAATTATAATATTTTTTCCTAAGGCGTGTATTTTGGACCAAGGGTGTGTAATTTGATCTGATAAGGTGTGTAAATTGGACCGCTACATAATACATTTATAACCCATTCATGTGCTTTATCATTAGCTTTTATTGACCGAAATACACAATAACGGTTGATTTAGCACTTGAATAATCAAGTTCTTTGTCCCAATTTAAGGTGAGCTTCACTCCTTACTCCAAATTGAAATTACATTTGAAAATTCTAGCAGCTGTTGTCTTGTTGTCATCAGGATGGCGTTGCATGAAACTGGAGAACCAATCCTTCCCGGCAGTTTTCTTATCATAGGAAAAGCGAGTTTTTAAATTATTTCGCTTTGCGATTTCATATGCCAGTTGCATAACTCCTTTTCGTGTCGGTCTGGAAAATAAAAATGTTTACATAATTAAATTGTTGCAAGGCACTTTAAAAAGTACGTTTAAATTGAACTTATTTTAACATGCCAATTTATTATTATTGTTATTATTATCCTCTAGGTCGTGTAATTGTTAACGTTGTTATAACATACCCATAGAACATTCTCTCCAAGTGCAGAAGATGATGCACTAGCTCTTCCTCGACTTCATTTGGCAGATCTGTGGGCCGTCCAATACCCACAATGGGTGCTCTTTTTAATGTGCTTGAAGGTATTTGAAACCTTCGTGCCGTTTCATTAACGTGCATGCCTTCATTTATAGATTCAAGAGCTTTTCTGAGATTTTCCTCTGTCCATTTACGGTAAATGTCCTTAGATTTGCGAGCTTCTCGTGTTGTCATGTGAAAAAAATGCAAAATACATAGTGTGCAACAGAAATAATTATAAAAATGATCATTTACCAGAATAACTTAAGAACACTATTTTATAGTTACTGTTTATTTCATATTTATTACCTAACTTACTTAATCCGTGTAATTTGGTCCGGACCAAATTACACTTTACATTCGGTCCAAATTACACGACACGACAAAGGTTTATGAATATCACATATCTTATAAAACTACACTTACCTTGATGTATTGGAGTATTCCGTATTGTAGATGTGTTTCCAAAGAAAGCTTCTAGGTGGAGGAAAACACTATAATAAAAGCGGAGCAAAATTACAGCGAAAACGCTCTCAGTAAAGATCACAACCCCCCTCCAAGGTCACTGACGCTGGAATGCGGAAAACTGGGGAGAACGCTTGTAGGAAGGACTGCTCAAGATAGCCGTCTGTTTGGTACTGTCATCTGTGGCCAATCCCTTAAACCGACCGTGGACCAAAATACACGCTGGTCCAAATTACACGGACTTCCCCTATATCAAAACATCCAATGTAGAAACCTAAAAATATTTTATGAGGCCCCTGAAAAGAAGTTAAAAGTTCAGTAACCAGCTGGATATTTAAAGTTCATATTAGAAATGGCTGTGCTGTTGTACCCCAAGATGTTACAATATATAAAAACTACCAGAATTCTACACAATATTTTCTAGTGAACTATGTGCAATAAAAAAGTGACTGTTTCAAATTAGAAGGTGTTTGTTCTTGACGGTTACTAGGTGTACAACCAATCGGAGTCCTGGGGTGTTGTATTGCATTCCTCCTATGGGGTGTGTGACGGCGCCAAACTAATCAATCTCTAATAAATATCATTCGCGCTAAGACAGAAATTTAGATTTTGCAAAAACTGATCCATGTGGAAGGTAGAGAGTAATGTATTTAACATAAACTTAAAAACCCATATTTTTTAGCTCAATTGGTTTTCCTGATACAAATAAATAAAGTAGATACCATTATATTATAACAATGCATTGTGACGTAAGCACTGTAATGAGTATCATTATTGGTTGGCTTGTATGCGTGAACGTATATTTGAAATTACTCAGAACTGAAACGTAAACATTTGACATGACGTGATAAAAGAAATATGTACTTTGAATAAGCCAAGGTGTTTGTTAAATTCAATGAGAGGAAACAATACACTTCTTGGTAGTCTGGCAGAACTTGTTTGCTCACATTATATCTTTGCTTATGAATGGTTCGTAATCTCTATGTACTCTAGAGAGTTCAAAGCAGCATAATTCTGTTACTCTACCATGAAAAAGTGTATCAGCTGGATCAATGAGACGCGATCCACCTTTCCTCCCTTACTACTGCTAGAACAATCCAATTGAGTTAATCTGGGCTCAAATTATGTTGCAAACAGAAATAATATTTTTAAACAGACTGACGTTGAACGGCTTATTCATGAACAAATTTACAAGGAACACAACAAGACTGAGAAAACTGCGTGAGACAACAGATAAACTACAAGAAGACGAATTTTGGAAAGAAATAGCACGTAACGAGATTTTGGAACCTATCATCATAAATTTGTAGTACTCAGACGTTGAAGACAATGACAATGACGAATTATCTCTTAAGTAACATTCACAGCTATACGGATGCACCGCTGGTATTTTCATTGGATTAGAAAAATAAGTAATTCATAAACTATAATTAATTTTAAACTAAATATTTAAAACATTTTTGTAATATACGAATATTCATGTTGCAATTGTGATTTCAACAACTGCATTACTATAAAACTTTGGAAATTTCAGTTTGTGTTCCCTTACGTTTAGTGTCACAAACACTCACAAGTGTGCGAGAGAGAGAGAAATATAAACAGTGGGGATAACGAGGTGGCAACGGTGAAGACTAACGCATCTGATTCGCTACAAGCGAGAACTCTTCCCATTTGAAACACATAATAGAAGTGATACAATCCACAATGCACCCAAAATATGCTTATTATCCCTCAAAGATTTGTCGTCCACTAAACTGATAATCAAGTATATCAAAATTTGTACAATGAATTTATTCTAGAAGACAAATACTGTTGACGTGGATACCACCCCACCAAGGAATAACCGGAAATGACAAAGGCTTATGAAGCTGTTAAAGAAGCAACAAAACAACCATTAATACCTTTTCCACATGAAGATGTTATAAGCCATATCAAAAATAAAATAATTCAGGAATGGAAACATCATTGGCTAGAAACTAATGTACACAGTAAACGCTACATCTTTGAATCTGTGCATGAAACAGAAAAGCATTAAAAATACAAACAGTTGGTTGTCGGAATTGGAAAGATTGATATTGAAGATAGACATGGGAGGTTTATGGAGAGCAGAGGAGTCAAATCATAACGGTTTTTGGAAGGAATAGAGAAACAGAGTACAAGACATAGATAGGCAAGAGGTACGGGAAAGTATAGAATAGAAAACTGAAATTTTATAAGCAACTAAAGACAGAATGGGGTAGGGAAAAACATATAGATCAATGTAACAAAACTGGAAGAGAAGGCATAGCATGGATGAGAGTAGGAATAATATATCTAAAAGGGTTGAGAAATAATGAGGCAGGGATATGTGAATTTTGTGGAGATGAGAGCACTGTTCATTACCTGATAGAATGTAAGGAGATAACAAATTACAGAAGAAAAATATGGGATAAGAAATGGGACAGTGTAAGTAAAGAGATATTGGCGGTACGTATGGTAACGGGCATGGGAGAATAGAAAAATAGATGTATAGGAGATTTCTTATATAGGATAAGAGAAAAATGGAGTAGGATAAAAGAAGCAAAGGTCAAGAACAAATGACATCAAACTACTCAGGAAAACCAAAGCCTTATGGCCAGGGGACCTGAGTCAGCGAGTAAATCTTAGGGTCAGCAATTTCATTTATTTGTACAGGATGTGTAATACAGAATGGTCAATGTTAAATTTATTGCATTGAAATTGTAATGGAAACTGTAAAAATAAATAAATATGAAATATCAAATAGTAAACTCGGACAAGTGAAACTAAACACATCTGGCACTCAGTGTCTTTATAAACATAGAAGTCGAAAACAGCAAATATTACTCTCCAGACTTACAAAGCTTACACATGATTACCTCCACACTGTGAACCATGCAACCAACCATTAGAAGTAAATCATATTATAAACGAATGTACTCACTACTCAACCTACAGGACTCTTCATAAAATTCCTACAGATCTTAATGCTCTACTAGATGAACAGAAAAGTCTACAGTCACTGTATTTATTTCTACAAGACTATAAATTAACTTCTTCAATATGAAAACCTATTCAGTGTTATCTTGTTTCGGTGTGTTCTGTGAAGTAAGAATAACTATAATAAGTAATACATAACAAGTATGAACATAGTGCTGTGTAATATCGATTCTTCAGGTCTTTATGAATGTATGGCTTATGTGAACATACATGTTTATACTATACCATAACCTAATGTTAATTGTACTGACCAACTGTATACAAAATTTGTTTTACCATCTTATAATTGTCAGTATAATACCATTGTTGTTAGGCGACATTAACCCGTAACCGGTATGGCGTGGTCAGGAGGACCCCGGCTAAAATTGTATAACATGTTAAAACTATTTTCTCCGCAGTGTGTCTCTGTGGCTCCCAGTACCTTTCAGGCAGTATGCTTTGAGTTGTTGAGCGTTGAGGTCGTGGTGAAAGAGTGCGTACACAGCATTGGTGGTTGTTTATCTCCTTAGCAGGGTCAGGGGTACCGCACCATACTGATAACGTGAGTGTATCATATCGTATTGCGGTATGTTTCAGGAGGAAATGTCAACAGCTGACACAAACAAAATGCATTATATTGCATCGAACTTGTTAATGAACTGAGGAAGAGGGACCTTACTTATGTGGGAACCTTAAAGAAAAACAAGAAAAAAATTCCAAAAGAGTTTTTGCTATCCAAAGCCAGGAAACCTGGATCTTCATTATTTGGATTTGGAGACAATTTAACATTGGTCTCCTATGTACCAAAACCAAAATAGTCAGAGCTTTTGGTATTTTCAATGCACTGCAGTGCTTCAGTGAAAAAGGAAACAAAGAAAGCTCAGATGATTGAGTACTACAGTGCCAGTAAAGGAGGAATAGATGCACTTGAAAAATGCTCTGTTTACGCGACCAATAGACGCTCTAGAAGGTGGTCTCTTGCTGTTTTCTACACAATGCTGAACATTTTCATGCAGAATGCATTTGTATTATATTCATCATTAATGAAAAACCAGAAAAAATAGCGCTTCGAGTTCACCAAGTCTCTGTCATGGCAGCTAGTTCAACCACTTCTACAGAGAAGGATGAGTATCCCACACCTCCATCGAGGGTTAAGAAATAACATTGCCAGGATACTCAAATGCGAAATGTCCAAGCAATTAGGAGTCATAACAAAACCGGATAGATGTGCAAAGTGTCATAAAACAAAAGATAGAGAAACAAAAGTATGTTGTGTAATTTGCAGTACAGCAATATGTAGCGAATTCACAAGAAGTATTTGTGAGGATTGCTTGTAAACACCTACTGTTATTTTGTCCAGTTGATAAATCCATTTCATTTTAAACACTTTTATTAGTTACTATTCATCTTAAATTTCATACTTCAAACCTTGTTTCCAGAGTAAAGCATGTAATTTCATTCAAAATAGCTGATTGTTAAAACTATCATCATTTGACTAATTTATACTACATATATGGTAAAAACGATCCTGTAGATATGCATGCAGAGGCTTACAATGTAGTTTATGCCTAATTAATCTCTAAACATATCCGTATATTACATTTATGTTGACTTTATTACGATTTATCATCCCTCATTCATAATTCTCAAAAAGGAAATGGGGTCTTCCTGACCCCACCATAACATTTGTGTTACAAATACTGCAACATGCTGGTTACGGGTTAAATACATTTATCATAAATAAAATGTATATGTTACAAACATGCGTAATTTGTAATTACATTTTTCATATTTTTTCCTCAAAATGGCTATAAAAATAATGCTTTACCTTCAAATAAATTTACCTAAGCATTTATGAAGGTTTTCTGAAAATTATAATTCAGTAGGTCAAACATTTTAAGTATGGAGTATTTTAAGTAATACGAAATACTGAAAAAAATCTTAGAAAAGTAACACTTAAAATTAGAATAGGCATTGCAATAGTGTGTTCTGGAGTGATTAAAAAACCGTACAGTGTGATAAATATTGCAAATGCATTTAAGATATTTACATTCGAAACGTATACTATTGAATTTTCTAAAAAAAATAACCAATAATTGTCTTCCTTAAAATAAAGGATCCAAGTTTTACCAACTCGCCAGCCTCCACGTTATTCGACGCAGTCAACCTCAAAGTAGAAGGTAAACCTAAATTGGGACGAAACGGGAGAGTGCAGAGCCATGGCAGAAGAAAGTACTCCAGCATCCACCTTACCGACCAGGGAAAACCACGGTAAAGCCCATACTCAGAGTGGATAGTCACCAGGAATCGAACTGGAACGCTCTGAATGCATTTCCCACGCGATACCGCTGTAGTAGTCATTCACATGTTTTCAATTGTTAATTATACGTGAGAGTTAATTACGTTGAGAATGTAATTACTGTCCCGCCGCGCGATCTACAGTGCGTGTAAATATTTCATGCCACGATTATTTAGTCCTACCCTCACTGTCTTGTTGGACATAAAAAAAACACGTTGTGAAAACTATAAGAAGTAGAGCATTCTCATTGCATGGTCAGAAGATAAAAATCAAAGAAAAACAAGCTAACGATGATTTGCTTTTGAAGGAAAAAGAAAAAGAATTATTCGAAAATTTAATCCAATAACCAGGAATATTTCGATCGTTTGTGATTAATTGTATACTTTCATGAGATGTAGATTATTTTGTTCTAAGTGTTTTTTGTTTATACTTTCTCTCATAAAATTCAAAATATACATTTTATTTGTATTGAAAGCATCTAAAACATACGGTATTTTAATTAAAAAAAATTAAAATAGAACTGTTTTTGAAACAACCTATGTAGTGTCCGTAATATAAAGTCTCCAATTTTATTTAATATAGAAAACATGTTTATTGTCAATGAATGTTACATTGATGGAAAGGAGGAACTTACAGCTATTTTTCAACATAATCACCATTGCGATCGATGTACTTTTGCATGCGCTGTGACAGTTTTTGTATACCCTTGACATAGCACTCTCCCGCCAAGTTGCGCAGGTAGCGCAACCTGGTTTTTCAAATCATCGAAGGCCGCGCCGTGGCTCAGTGGCTAGACCGCTTGGCTCTCACCAAGGCGGCCCGGGTTCGATCCCAGGCAACCGCAAAGTGATATTTGTGGTGGACAACACGGCGCTGGGGCGGGTTTTCTCCGGGATCTCCGGTTTCCCCCGCCATCTCATTCCACCGGTGCTCCATCTTCATCTCCTGTATCATCAGTGTCACCGCCTGTGATGCCGTATGTAGTAAAAGCGGACGTTAAACACTACACATTTCATTTCAAATCATCGTCGGTCTGGAAATGCTTCATCCTGGTGTGACTTCAACTCAGGAAACAGATCATAATAGGTGAAAGGTTGGACCGTAGGGGGGATGGGTGAGGATGTCACATCCGAACTGGGCCAAGAGATCACCCGTTGTATGTACAGTATCGGGACGAGCATTGTCGTAATGAAAAATCGCTCCCTTCGTCAGCATTCCCCTCCTTTGACTTTGAATGGCACGTAGCAACTTTTTTAAAAGTCTCACAGTAGCTAGCTGCGCTTATTGTTGTGCACGTAGAAATAAACTCACACAACAATTCACCTTCTCTGTCCCAGAACACACTGGCCATTTCTTCTCCGGCAGAAGATGTCTGTTTGAACTTTCGCGGCTTCGGCGAAATCGAATGCCGCCACTGACGTGAACGTTATTTAGTTTCTGGTGTTGTGTAGTGCACCCAGGTTTCGTCACCAGTGACAATTAAATCCAACAGTTCCTCGCCTTGTTCTGTATAGCGCTCCAGAAAATAGGTCAGCCACTACAACACGTTGCCGTTCGTGGTCTTCGATTAGCATTTTGGGGACCCATTTCGCACACACCTTGCGATAATGCAAATGTTCGGTCAAGATCTTGTCAATCGTAGTCTTATTGACTTCAGGGATAAGTTCGCACAGCTCGCGAACTGTCACACACCGATCTTTAAGCACTTCTTGCTCCACTTTTGCAATTGTTTCGGCTGAAACAGAAGACCGACCAGAACGCTGTTCGTCATGGTCCTCTGTACGTCCGTCTTTGAACTTTGACTCCCTTTAGCACATTTTTGACGTCCATACAGTGTGGCACATAACTTCGCATAATTGACGATGAATTTCAGTGGCGGTAGTGGCCCTGGCACTCAAAAAACGGATCACGGCACGCAACTTGCACTTGGTGGCGGAAGTGATAGGAAGCTCCATCGCAAACGGCTGCCCAGCCAAGACTAATGGTTGTTAAGGGTTCTTTGTGGCGGGGAATTAAAGGGGTGAAACCAAGCTACATTCCAGTGTTGCCAGATCTTGTGTAATAGCGTTCCTAACGGCTGCAGCGTCTTGGAGACCTTATTTTACGTACAGGCCTTGTATTTCGCCTCCATCGGTGTTTTCTTCAACATTTTTGCACTCCTGTGTTGCATTCTAAAAATGCTTCAGTTTAATATTAGTTTGGTGTTTATTCAATATTTTGTTCTCAGTAATTTCTCAAATATTTCCATTGAAATCCAACATCAAAGTTTTAAGTTGAATACAGCACTTCCCCTAGAAATTAGTGGTTTAAACACCCTGTATATACACAAATCCTCGAAATACATTCAAATGTTATAATCAAATATGACCTAGGAGTGTTTGCAGAGACATTTTAAGCAGTCCTAATGTAATATTCTGACTTGGTTGCTTTTTATCTTGCTTGCCTTACTGTCCCCCTAGGCCTCGGCGGATTATATCGTTTTTCACAGTGCCTCATGGGGCAGAAAGAAAGCTAATGGGGAGTGAAGAAGAAATTCATAGCATTCAGCAGTTTTCTACCCCATTAAACATTGTGAAAAATGCATAGCCATTTCCTTTCTCTCTATTGTTATTTCTCCTTCTAAGTAGATAAATAAGACACGTACACCCTGCATTAGAAGCAAATCACTAATATCCCAAGCATATTGTGCTTCTTGTACCAAATTAGAACCTTTGCAATTCATGAATTACTTAACATCAGCTATTAAAACATTCCTAACCTTTCGCAACATTGAAAATTGATTCCAAATGGAATAGAGCAAATCTAAACATGTGCATTTAATAGCTCAAATTGACTTGACGCTTGAATATATCGGCAATTTATCAAACCTGTTCTTGAAGCTGTATTGAATATGAAATGGTAATTTAGGGAATCCTAGCAACACCTCTTTTCAAAAGCTATAAATCGTGTGTAATTTTTTAATTCTATCAATTTATGCCAAAAAGACAATGACGTATTAGCTAACAAGCAAATATTGATTTCAATCAGTTTTCTTTAGCCCATCTACAAAGCTTTTCGTATTTTCTGTAAACATACGAGGGCTGTTAAATAAAGAATAATCATAATTTTTTTTACGGTCATAATTTTTCGCACTAAAATTCAATCTTATTATAATTTTTTAGCTGAATGTGAAACAAACACGTCGTAGTAGTTTCATTGTTGGTACAACTGGTTCCCGCCTGTGAGAACTAGGCAAGTTCAGACATTTTCAGTATCGCCTACCGCTGCAATGGAGGTAACACGCGAGGAGAAATATGCGGCTTTGAAATTTTGCTTTTGTCTCAACAAATCTTCAGTTGAGGCCTATACAATGTTACAGGAGTCCTATAGAGAGTCTGTTCTTCCCTACAGCACAGCTCGAAGGGGGTTTAAAATGTTTAAAGAGGGCAATCAATTTCAAAGGAAGGTGGACCCGGTGCCCCAGTTACTGCTCTTATGGGAGAAAACAACACTGCTGCTGCCATTGTTAGAGAGATCGAACCAATTACCTTCAGATCACTATCTGAAATACTGAACATTTAACTGGGTGCCACCCCCATAAATTTTATTTCTTTCACTCATAACCACCCTTGTAAAGAAAAGATCTCATGACTTATTTAAGTAGACACAATAACAAAGAATCAATTCAAACTACAACGGAGTAATCCCACTACATATACCTTCTCAAACTGGGGCTTCGAAATAGTCAACGTGCATCCAATCTTCAACGAATAAAAATCGTGCTACAAGCTGGAGGTATTACGAGGGCTATCCAGAAAGTAGATTACGTTTTCGTCTGTTTCCGCTAGGGCCGGGGCTAGCGCGGCCATCTTGGGGTCAGAGCGTTGCGCAGCTCAGTCGGCATCTAGCCGTGCTAGTGAGAGGTTCGTGCTGTGCTCCGTTCAGATACTGTGACGGTTTGAAATGTCTGCGTTAATTGAAAATCCCGCGAGCTGCGAGGTGCGTGCAGTAATAAGGTTTCTGACTGCAAAAAACTGTAAACCGATAGAAATCTATCGGCAGCTTTGTGAAGTGTATGGGGACAACATTATCACTGAAGGTGGAGTGCGTCAGTGGGTCATCAGATTTAAAACTGGCCGAACCAATGTTCACGACGAAGATCGAAGTGGGAGACCCAGCATAGTGACTGCCGAACTTGTCGAAAAAATCGATGCTAAAGTCCGTGAAAATCGAAGGTTCACAATAACGGAACTTTCTTTGAGTTTTCCACAAATTTCGCGAAGTTTGTTGCACGAAATCATCAGCGAAAAGCTTGGTTACCACAAGTTTTTTGGGACAGGAAAGGTATTTCCTCGTATTTTACCAGGATTAGTGTTTTTCAATTAAGCTGTTCCTAGGCAAGCACACACAGACAGAAAGACTTCCTCCCAAAAATGTATTTTATGTAGTTTTGAAGTCTTAAATCCTGTATTTCCAGTCAAATTTTGAAGTAAATTTGAGCTCATTAGAAGCATTAGTAAACTCTGTTTAGTTAACGCGTGTGCACGTCGACCGCTGCCTTTGACAAACCCTCATAATTGTTTTACAACCCCCGACCCTCCTTCTCCCAGATCTTTCAGCAAGGTTGCCACCTTTCCCGATACGTCATGGTATCGTATGAGGTGTAGTCTAAATAATCTTATGTTCATTACTGCCAAACTTCCTTAGTTTTGACAAATAGCACCATAAGGAAAATCACAAATTTCTTGCAAATGCGCAACCAATTCGTCTAAGGTGGGCGCTCTCCCTTTTGCATAGAATCTATAAATTTCTGGACGAATTAAAGCGCATGTGAAATTGTCTACTTTAGAGAAACGTTTCCTTTTCTTTTCACACTTGATCGGCGTCTTTGGTATTCCTTTCGTCACAATATTTCTTACTGTATTTCTATGAATACCCAGAATGTATCAGGTTCATTGCACGACTCCTTACCAAGATTATTTGTCAGCACATATTTATATGTGTTCGAAACAAGCGCTTGAATTTGCTTAGAAACAGCTCCCATTAAAGCTTTCTTTTTTGAGGCTTTTCCAGTAATATAACTCGGCTCAGTTATTCACATTATTGTCATCACTTTGATTATTTTCATTTAACTGAAAGTACTTCATTTGCATTTACCACTGCATTTCCCTCCCACGGCCTCCACATCGTGACACACAACGAATTTCTGTACGTGATGAAACAGATCAACTGGAAGTTGGAACTTTGGCAACTGAGACGCCACGTGGAGTTGACATGCAAACTGCCATTTCCAGAAAATCAGGGTTGCTATTGGTCCTCAACGACAGTGTGCCATTCCTGAAGTGTGGAGATAGATTTATGACGGCCATTAGTGGGCGGGAGGGTAGTTTCCTTTGAGCGGCAAACTGCACTCCCGTTCACTAGACAGACTTTACATAATATAGGAAGTAAATAAATTTATGTAGAAAAATTTAAGTTCAGATTATGCCTTTGGATTAAAGAATCGATGAAACATGGATAAAAACTATCCATAAGAATGCACCATAATACAAATTCATTATCATCGACCCTTTACAGATGTTTACCGTGAATTATTGTTTTTATTGTAAAGGTTACACTGCGGGGAAAATGAAGCAGTTGTTTTTTTTCTACGGAAGCGCCATGATGTCTTATCACATAGCTCTATCAGCACATAATGATCCAATATATCACAACTTTTCGTGGCAGTCAGGAAACCATGTTTTATAAATATTTCATATCGCGATCACTAGCGCCCGTCTTTTGTCTGTGACATGACATGAAGCGAAGTGAGACACGGAAATGAAGGGGTTGGGGGAATCAATGAGGGGAACCTCCCCCACGCCACGCCGCCCATAAGTAGCAATAACACTATTTTGACGTCACACTAAGAGGCGATAAAATTGACCCATCTTTCCCTCCCCCGCAATGGAATCTCGAGCGGCGGCAACCTGGTACATATCAGTATATTATCTCTAAAATGCTTTGTTTTCCTGATGATGTGCACCATTCCGTGCCAGTCAGTCCGTCCCTCCACCCACGCCCCTGGGACAGCCGCAGTCCCGCAACACAAGACCGGCATATTGGTTGCGGCCAGACACGGCGCTAGGCGCAGTGGCGTTCCAGCTCTTTTTATATTGCATACCAGACATTCACAGATATAAAAGTGACACTCCTGGAATTTATCAGTTTCATATCTCTCTTTTTTCGATAAATATCTAAAAGAACTTTGCTCAGTATCTTTCTATTTCCTCTCCCTGATATTAGCTTCCACCTAAATATACGACCTTTCTGATTTCTTTCATTGAAATTACTTATTTTGACACTCCATGAATGTAGAAAGGAAAAACATTTTTAGAAAAAAATTACCCATTTTTTTTTTTTTTTTTTTTTTTAATTTTCGTTCTCCAACGTCAAGTCATATCGGACGACGAATGAAATAGGTGAAGTGATTGCTCAAATGAGTCCGGGTTCCATGGAGCTTATTCACCCGACATTCGTCTTTAGGGATAAGGGAAATTCCCGGAAGAAACCTTATCCAGGTAACTCGCCCTTACCTAGATTCGAACTCGGGACCTCTTGTACGTGAGGCAGACACGCTAAAATCTATGCTACAGAGGCGGGCTGCGCGTGTGTGTGTGTGTGTGTGTGTGTGTGTGTGTGTGTGTGTGTGTGTGTGTGTGTGTGTGTGATAACAATATAGCTCTGAAACGAATAGTTATTTAAATGTCATATTTCGCATATAAGTACAATGCCTTCCAAGGTTGAAACAATAGAATGTTCTAGAAGTCCTCTCATACCAAATTAAACCTTGCATAAAATAAATTTCGTAAATTCTAACCATCTCAAAATTTCTTGTTAAAACGTTGATTACAATACTTTCTTTAAATCCTATAAAAACAAATGAAAATAAGTCATTATTTAATTTTCTGCAAATAGCTTCTAGAATCCTGTACATTCCGAACGACTTTTACATAAATAATACAGGGGCACAAATCTTACTAATCGGAAAGTATGCAGACCTGGTTAAATCACGCAATTTATGTTGATATTGCTTCAGCCTGTTTTGTGAATATAACCTTTTCCAACTAATTCCTTGTTAATTTTAAAATTTAAACATTTTAATTACATATTTTCAATATAAATAAATTAACTCTTTTATTCAACAATTACTAATATACGTCCTTCAACGTTAAGTCATATTGGACAATGAATGGCATGGGTAAAATGTTGTTCAAATGAGCCCAGGGTCCATAGAGAATAGTTACCTGACATTCATCTTTCAGGATAAGAAAACCTCCAGCGTTAAGTCATATCGAACGATGAATGAAAGTATACTCAAATGAGTCCAGGGTACAGAGAGCTTAGTTACCTGACATTAGTCTCTCAGGATAAGGGAAAACCCTGGAAGAAACCTGATCTAGGGAACTCAACCTGGCCCAGGTTGGAACTCGGAAGCTCTTGAACGTGAGGCAGACACGCTACCGAGGCGGGCAATTATCACCTGATGAAGACAATAGTAATCAAATTAAAAGCGTTGCTTCAGGGTTAAGAGGGAAGTCCTTATTTGGTGTTTTTCCCTCTAGGTCATGGTGAAGATAAAGGGACTTTCAATTAACTTGTCACACACAGACCACTACTTAAGCATTTCACTATTGTATAAATTCACTGTATTTCCCTAATACTCTTTTGTTTCAATTTTAAGATTCTTTAACCAGATTGTCCGACGGTGAATAAATGAAACTGAAATGAGAACGCGATCTTTAGTTTAGTTACTCGACATTTTGCTTTCCTGGATAGGAAATAATATATGAAAGAAAATTACCCAGCTAAGTCATCCTGACCGAGATCCGATCTCGAGGCACTTGAGCGTGTAGAGACGCGCTACCCCCAAACCACAGAGGTGAACCCGAGATTGTATGTTTTCATAAATGTAGCCAGTCTGAAAACTCAAGTGTTATAGCCTGGATTTGAGCCACGTTTTCTCCTGGTCTCCATCCGTTTGCTCTTAAATACTGAGCTACCATGTCAACATGCCAGCATTGCATTTAATTTTCCAGTTGACTTGATTTTTTCCGGGTAGACCACTAGGGGCTTATACAATGAGGCACACACCTTTTGTGGTGACTTACCATGTCATGAGTACTTAAGTCCCCGGTTTCATAGTTGCCCCATACATGGGTAGTATGCAAGAATAATTACCATTCTAGAAGGTTTCAAAGATATGAATCTCTTTGCATAAGTATAAACCTTAAATAATGTTATTAAAATATCAATAGCATGAAATAAGAAATTAAAGCGGCTGTGGCATTTATAACACGAATGTAACGTTCCTTGCTTTACACGTTTTAAAACTTCTTGAATCCACCCTCCAAAGAGAAATATACGAGTACATGTGCATGATGAAAGTCATAACACGAAAACAAAATGTTCTACCATGTGTATTATGTTTAGCATTATCCAAGAATGCGATACAGGTGTGGAGAAAGTTGCATACACCAAAGAACCATTTACATGGAATGTTTTTCGAATATTTTACTTCAAATATAGCTATAATGATTTAGAATAAACTGAGATATGCTCGTGGCAAATAAAGATGCTCATATTTTTCTGGCAGTAGCACACAGATGGCCGTTGGCTTCCTATACAGGGTCGGAAACCTTCCAATGATATTTGAGCCAAAATGTATATTTGATACTCTAGCAATTTCCAAGATCTTCTAGGGAAAGGAAGCTCCTTATGTAAGTGTACCAAAGAGAGAGGGAGGGAAAGAGAGTAATGGTACTTTCTAAACATATGACGTAAAAGTTTTTAAGAAAATAAAAGCTTCCACTGAGATCTATCCCTCGCATGAAAAATTATTTATTATTTATTTCCTCTAAATGTTTCTAAATGTTTAGATTTAAATACTGTAGCGAGGCATTGTTCTGCGGCCGACTCGTGGGCGCAGAGCTGGAGAGAGAGGGAAAGAGACAGAGATAGTGATTGTTGTAGAACGAGCCACTGAATTCTAGAACAATGGGTGGAGGTATAATAGCTCCCCGGCTGTCAGAGCAGAGCAAGTTGCGAGTTGCATTTGTTAATCGAGTGTGCGGTGGTGAGGACATTTGAAGGTACCGCAGTTAATTCTTTTGTTTTTTGCGTGCGACAGACGTCCTTGATGACTGCGTTTGTGTGTGTTACGACATTTCGTGGCTGTAAGGGGTGTACAAAGCGTGTTTTACTGAAATAAATATAATTTTAAATTTCTGCAAAGTAGACTTTTAATTCTACGAACCCACAAAGTCACAATACTCTTTATGTAATTTACATATCCGTAAGTTTTCCGAATGCTAGCAATTTTCTCTTAGTTCGGACAGCATTCTGTATGATTTTGTGTAATAAACCGTAAGAGTTAGACAAGAGTATTACAAAATAGGCAGATATGTCTTAAAAAGCACAATATTTTTGTAACCAGCACTTTTTTAAATGTATATGCTGTTTGAATTTATTAATATTGTCACCTAATTATCGGAAGGCCCGACCAGCTAGCAGCCGGGTAGGTGACAGGAGGCATTCAGGCCACGCATACCCGTTTATCTTGTAGCGCTAACAAGGGGGATGGTTGGAAAAACATCACTAGCCATCTCTTTCCCCCTCCCTACGTCTGGAACAGTCGGGAATGTTCACTGAACCGATAGACTTCCAGAAACGACGATCTTCCCTATATAAGGCCTGCAGTGGACGAGTTCAGTTGAGTTCTTGGCGAGCAGCCGTGAGGAGCGCCGAGTGAGTGAACGGACCGAAAGGCTGTGTACGTGTATCAGAGGAGTTGTACGTAATTGTGAGTGTAGAGGGGGCCTGTGACACACGAATTAGCGAATTGTAATTATGTGCGCTACGTAATTCTGTGTAATCGGCAAGTGTTCCAACTGTAATTCGGTGGAAATAAAGAACATTTTTGTGCAATTGAACTTTCAATTTCACGAACCCACAAAGTCACAATATCTTTACTATTATTTGTTCTGATATGTGCCATTCTTTGTGTATGTTATTTAATTTCCAACATATTGTCACTAGGCATTGTTGCGACGCGCGCGGCCGGCGCGCACAAAGAGACAGCGCGGAGATAAAAGCTTGTTGAAACGGAGAAACAAAGAAATACAGATAGATGTTTGGAAGGTTCGTCTTTCTTCTGGTGCCATCTTAATTTTTAGAGAACATTGCACAATTTCCAAAACAAGGAGTGGAGATATAAAATAAACTGTGGTCAGTTTGTCGGGGGACAGTTTAACTGGACTCGATAATCGTGTGCGTGCAGCTGTAACTTGAAAGTGAACTCTTTTGTTTGTTTACGTGTGCAGAAGCCACGACAGATTGTATTTGTGTATGTTACGTAATTCTGCTGCTGCCAAGGGCTGTACAAACTTTCTACGGATTAAAGAGCAGTTTGAATTTCTGCAAACTTGACATTTAATTTTACGAACTCACAAAGGCACAATATAGCAACCCGTTTTAACACATTCAACTATCTCGTCACTGTAGGCTCTTTGTGCCTGCAATGAAAAATATGATCAAAATATTTCTGTTAACATTTGTCTCAAACTAAAGCAAATAGAAAGTTGAAACTTTTGTAACACAATTTGCAGAAGAGATATAAAAATTAACCCAGATTGGGTAGAGCAAATCATGGAAGTTTAGACAAAATATCCTATCGGTATTGCAGTGGTTCATTCTTTTCACTTTTCTTGTTTTAAATGGACGACGTTTCATAAACAACTCCGAAAAGAAGAGAGAAATGTTTAGGGTTATGCTCAAGTTGCCACCAATTTCCTCATGAGCAGTGTGTGGTGATTCTTGGATAAGCTGCCAGTTTCGAAACGTCCAATATACCTCTTCACTGCCAGTTACCAGCAGTATTTACACAAGAAGGCAATACAGCTCAGTTCTCTGGAGCGGAAACTTGCTGACCGAAAGGTAAAACTTCCTAACTACCACCTTGAAGGGTATGCATATATCTCATTGAGGCAAATTGTATAGTTTAGCTCTTACAGAAATAGTGTTCTGTCTTTTGATTTCTGCGGGTTTGATAAAACTGTGCTACTTTTTAAATAAAACTTGCATCATAAGAAAATGTTTTAGTTAAACAAGCTAAGGATGGGATATAGAGAAATGGATAAACCCAGAAACTGATGGGATATCCTCAGGGTGATTTGTGATGAAGCTTAACTTTCTTTTGTTCAAATTTGAGAGCTTATTACAGTATAAAAACATACCTATTTCGGGTTTATTGTGCAACCTTGTGATTAATGAGAAAGAGCACAATTTTAGTAAAAGTTTCTACTATAATTTGTAAGAGTCACAGGTGAATGTAATTTTCAATGATTTTGTTTGAAGCCTTACATAGATATTCCTAAAGAAATGTTTAATAAATGTTGGAATTATTTGATCTGTATATTGAAAGTTTATTATTGAATTTTAAACCATATAATGGCCTAAAATTTAAGGGAAATTTAATATAATCACTTTTCGAACACTATCTGGCACAAATTAAAAATTATACCAGTTTTGATTATTTATGTTTAGAAAACCATGAAATTAAAATTTAAAGTTTATCAAAGAAAAACTGAATGACCAGGGACTTTTAATAACATACAAAATCACACTGTAAAAAGCAATGTTTTTTTTTCTTTTAGAAAAGGATGTAATTCGAAAACTTAAACAGCTAGATTATATTTGAAAGAAATTTCAAGCAGTTCTTATGTAAACTCAGGATTTTAACATTTTTTTACAAATGCCGCTCCTTAACTTGATATGTTTTCGTGAATTCTGTAGTGCACTTGAAGTACATTTATGGAGGTGTTCAGCCTCTAGCGTCTTTAAATTGTGTATGCTTCTATGTTTCTGAATAAAGGAAACCGTTTTTAGACTTAAACTGTTACATATACTTGATACTCTGAGTTCTGGGGTTCATAAAATTAAGAGTCTTGTTAGCACAAATTTAAAATGTTCTTTATTGCAGTAAACAATAGCTTTGTACACCCCTTACAGCAGCAAAATGATGTAACATATGGAAACGCCGTCTTTAAGGTTCTTTCGTTCCACTGCCACATGTAAACAAATGAAAGAATACACTGAGGCTCAATAAGCCTCACACAGCTCTCACACTGCACAGCCACAACTCGATTAACAACTGACTAGCAACTCTAACACTTTGCCGGCTTTTATACATCTGGTTCTAGAGAGCCGCCGATATTTCGATAACAATCACGATGGAAGCGGGAAATTTCAGACTATCTGCCTCTTTCTGTATTTCTTTCTCTCGTCAAGCATCCAACGCTCGCCCACGCGCTGGCTGCGGCTTGCGCTAGTGGTTCAACAATGTCCCGGTGACAATACCTTCCTTTAAATAAAGTTACAATTTTTAGTGGAGGGAGTTAAAATAACTGGAAAGAAATTTAAAGAAAATAACCGCCCTAACAAATGTAATAATGAAATGCAGAGTACGTTTTTCCACCCATTTCTCTTTAAGGCGCATCAAACATAAAACTTTATTAATCACTGGAGTAGAAAAGCACTTCCGTACCTCAGACATCAGTCACAGTCTCACCTGTAGAACGCACTGAGTACCAGCTCTTTAGGATTAAGTCAGTGCTTGATTCACGGATAATGGCTTATACACGTCAGATCTTGGAGGAGAGCGACTTAACTACTCGGCCACGGCACCACTCATCCTGACATACGAGGGCTGTTCAATAGAGAATGATCACAAACTTTTTGACAACGTACCTTTACTCATCCTCATAATTTTGATGGTCCTTCTCAAAATAGTCTCCCCTGAATGCGATGCACTTATCCCAGCGTTTCTGCCAGTCAACAAAGACATGGTGGAAACCATTTTTAGAGATCCTTCAAAATCACCTCCGCAGCCTTCACCACTGCTTCTGATGATGATTAATGCCTCCCACGAAGGGAATAGAAAAAAGTCACACGGGGCTAAATCCTGACTATAGGGAGGGTGAGGGATGCACTTCACGTTGATTTTTGCAATATATTCAGAAACAACATTGGCAACATGCGGCCGCGCATTATCGTGGTGCAGCATCGCATCTAGCCTGCGTCATGGAAATGTGGTCTTTTGCGCCTGATAGGGACTTAGAATGTTTTTAGGACATCCCTGTAGTATTGTCCAGTTACTGATGTGTGTGCAGGTACAACATGCTGATAAACCATTCCATGAATATCAAAGAATTAGATGACCATAACTTTCCCAGCAGAAGGAACAACTTTTGCTTTTTGGGGGTTGGTGATGAATGAGATTTGCACACTAAGCTTTGCTGTTTGCTCTCAGGATCAAAATGATGTAGCCAAGTTTCATCAGCAGTGATTACGTTTGAAAGAAACTTCGGATTTTCCTCTAACATCAACTTTAACTGCATGCAGACCTTCATTTGAATGTCCTTTTGTTCGGGAATCAACAGTCTTGGAACCCGTCGCGAAGATACATGTCTCATGTGTAATGTTTCTGTCATCAATGTGTGGGTGGCACCCAATGAAAGCCTGCCTTGGTAGCGTGGTGGTAGCATGTCTGCCTCACGTTCATGAGGTACCGAGCTCGAATCTCGGTGAGGGTGAGTTATCTGTAAGACGAATGTGGGTAACTCTAAGCTCCATGGACCTCGGACTCATTTGAGCATCATTTCATCCATTCCATTCATCGTCCGATAAGACTTAATGTTGGAGGACGTAAATTACATAAAAACAATGAAATGTTCAGTATTTCAGAAAGTGATCTTAAAGGTAATTCGTCAATCCTCTCTCACAATGGCAGCAGCAGTGTTGTTTGCTTCCATATGAGCAGTAACTGAAGCACCGGGTCCACCTTCCTTTGAAATTGGTTGTCTCCCCTCTTTAAACATTTTAAACCTCCTTCGATCTGTGCTATAGGGAAGAACAGACTCTCCATAAGGCTCGTGTAACGTTGTATAGGCCTCAACTGAAGATTTGTTGAGAGGAAAGCAGAATTTCAAAGCCTCATATTGTTCCTTGCGTGTTACCTCCATTACAGCGGTAGGCGATATTCAACATCTCTGAACTTGCCTGGTTCTCACAGGCGGGAACCAGGAGTACAAACAATGAAACTAATACGGTGTGTTTGTTTCACATTAAGCTAACAGATTATAATAAAATTGAATTTTTGTGAGAAAAATTATGGCCGTAAAAAATTATGATCATTCTTTATTGAACTTTTCATATTTCTTAAATAGCCTTGTTTATGTATAGTGTTTGAGACAAATTCTAAGAAAGCATTAGAGATGTGACGCTATATTTCGATTTGTTTTGGAGATCTCACAGCCTAATTACAACTAAAGGTTGGTAATACATCCTTTGCCACCAGGGAGTACCTTAAAACGTGTTATTAGCGCTCCGTGATAATATATTAAAGATAATCCGTCTTAAACAGATGAACTATAATTGCTCCGTCGGGCTGTGAATTGTTACAAATTATCGTGAAACAGTATGATGAATTATTTCGTAATGAATAAGGCAGAGATTGAAGCTTGCTTATATATGTAAATTAAAGCTCTACATGGGGTTTAAATCCATTCCAGTTCGATTCTTGAATGACGGATTTTCAATACCGACCTCTACCATTTGGAGGTTCCCCTCTCCGACCGCATTTTCACATCAAAATGAATTGTAATTTTACGCGTGAGTTACAATCAAATACGGATTACGAACGGTACAAAATTAGGGAGGTGTAAGCGTTTGTGATTACATAGCTGGGATCGAAGAGGAAATTACAGTCATCAGGAAATCTGGAATTGGAAGGCGATATAAAAAAGGGCAGTTAATGACAGATTACAATAACGATGAATTATTTCGAGCGAGCCAGTTGCTTGCACATACATGCATGTGCACAATTTTTTTTTTCGTTGAAAATAATGAAGGCATTAGTTGCAAAACAAGCGTCATCATTTTTGTTTGCACACCTGGGGGGTAACAGCTGCATTTGAATAAACATTCAGTGAACTGTTTTAAACTTCAAAATGATTTTCGTTTGCATAGGGCACATTATTACAATTGAAAGGACATGGGGAAACAAGCAAAAAATTGCGTGCTGCTGTTGGACTTCAGCAAATGTTGTATCACACAATAAGGCCATTGCATGTTTGTGATACAGAGCCGGGTTCGATAACCGATTAATGCAATTTTAGTTTGGGAATCCTGAAGGGAGTTTTCCTCATGGCAGATGTGAGTTTTGACAGCCGTCGCCATCAATTATTTTCAATAAATCAGAGTGTTTTAGTTTAGTTTTATTGATAGTTAAACCACACCACTAATTAAAACAATCAGACTTCAGCTAGACTTTATTTGGTTAATGTTAAAGTAAGCTTAAAATTTGCATTTATCTCTCTTCCACACACCAAATAAATAAAACTCCAATGTGTTACAGTCACAGGGCTTTCTCTACTAAGTCTTCTTACAAACGGTTATTCCCTATTTAATTTATACATGTATTAATTAGATAAATATTTCCAACATGTATATAATTTTCTCTAGAATATCAAAATACAGTAAGCTTTAAGCCACATATAATTATTTTAAGAGCTGGTAGCTATGCCATGACTTTGAAATTACGTTCTCTTTGCATGGACAAGAGATGTAAAAGGGAATTACATAAAACAAGAATGAAGCTTTCCTTCCATAATCTATAGATACGTGGACGAGACTTCTGTAATTTGCCGAGCTTTCTTGCAGATCTCAACAGCCTTCGACCTCATATACAGTTTACCATGCAAGTGGAGAAGGAAGAAGCTCTTCCAATCCTGGACATTCTTGTTCCCCCCCCCCCTCCCAAAAAAATGCTGTATAGCGCAAGCCTACACACACCGATCTCTATCTGAACGCTCATAGTTTTCATCATTAGTCTCAACGACTGGGAGAACTCAATACACTGGCCCACAGAGCTTTGTGTGTTTCTGATCCCAGGCAACTAAAACAAGAATTACAGCACCTGAGACTAAATTTCGTTCAAAACGGCTACTCCGAATATGACGTTGAATCCTCGATCACCAAAGCTAGGAAAGCTACAGCCTACATCCCATTTACCAGCAATCTATCTGGCAGAATCAGCAGAATTCTCGCCAAATACAACATCAGGACCATCCACAAGTCACCACCGAAGATTAAACATCTGTTGAGACCAGTGAAAGACAAACTGGACTTCCAAGTTCCGGGAGTGTACCGCATTTCCTGTGAATGTGGTACACCATATATGGGACAAACCGGAAGGATCATCGCTACCAGAATAAACGAACCTGAACGGAGCATTCATTTAATGCAACCTGAGAAGGTTGCACTGGCAGAGCATTGTTTTGATAACGACCATAGAGTCAATTTTCGGGAGACGACCATCTTGGCAAAATGTAACAGTTACTGGGAGCAGAGAATTAAGGATGCTCTGGCCATTTCCTGCGAGAGGAGCACGCTTAATCATGATGCTGGATTTCAGTTCAGCTCCTCTTCGAAACCAACCTTAAAAAAAGAAATCCGTCGAGTTATGAAGCACAAATCTATACAGCTTGATAATCAAGTAGTTACGTTCCTTTGACACAATTTTCTATATTCACGCCATCTCCTGACCTGGCATTTAATTCACTGAAAACAGTCTTTTGTTCAGTAATGCGAATTTTGATAGTGTTTTGTCCTTGTTTATATTTGTGCTATATCCAGTATTTCATTTGTGGTTATAACATTTAATAAATATCCTGATGATGGGAGAGATGCACACTCCCGAAACGTCGATTTCTAATCATCTTGTCACCTGGCTTGCTTCCCGAGAACAACTTGAGAAGAGTAGAAGTTATTTCTCTACCATAAAATGGAGTAGTAATAAACCGAGTTTATTCCATGTGAAACATACATCTCTGATGTTTTATTAAAAACAAAATTTACGTGATACTTGAGGGCATACAGTTCATAATATATTAAAGTAAAAAAAATTACAATAATTGTTTTTGTTACAAAAACAACCAGTGTATTGTTTTAAGATTGCGTTTTGTTTACAAATTTATTAAATGTTAGAGTTGTACTGCAAGAACAAAAAGTGTTATGCTTACGTTTATGTCAACCAAAGGTTCCTTTTATCACCAGTAAACAAGAATAACAAAATAACTGTGATAAAAGCAACTATAATCAAATTTTATTATGTTATTTTTTATTACAAAGCCTCTTGGCGCACGTTCTTGCAGTCATGTCATATTTCATCCTCTGCTTTAGTTTGTGTTTTGTTTCATAGCACATTAATAACAAAGCTCTAGTATTCTAAACCAACATATGTTGCACTCTCAAAACTCTAAGCGATAAAACTTAGATATTTATTATAAATTTTGTCATGAACTATGTTATTTCAGAAGCGATGATTCTAAACTACTTTTATGACCATTTTTCATGTTTCCTATATTTGATGACCAAATACTTTGTGCGTTATCATTTCAAGATTTTACATGAACCTGCTGCCAGCTCCTCCATTGCAGAGCGATGAACATTTTCCTCGGAGTAGGCGTGAGTGGATGTGGCAAACAACCATAGTAAACAACACGAGTTATATAAGGCAATGTGAGGAAGCATACAGGAAAAAATTCCAAACAGAGATGTTTGCGTGAAGTTATCGCACATAAAGTCTGTAGTCAACGCGAGTGCAGTTGCCTCAACAGAAACGGACCCTACCGCCCAATAATGACCGCCATAAATATATCTCCACACTTCAGAAATGGAACACTGTCGTTGAGGACCAATAGCAACCCTGATTTTCTTGAAATGACAGTCGCATGTTTAGGCCACGTGGAGTCTCAGTTGTCAAAGTTCCAATTTACAGTGGATCTGTTTCATTACGTGCAGAAATTCGTTGTGTCACAATGTGGAGACCGTGGGAGGGAAATGCAGTGGTGAATGCAAATGAGTAATAGTAACAGTAATATATATATATATATATATAAGGGCGCTCAACTACAGCGGTCATCAGCGCCCTTTAAAAAACTAGTCCTGACAAAAGCCACATATAAAACTTTCTAAAAACTGTACTAGTGTAACAAAACCCATTAAAATACACGTACATAAAAAACATCAATCACAACCTACTAAAAATTTCGTTCACTAAATCCTAAACTCTAAACTAGACAAGAATCTAAAAACCTTCTCCACGGGTCTCCACGCATGGCCTACACGTGGGTGGGCTTGTTGACCGTCTCCCTCAACCACGAAGAGGAGTCCACACGAGGGAGACTGTTGGTTCGGGACCCCGGGTGTCTCAAACCCGTACCTACCGAAGTAGGCCCCTGGGGGGGGGGTCATTGTAAATGAAGTAGTGAAAATAATCAAAGTGAAGACAATAGTGTGAATAACTGGGCCGAGTTATGTTACTGGAAAAGCCTTAAAAAAAACATAGTTATAACGGGTACCCTTTCTAAGAAAATTCAAGCGCTTGTTTTGAACACATAAATATGTGCTGAAAAATAATCTTGGTAAGGGGTCGTGCAATGAACCTGATGATAAATTCTGGGTATTTACAGAAATACAGTAAGAAATATTGTGACGAAAGGAATACCAAAGACGCCTATCAAGTGTGGAAACAAAAGCAAACGTTCCTCTAAAGTGGATAATGCCACATTCGATATAATTCGCCTACAAATTTATCAATTCTATACAAAAGGGAGAGCGCCAACCTTAGATGAATTGGTTGCACATTTGCAAGAAAGTTGTGATTTTACCTATGGGCACTTCACTTTGCGCGGTCTTCTAAAGCAGCTGGGTTTCAAATACCGCACTTTAAATAAGGTAAGGTTTGTTAGGGAATCCAGTAGAACTGTAGTTTGGCGATATATATTGTCACCCAATTAGCGGAAGGTATGACGGCACAGCTGTGTGGGGAAACCGGAGGGAGCTGAGCCACGCCCCCCCATTAGTCTCTGTCACTAACTGAAGGGTGGCTAAAGGAATGTCACCCGTCCCTGGACGTTTCTCTCCCCTTCTTCTATCATCTGGAATATTCGCCTGGATACCAGAGACGCCGAGTATACGACGAGATGCCTATAAAAAGGGTTTCAGACAGACAGACAGTTAGTGTTAGTGCGTGACGTGCTAGTGAAGTAGCGCCGTGCAACGGAAGAATTTGTGTACGTGCATTGGAACGGTAACGGACGAACTGGTGAATCGTAATTGTGTGCACTACGTAATTTTGTGTAATTGGCAAGTATTTAACTGTAAGTCGGTGGAAATAAAGAACATTTTTGAGTGGTGAAATTGGACTTTTCATTTCACGAACCCACAAGTCACACTGGTGTCAGAAGTGGGATGATAACATCACCGAACATTACAACCATGGACGCGGCATTGGAGAAAATTTTGGAGAAGATGATGGAAATGAAGGCGGAACTGACAGAAATGAAGACGGCAAATGAAAACCTCGCTGCAAAAACAGAAGCGGCAAACGACAACATCACCGCCGAGTTGAAACAAATGAAGACGGCCAACGACAACATCACCGGGAAGATGGAAGAAATGCAGGCCGAATTAACAGCGAAGACGGAAACGGCTAACAACAACTTGGCCACAACAATGACCTCAAAGATGGCCGAACTGACCGCGGAAATGAAGGTGGCGAACGAGGCTCTCGCCGCCAAATTTGAAGAACAGTTGGCCGGCGTGAGGGATGACGTGACGGAGCTGGGCAAGCGGATGGGCCAAGTGGACGAGCGCGTCGAGGACCTGGCCAGCCGCGTTAACGACCTGGAAGGGAAAGCCAACAGCAGCGTGAAGTCCCTGAACGCCATGGTGGAGGACGTCGTCGGCAGGAAGCTGAAGGATTTGAAGGCCGACCCGCCGGGACGCGACACAACATCTGCGTGCGTCAAACCTCCCAAGTATGGCGGCGCGTCAACGTTTGAGGTCTTCCGCCGCCAGTTCGACACAGTGGCCAGGCACAACGGATGGTCACTGGAGGAGGAGGCCACACAGTTAATAGCCAGCCTCCAGGGAAGAGCCGCGGAAGTCCTAAACGCGGTGCAGACGACGGCGGCGCCCAAGGACATCTGGGGGGCCCTAGAGAATCGCTTCGGGAACCACCGCTTAGCCGCAGCATACCGAAGCCAGCTAAAGGCAAGGTCGCAGCAGCCGGGGGAGACGCTGCAGGAGTTCGCCATAGCCATCGAGCAGCTGGCTAGCAAGGCCTTGGTTGACCTGCCACTGGAGTTCGTATCCCGGGAAGCCGCCTACAATTTTGTCGACGGGGTACGGGACACGGAGATTCGTCAGCGCCTAATGCTCGGCGAATATAAAACCATACACGAGGCGCTGACAGCGGCATTAAGGATGGAGGCGGCCAAAGTAACATCTATTCCGACGTCGAGAACGAGGAGTGTCCGCTACGCCGGAGACAGAAGACCAGCTGAAGGACGCCGGCGAACACCTAGTGGCCTGTGTCGGGGGTGTGAACAGCCCGGACACCTACAGAGAGACTGCCCACGCCAGGAAGAGCAGCCGGGAAACGAGTAAGGGCCGTCGTGGAGAGGGGCACGTCGGCGCCATCACCACCATCCCCTCGAGTGACACTGCGCGCCGTCAGCCGGCGTATGGATAACAGCCTCATCGCAGGCGGTTGGGTAAGAGGGAAGCCGTGCCGCGTGCTGGTGGACACCGGGGCGGCCGTGACCATCATCAGACCTGACGTGGCGAAGGGTTTGCAGACAAGGAAGCCAAGCCGACCATACCAGCTTGTCACGGCATCGGGCGACACCTTGCCTGTGGAGAGGGAGGCCCTGCTGGAGCTGAACTTGGGACGGAGTGCCGTGCGTCTGTGGGTGTTCGTCGCGAAGGTGGCTGAGGAGGTGATCCTGGGACTGGATGCCCTCAGGAGCCATGAGGCGACGGTCGACGTCGGCAAGAAGGTCCTGCGGCTTAACGGAGAAGAGGTTATACTCCGTCAACCCGAAGAGTGCCTTGGAATTTGCAGGGTCGTCTTGGACGAAGACGTGGTTGTTCCCGCGAGGAGCAAGGTGGTGGTGACGGCGCGACTGGAGGGCCAGAGAACCAGGAACATGATGCTGGACCAGAAGACGCCTGTAAACGGACTGTGTGTAGCCAGGGCATTGCTGCCGTGCCGAGAGGAGGTGCCCGTGAGACTGCTAAATCCTACAGACGCCGACCACGACGTCCAGGCCGGGACGGAGTTGGGAATGTGCGAGCCCGTGGTGAGCGTAACAGCTATCGACGAGACACTAGAACCGGCGCCGAAGCAACACCTGGGGCCCCGGCTAGAAGGCTTGGTGGAGAGGGCGGCCGACCACCTGACCACAGAACAGTTGGAGAAGGTTCGACAACTGCTAAGACGGTATCAGCGCGTCTTCAGCCAAGGTGATAGTGACTACGGCCGCACGGACAAAGGGCTTCACCGCATCGACACCGGAGACGCCCGGCCTATTCGGCAACCACATAGACGCGTTCCGCTGGCGAAGCAAGGGACGGTGCGAGACATGCTGGAGGACATGAGTTCCAGGGGAGTGATTGAAGAGTCTGACAGCCCATGGTGTTCCCCTGTAGTCTTGGTGACAAAGAAGAACGGCGAGCTGCGCTTCTGCGTAGACTACAGAAAATTGAACGCCGTCACCCGGAAGGACTGTTTTCCCTTACCCCGGATTGACGACACCCTGAACACGCTAGCTGGTGCACAGTGGTTCTCGACCCTGGACTTGAAGTCGGGCTACTGGCAGGTAGCTCTAGACCCGAGGGACAAGGAGAAGACAGCATTCTCGACGGGCCAAGGGCTCTGGCAGTTCACGGTTATGCCCTTTGGCCTCTGCAACGCACCAGCTACCTTCCAGCGCCTCATGGAGTCAGTGATGAGAGGGCTGACTTACGATGCCTGCCTGCTATACCTGGACGACATCATCATCGTCGGGAAGACTTTTGAAGATCACCTCGAGAATCTGAGTAAGGTGCTACAGAGACTGCAAGCGACCAACTTGAAGCTGAACGCGAAGAAGTGCCAGCTCTTCCGCAAGGAAGTTAACTACTTGGACCACATAGTCTCAGCAACCGGAGTGGCCACAGACCCGGAGAAGACGCAGGCTGTGAGAGATTGGCCTCGCCCAATGGATAAGAAAGAATTGCGCAGTTTCCTGGGGCTGTGCAGTTATTACAGGCGCTTCATAAAGGGGTTCTCCAACATCGCAAAACCCCTCACCCACCTGACAGAGGAACACCGGCCTTATGTGTGGCCGGAGGACGCAGAAAACGCTTTCCAGCACCTAAAGGAGACCCTGTGCAGTGCTCCAATTTTGGGTTTCCCACAACCGGGTGGCACCTTCATTGTGGACACCGACGCCAGCGACCATTGCATTGGAGGTGTCCTGTCGCAGATCCAGGACGGCCATGAGCGGGTGATAGCCTATTACAGCAAGACGCTATCCAAGGCAGAGAAGAACTACTGCGTCACCCGACGGGAGTTACTGGCGGTAGTAAAGACATTGGAGCACTTCCACAAGTACCTGTACGGACAGCCATTCCACCTGAGGACTGACCATTCCGCCCTAACCTGGCTATTGACCTTTAAGAACCTGGAAGGCCAGACAGCACGTTGGGTCCAGAGGCTGCAGGAGTACGACTTCACCTCGGAACATCGTAGAGGGAAGAGCCACGGTAACGCAGACGCCATGTCCCGAAGACCCTGTCCAGAAGAGTGCGGCCAGTGCACAAGAGTGGAAGAGAAGGAGCGTGCCGCAGCAGTCCGAGTAGTTGTGGCAGTGCCTGCTGAAGGCTGGGATAGCGCAGGCCTGAGGAGGGAGCAGCTGGCGGACGCAGACTTGGGGCCACTCTTGAGGGAAGTGGAGGCAGGGATGAGACCAACCTGGGAGGACATCGCACCGAGGAGCGCCACCTACAAGTCGTACTGGGCCCAATGGGACTCGTTGAAGACCAGAGAGGGCGTGCTGTTCCGGGTATGGGAATCACCCGATGGGAAGACGCAGAGAGAGCAGTTGGTACTTCCCCGGAGTAAGGTCCCGGAAGTCCTGGAGGAAGTGCACGCCGGTACTACGGAAGGACACCTGGGAGCGAACCGAACGATTGACAAACTACGGCAGCGCTACTACTGGCTGAGGCTCCGAGCAGATGCTGAGAGATGGTGCCGTCAGTGTCACGTGTGCGCGGCGAGTCGTGGCCCCCAGACGAGGAGCCGGGGTCGCATGCAGCAGTACAACGTCGGAGCGCCATTCGAACGGATCGCCGTTGACATTGCTGGACCGTTCCCAGTTTCCGACCGAGGCAACAAGTACCTAATGGTGGTCGTGGACTACTTCACCAAGTGGCCCGAGGTGTATTCCATCCCAAACCAAGAGGCAAAGACAATCACAGACTGCCTCGTGGAGCAAGTGTTCTGTCGATTTGGGGTGCCGTTAGAGCTACACAGTGACCAGGGTACCAACTTTGAGTCCAACCTAATGAAGGAGGCACTACAAAGGCTTGGGGTGAACAAGACTCGCACTACGCCTCTACATCCCCAATCGGATGGCATGGTCGAAAGGTACATCAAGACCTTAGAGGAACACCTGAGGAAGGTCGTGGCCAGCCATCAGCGAGACTGGGACGTCAAGGTGCCACTGTTCTTGCTGGCCTATCGCTCGTCCACACACGACACAACTGGGATGACGCCAGCCAGCTTAATGTTCGGTCGAGAGTTACGCCTCCCTTGTGACCTGGCTTTCGGAAGCCCTCCGGAGGTGAAGCAGCCGGTGAACGAGTATGTGGAGAACCTGGTGGACCGCCTCCACGACATGCACGAGATGGCTCGCCAGAACATCCAGAAGGCGAGCGACCGCATGAAGACCACATATGATAGGCAAGCCAACAGCCAAGGTTTCCTGCAAGGTGACCTGGTCTGGTTGTATCGTCCTACCCGGACCAAGGGACGCTGCCCGAAGCTCCAGCAGCCATGGCAAGGACCGTACCGGGTGGTGAAGAGGATTAACGACGTGGTCTACCGCATCCAGAAGGTTCCCCGAGGAAAGATGTTGGTGGTACACCTGGATCGACTAGCCCGCTACGATGGTGCTGTTCGGGACGACCAGCTTTGAGGAGGGAGCAGTGTCACCCAATTAGCGGAAGGTATGACGGCACAGCTGTGTGGGGAAACTGGAGGGAGCTGCCACGCCCCCCCATTAGTCTCTGTCACTAACTGAAGGGTGGCTAAAGGAATGTCACCCGTCCCTGGACGTTTCTCTCCCCTTCTTCTATCATCTGGAATATTCGCCTGGATACCAGAGACGCCGAGAATACGACGAGATGCCTATAAAAAGGGTTTCAGACAGACAGACAGTGTTAGTGCGTGACGTGCTAGTGAAGTAGCGCCGTGCAACGGAAGAATTTGTGTACGTGCATCGGAACGGTAACGGACGAACTGGTGAATCGTAATTGTGTGCACTATGTAATTTTGTGTAATTGGCAAGTATTTAACTGTAAGTCGGTGGAAATAAAGAACATTTTTGAGTGGTGAAATTGGACTTTTCATTTCACGAACCCACAAGTCACAATATTTGTCAAAACTAAGGAAGTTTCGCAGTAATGGACATAAGATAATTTATTTAGACGATACCTCGTACGATACCCATGACGTATCGAGAAAGGTGGCGACCTAGCAGAACGGTCTGGGAGAGGTAGGGCCGAGGTTATAAAACGATTATAAGGGTTCGTCAAGGAAGGCGGCCGAACTGCACACGTGTTTACTAAACATACTTCACCCGGCGAGTACAGTTTATGTACAATCTTCAGATGCAAACACAGCAACGTGTCATAAATCGGCAGGGGCGAGAAATTATATATAACGTGACTGAATATTGTAATAACGAGAAATACGAGGGAACTAAAATCCCTTGTGTTGAGGAATTGTCTGGGATTAGACCTATAGCACTTCAGTCCTCCAGGTATATTGAATCAAAGTCAGAACTGTTCTCTTTCATTTCCGTAGCATATATTGCATAACGCATATCATTCAGCAATTGTTCGGGTTGAGGGGGGGGGGGGAGAGGGAAATCTACTTTACGAAGGTGAGTGAAATGAAAACATTAAATAGTTTTTTAAATATTATTTACTATGCAGAAGTGGTACAAAGCTGTATCACTTTTCAACATAATCTCCCCCACGTTCAATGTAAGTCTTCCAGCGCTTACAAAGTACATAAATGCCTTTAAAAGCAATTCCTTTGGTAGTCCGCGCTAACACTCATGCACCACATGGCGTATATCTTCATCGGAACGGAATTTCTTTCCTCCCATTGCGTCTTTGAGTGATTCAAACATATGAAAATCACTTGGGGCAAGGTCTGGTGAGTATAGTGGATGAGGAAGACACTCAAAATGCAGGTCTGTGATTGTTACAAGTGTTGTACGGGCAGTGTGTGACCCTGCATTGTCATGTTGCAAAAGGACACCTGCTGACAGCAATCCACGTTGCTTTGATTTGATTGCAGGCCTCGGAGATCTGTGTATGATGCACTGGTGACAGTGGTCGCTCTAGGCATGTAAGGAGAGCCAGCATTCCTTCCCTGTTGATGGTTCTGTTCGAAACCTCTTTGGTTTTGTTGATGAGGGATGGCGCAATTCCTTGCTCGCTCTCTTCGTTTCCGGTTGGTGGAAGTGAACCCAGGTTTCGTCCTCAGTAACGATTCTTGCAAGGAAGCCATCACCTTCCCGTTCAAAGTGCCATATAAGTTCTTCACAAGCATCAACACTTGGTTCTCTCATTTCAGAAGAACAACTTCCAACATTTTCTCTGAGATGTAAATAGTGTAATGTAATCTCTCAATTGTGTATTATATTCTCTCAAAGTTGTACGTGTATCCTATTGTTGGTTCAAAAGTTATGATATAAAGTGGTTCAGAGTTATATGGATCGTACTTACCATGCACGTTCTATAGTTGCAATAGTCATTTAATAACAAAAGTGTAGGAACTAATTAGTTGGTTTTCTCTCTTACTTTTCTTTATAGAAATAGCAGAAGTTAGGGCTGTTTAGCCTTACTTTCATAATTTGAAAAAAATATTACAAATAATAATTACGCGGGTACGCACTTCATGGATTTATAGTCAATACGGTTATTTTTGTGATTATGTACCCATGTTGCTACAATACGAGGCATGTTTTTTAAGTCAGTACCGGTTTTTATATTAAAAAAAGACGTGCATAGATATCGCAATATTTTTATTTTTACATGAAAGCCTGTACCTCAATCTACTTTTCTACATAATTTCCGTGAATGTTGAGGCACATCTCATAACGTCGCACCAGTTTTTGAATACCCTCTTCATAAAATTCTGCCGCCTGACGTGTTAACCACTGTATCACAACTGTTTTGACTTCGTTATGGTCTTGAAGATGCTGACCGCCCAGATGTTTCTTCAAGTGTAGGAACAAATGGTAGTCGCTGGGCGCCAGATCAGGGCTGTATGGAGGATGATCTGGAGTTTCCCATTGAAAAGATTTGATGAGATCTTTGGTCCGATTAGCCACATGTGGACGGGCATTGTCATGCAGTAAAACGATACCCTTACTCAACCTGCCACGTCTTTTGTTCTGGATTGCATGGCGCAGATTGTTCAATGTCTCACAATAAGACGCTGCATTGATTGTCTCATTACGAGGCAGAAACCTCACTAGCAATACTCCTTTTCTGTCCCCCCCCCAAAAAAAAAAAGCTGTGCACATGATTTTCCGGGCAGAAATTGTTTGCTTAAATTTGACTTTTGTGGGTGTTGATGAATGTCGCCATTCCATGGATTGTTGTTTCGATTCTGGTGTGACGTTGGCCACCCATGTTTCGTCACCAGTAACAATTTGGTCTAAAAAATCTTCACCTTCATTGTGGTAGCGCTCAAGTAAAGTCAATGCACTGTCTAAACGTTGGGTTTCGTGCAAATCCGTCAACATTTTCGGAACCCAACGTGAACACAATTTCCGGTACTTCAAGTTCTCGGTCACAATGCGATACAAAACACTACGAGAAAATTGAGGAAAATAGTTGCACAATGATGAAATTGTAAAGCGTCTGTTTTCTTTCACCCTTTCGTCCACTTTCTGCACCAAATCTTCAGTAACGACCGAAGGACGCCCACTCCGTTCTTCATCATGCACATTTGTGTGGCCATCTTTAAATGCTCTCACCCATTTCCTTACCATTCCATTACTCATAATGTTTTGTCCGTAAACTTCACAGATCTCACGATGAATATCGATCGGTTTTACGTCTTTAGCACTAAGAAATCGTATAACAGCCCGTACTTCACAATCGGCGGGACTCACGATTGTCGGAGGCGTCTTAAACACTCAGTAACCAACGTATACAATGAAGAATCATACTATAATAGCGTCAGTGCGTAGACAAGAGATGTTGGTAACCAGCGCGCATGCGCGGAACGCCGACCGTATCACTGAGGCGGCGGAATCGCAAAACGGTACTGACTTAAAAAACATGCCTCGTAATTGGCTAACCTTACACATAAAACACGCAGTTTGCAAGCGCTCTATTTGTGTTTTGTCTATTACTGTGTGCCAACTTACTAGTATTCCACTCTTCTAATGAGCTGATAAGAAAGCGATTGCAGCGCTGGTCACTGAAGGTCAATACGCCTGAACGCTCTGTCATGTAGTAAGTTGACGGATAAACTGAATAAACAATTAAACTGTTAGGTAGTAGGTTCCCTAGAAGTGATCGTCAGGTATGTATAGCCCGAGCGTAGTCATTAAGTGATATGGAGTAACCATCATCGCCCATGAATTTGTGTACATTAGCTTTGACTTATGTTAACTGCAGCAGTGAATATCCATCAGGTTCGCCTGCCTCTGTAGTGTAGGTGGTAGTCATGGTAACCATGAATGCAAAACACTAAGGAAGAGACACGAATTTTAGAAATACTTGCTCTTATCAACAAAGACCTGCCTACTTTCTAAATATCGTATTTACATCTTTTTTTTTAACTCTAACTTGTTAAATACTAAGAAATGTTTCTCCTTTGAAATATTCAGTATTTGCTTACGAGTATGTTTACAACTTCGTGTTTACTGAACACATTACCTTCTAACAATGAGCGAATGGACTGATTGACTGATTTCGCCTAACTGCGAAGGAGTCACAGGCAAATCTCTTGTTTCCCGAGGTCAAGCATTTAAACCCGGTAGAGGGTGATGAATCGATTGTAGCGTTGCTTCCCTCGGAAGGTAGCCCCGTGTCGAAGATTTATTGCATGTAAAACAATCTGATAATGAAACAGTCTTTCACGCCTAGCCGGGACGGTAGCAGTTAAAGAGCATTCGGAAATGAAACTCTTATTTTGTTTATTTCGTACTTGTAAAACGTTGGGAAAGTGACCCACCAAAGTTTAGGTACCGAAATTTCAAGTAAATTCATATCCCCCAAAAGGGCATGCTTAGAAAAAGTTCTCTCCATCCATCTATCCGTACGTCCGTCCATCCATCCATCCCTCCATCCATCCATCCATCCATCCATCCATCCATCCATCCATCCATCCATCCATCCATCCATCCATCCATCCATCCATCCATCCATCCATCCATCCATCCATCCATCCATCCATCCATCCATCCATCCATCCATCCATCCATCCATCCATCCATCCATCCAACCATCCATCCATCCATCCATCCATCCATCCATCCATCCATCCATCCATCCATCCATCCATCCATCCATCCATCCATCCATCCATCCATCCATCCATCCATCCATCCATCCATCCATCCATCCATCCATCCATCCATCCATCCATCCATCCATCCATCCATCCATCCATCCATCCATCCATCCATCCATCCATCCATCCATCCATCATTTCTCTGTGTATGTGTGTATGTACAGTGGAGCACAGAAACAAAATATTGGTTAAAATTATAATTAAGTTTATGATCTTCCAAATATGCTCATGAAGATTTTAGACAAATGTTCGTCCTTTATAAACTACCCTATATATGAAACATTTTTGGAGAATTTTGATTTTCTAAAAAAATCTCTAATGGTTTTGGTAAAATTTCCATAACTTTATATCCTCAGAACAAATAAAATGCATGCTGTGCCTTCGCGGGTTCGTGAAATTAAAAGTCAAGTTTGGAGAGATTCAAAATGCAGCAGAATGAAGTAACATATACCAAAACAGCCTCTTCTGGCTTCACCGCACGTAAAAAAACAAAAGAATTCGCTTTCAAATCACTGTACGTTTATCAGCTCTCAACTCTGAACACGATACAGTTTAAATGTCCACAGGAAAATTGACCAGTGACCACTGGTCACTGGCTGTCCATTCCAGTCACTTTTATAACGGAACCAACGTTTCTCCAAAGTTACCGCAGTTTCTCGAAAGTTCCCGAAGCTTCACGGGCTTTCGTGGTGGAGCGAGAACGTCCAGTGTGTCTCCGTCTCTTTCTCCCTTTGTTGTTCTCTCACTCTTTCTCTACACAAGTGCCCAGCGCTCATCGGCCCGTGGGCGTGGCTTGGGCGCTGTCTCCTTCATCCGCGCTTCTATCTCTCTCTCGCCAAATAACAAGTGCCTCGTGATAAAATGTTGAACTTTCTGGAAACAGCCTCTGTATTACTGCTCATTCTGAATGACCTTTTGCACTGCTAAGTCGTAGCAGAATGACAAAATATTACTACATGAAAAAGATATAATGTTAAAGCAGATACTTAATATCAAATATAAAGAAATTTGTGTCATTGCTATGAATTTAAATGCCTTATACCTTAAATAAAAGCAGATTGAAATAAGCGCGTAGACGCAATGGTGAAAAATAGGCAGGATATGTCGAAATGTGTGGGTATTTCGAAGCCCTAGGTTGTAAAGTTATATGTAACGCGATTTCTTCGTTATAGTTTGAATTGGCTCTTGCATATCGTGTCCGCTTAAATAAGTCATAAGATCTCTTCTTTTCAAGGGTGGTTACGACTGAAATAAATAAAATTGGGATAAGTTCAGTTTCGTAATATACACTCCTGGAAATGGAAAGAAGAACACATTGACGCCGGTGTGTCAGATCCAACATACTGTGACTTTGTGGGTTCGTGAAATGAAAAGCCCAATTTCACCACTCAAAAATGTTCTTTATTTCCACCGACTTACAGTTAAACTCTTGCCAATTACACAGAATTACGTGCTGCACACAATTACAATTCACCAGTTCGTCCGTTACAATTTCACTTGTACTCGCGATTACGGTATTTACTCCGATACACATACACGGTTCGTACAGTCTTCCGTTGCACAATCTTCTCGTTCATTAACACGTCACTGACTAACTCTTACACCAAGAACTGCGACTGTCTCCTCACTCACACTAAACTTCTGACTAGCTGCAGCCCTTTTTATAGCCATCTCGCCGTCTTCTCGGCTTTTCTTGTTCCCAGGCGAAGATTCCAGTAGATGAAAGATCCCGTAATTTCCAGAACAGGTGGAAGAGAAACAGACCGCACAATCATGTTTTTTCCCCCAGCCATCCCTGTCACCACTATAAGACGGACGAGGGGGAGGCGTGGCTAACACGGACCGCCCCTGTCTTCCGCTCTCAGCTGCTTCCATAGGGTGTTCCAACGCCCCGGTGACACTGCTCCCTCCTCAAAGCTGTTCGCCCCGAACAGCACCATCGTAGCGTGCCAGGCGGTCCAGGTGTACCACCAGCATCTGCCCGGAGTCTGAGCCAGAAGTAGCGCTGCCGTAGTTTGTGAATCATACGGTTCGCTCCCAGGTGTCCTCCTGAAGTACCGGCGTGCACTTCCTCCACAACTTCCGGGACCTTACTCCGGGGGAGTACCAACTGTTCTCTCTGCGCCTTCCCATCGGGTGACTCCCATACCCGGAACAGCACGCCCTCTCTGGTCTTCAACGAGTCCCATTGGGCCCAGTACGAGTTGTAGGTGGCGCTCCTCGGTGCGATGTCCTCCCAGGTTGGTCTTGTCCCTGCCTCCACTTCCCTCAAGAGTGGCCCCAAGTCTGCGTCCGCCAGCTGCTCCCTCCTCAGGCCTGCGCTATCCCAGCCTTCAGCAGGCACTGCCACAACTACTCGGACTGCTGCGGCACGCTCCTTCTCTTCCACTCTTGTGCACTGGCCGCACTCTACTGGACAGGGTCTTCGGGACATGGCGTCTGCGTTATCGTGGCTCTTCCCTCTACGATGTTCCGAGGTGAAGTCGTACTCCTGCAGCCTCTGGACCCAACGTGCCGTCTGGCCTTCCAGGTTCTTAAAGCTCAATAGCCAGGTTAGGGCGGAATGGTCAGTCCTCAGGTGGAATGGCTGACCGTACAGGTACTTGTGGAAGTGCTCCAAGGACTTTACTACCGCCAGTAACTCCCGTCGGGTGACGCAGTAGTTCTTCTCTGCCTTGGATAGCGTCTTGCTGTAATAGGCTATCACCCGCTCATGGCCGTCCTGGATCTGCGACAGGACACCTCCAATGCAATGGTCGCTGGCGTCGGTGTCCACAATGAAGGCGCCACCCGGTTGTGGGAAACCCAAAATTGGAGCACTGCACAGGGTCTCCTTTAGGTGCCGGAAAGCGTTTTCGGCGTCCTCCGTCCACACATAAGGTCGGTGTTCCTCTGTCAGGCGGGTGAGGGGTTTGGCGATGTTGTCGGTCTTTTCCTCTAAATCATTAAGGCGGTCGTCTACTTGACCCAACCGCTTGCCCAGATTCGTGACGTCATCCCTCACGCCGGCCAATCGTTCCTCAAATTTGGCGGCGAGAGCCTCGTTCGCCACCTTCATTTCCGTGGCCAGACGGTCGTTCGCTGCTCTCATTTCTGTGGTTAACTCGGCCTTCGTTTCTTCCATCTTCTCGGTGATGTTGTCGTTGGCCGTCTTCATTTGTTTCAGTTCCGCGGCCAGGTAGTTATTTGCCGCGTCCGGTTTCTCTGTTAATTCGGCCATCATTTCCATCATCTTCTCCAAAAAATTTTCCAATGCCGCGTCCATGGTTGTAATGTTCGGTGATGTTATCTTCCCGCTTCCTGACACCAGTGTGACTTTGTGGGATCGTGAAATGAAAAGTCCAATTTCACCACTCAAAAATGTTCTTTATTTCCACCGACTTACAGTTAAACTCTTGCCAATTACACAGAATTACGTGCTGCACACAATTACAATTCACCAGTTCGTCCGTTACAATTTCACTTGTACTCGCGATTACGGGCAATACTCCGATACACATACACGGTTCGTACAGTCTTCCGTTGCACAATCTTCTCGTTCATTAACACGTCACTGACTAACTCTTACACCAAGAACTGCGACTGTCTCCTCACTCACACTAAACTTCTGACTAGCTGCAGCCCTTTTTATAGGCATCTCGCCGTCTTCTCGGCTTTTCTTGTTCCCAGGCGAAGATTCCAGTAGATGAAAGATCCCGTAATTTCCAGAACAGGTGGAAGAGAAACAGACCGCACAATCATGTTTTTCCCCCAGCCATCCCTGTCACCACTATAAGACGGACGAGGGGGAGGCGTGGCTAACACGGACCTCCCCTGTCTTCCGCTCTCAGCTGCTTCCATAGGGTGTTCCAACGCCCGGGTGACAATACTTGCTCCGGACACTGCGAGAGGGCTGTACAAGCAATGATCACACGCACGGCACAGCGGACACACCAGGAACCGCGGTATTGGCCGTCGAATGGCGCTAGCTGCGCAGCGTTTGGGCACCACCGCCGTCAGTGTCAGCCTGTTTGCCGTGGCATACGGAGCTTCATCGCAGTCTTTAACACTGGTAGCATGCCGCGACAGCGTGGACGTGAACCATATGTGCAGTTGACGGACTTTGGGCGAGGGCGTATAGTGGGCATGTGGTAGGCGGGGTGGACGTACCGCCGAATTGCTCAACACGTGGGGCGTGAGGTCTCCACAGCACGTCGATGTTGTCGCCAGTGGTCGGCGGAAGGTGCACGTGCCTGTCGACCTGGGACCGGACCGCAGCGACGCACGGATGCACGCCAAGACCGTCGGATCCTACACAGTGCCGTAGGGGACCGCACCGCCACTTCCCAGCAAATTAGGGACACTATTGCTCCTGGGGTATCGGCGAGGACCATTCGCAACCGTCTCCATGAAACTGGGCTACGGTCCCGCGCACCGTTAGGCCGTCTTCCGCTCACGCCCCAACATCGTGCAGCCCGCCTCCAGTGGTGTCGCGACAGACGTGAATGGAGGGACGAATGGAGACGTGTCGTCTTCAGCGATGACAGTCGCTTCTGCCTTGGTGCCAATGATGGTTGTATGCGTGTTTGGCGCCGTGCAGGTGAGCGCCACAATCAGGACTGCATACGACCGAGGCACACAGGGCCAACACCCGGCATCATGGTGTGGGGAGCGATCTCCTACACTGGCCGTACACCTCTGGTGATCGTCGAGGGGACACTGAATAGTGCACGGTACATCCAAACCGTCATCGAACCCATCGTTCTACCATTCCTAGACCGGCAAGGGAACTTGCTGTTCCAACAGGACAATGCACGTCCGCATGTATCCCGTGCCACCCAACGTGCTCTAGAAGGTGTAAGTCAACTACCCTGGCCAGTAAGATCTCCGGATCTGTCCCCCATTGAGCATGTTTGGGACTGGATGAAACGTCGTCTCACGTGGTCTGCACGTCCACCACGAACGCTGGTCCAACTGAAGTGCCAGCTGGAAATGGCATGGCAAGCCGTTACACAGGACTACATCCAGCATCTCTACGATCGTCTCCATGGGAGAATAGCAGCCTGCATTGCTGCGAAAGGTGGATATACACGGTACTAATGCGAACATTGTGCATGATCTGTTGCCTGTGTCTATGTGCCTATGGTTCTGTCAGTGTGATCATGTGATGTATCTGACACCAGGAATGTGTCAATAAAGTTTCCCCTTCCTGGGACAATGAATTCACGGTGTTCTTATTTCAATTTCCAGGAGTGTATAATTTAATTGTATCAGCTGGATTACATTTTACTCGATCTTTATTTCCTAGTCAATCATTGCAGGTTACCTCCAGCATATCTATAAATCCTTACTTCCTTAATAAATAGTTTCCTTTAGTTACAAAATATCGCTCACCCCTGTACATTCATTCATCACTATAAAATTCTCATCTTCTCCGCGTCCTTTTTCCACAAGGAAGATCATTGATTATCTCCCCCCATAGCAACCGTTCATGTCATTACACTGACGTCACTTGTACCAACCAATATACATATGATGTTTAATATCACTTGCACACACTCAACAGAAACATTATAATACTTTTAAACATTTTTCAAACATTCCAAATAACACCACTAAGCAAATAAATAAAACACATTTTCCATGCCAAACAAATACAACCCTTACAAGCTGAACTGAAATCCAGCATCACGATTAAGCCTGCTCTTCTCGGAGGAAATGCCCAAAGCCTCCTTAACCCTCCACTCTCAGTAACTGTTACATATTGCCAAGATGGTCGTCTCCCGAAAGTTGACTCTATGGTCGTTATCAAAACAATGCTCTGCCAGTCCAACCAAAGCCTCCTTAACTCTCCACTCTCAGTAACTGTTGCATTTTGCCAAGATGGTCGTCTCCCGAAAGTTGGCTCTATGGTCGTTGTCAAAACAATGCTCTGCCAGTCCAACCAAGGCCTCCTTAACTCTCCACTCAAGGTAACTGTTGCATTTTGCCAAGATGGTCGTCTCCCGAAAGTTGACTCTATGGTCGTTATCAAATCAATGCCCTGCCAGTCCAGCCAAAGCTTCCTTAACTCTCCACTCTCAGTAACTGTTACATTTTAACAAGATGGTTGTCTCCCGAAAGTTGGCTCTGTGCTCGTTATCAAAACAATGCTCTGCCAGTCCAACCAAAGCCTCCTTAACTCTCCACTCAAGGTAACTGTTGCATTTTGCGAAGATGGTCGTCTCCCGAAAGTTGGCTCTATGGTCGTTGTCAAAACAATGCTCTGCCAGTCCAACCAAAGCCTCCTTAACTCTCCACTCCAGGTAACTGTTGCATTTTGCCAAGATGGTCGTCTCCCGAAAGTTGGCTCTATGATCGTTGTCAAAACAATGCTCTGCTAGTCCAGCCAAAGCCTCCTTAACTCTCCACTCTCAGTAACTGATGCATTTTGCCAAGATGGTCGTCTCCCGAAAGTTGGCTCTATGGTCGTTATCAAAACAATGCTCTACCAGTCCAGCCAAAGCCTCCTTAATTCTCCAGTCTCAGTAACTTGCATTTTGCCAAGATGGTCGTCTCCCGAAAGCTGGCTCTATGGTCGTTATCAAACAATGCTCTACCAGTCCAGCCAAAGCCTCCTTAACTCTCCACTCTCAGTAACTGATGCATTTTGCCAAGATGGTCGTCTCCCGAAAGTTGGCTCTATGGTCGTTATCAAAACAATGCTCTGCCAGTCCAGCCAAAGCCTCCTTATCTCTCCACTCTCAGTAACTGATGCATTTTGCCAAGATGGTCGTCTCCCGAAAGCTGGCTCTATGGTCGTTATCAAACAATGCTCTACCAGTCCAGCCAAAGCCTACTTAACTCTCCACTCTCAGTAACTGATGCATTTTGCCAAGATGGTCGTCTCCCGAAAGTTGGCTCTATGGTCGTTATCAAAACAATGCTCTACCAGTCCAGCCAAAGCCTCCTTATCTCTCCACTCTCAGTAACTGTTGCATTTTGCCAAGATGGTCGTCTCCCGAAAATTGGCCCTATGGTCGTTATCAAAACAATGCTCTGTCAGCCAAGACTTCTCAGGTTCCATTAAACGAATGCGCCGTTCGTGTTCGTTTATTCTGGTAGCGATGGTCCTTCTGGTTTATCCTATATACGGTGTCCCACATGCACAGGGAATGCGGTACACTCCGGGAACTTGGATGTCCAGTTTTTTTTCACTGGTCTCAACAGATGTTTAATCTTCGGAGGTGGCTTGTGTTTCATTTGTGGTTACAACATTTAATAAATATCCTGATGATGGGACAGATGCATACTCCTGGTTCGTCGATTTCTAATCATCTTTTCACCTGGCTTGCTTCCCGAAACAACTTAGGCATACTCGTCGCAAGGAAAGCTTCAAGTCGTAATTAGCTTCGACTCTATACAAAGCTTTACATGCATGGCTTTGGTACCTTTAACTAAAATATAATATTAAGAAGAACGTACTTAAAAAAGAGATAGTAAAAGCACACATAACCCTATTTTGAAGAACACATTAGGAATATAAGCTTTAAAAACTAACTTTAGTGTCAATTTGGACAAATTGACATCACAAATGAATTTACAACTGTAGAATCGTATTTATATATGATATTTTAGACTGCCTTAAAAGTACAGCACTGAACAAAAAGCTTCATGTCTCACAATGAAATGTATAATTTGATTTTGAAATGTTGTTTCATGTGGATGACGTTCTTCACCAATTATAATGGGAGAGAAGTTTGCCCTAGAAAAAGATACTTTAGCAGAAGGAAGGTCGGTGTGATGTGTGAGCAAAATACACATCTTTTGTTTTATAAACAATCCTCTCTTTGCCAGAATCATATCATCGAAATTTTGCTAGAATTTTCTCACTGAAGATCTTTTACAGGCCAGTAGATCTACTGAGGCTGTCACTTTCAAGCACACTTAACAACTATCCATCTTGCCCAAGTTTCAACCTACGAATTTGGGATTAGTAAACCAGTGCATAACGAAAAAGGACACTATTATTTTACACCTTTATTTCACAACTGCTGGAGTGTAACTAAAACACGAAAAATCGGTTAAATATGAAACTTGCCAAGTATTTTAAGCTTTCTAATCTTTAATACAGGTGATATTAAAATTGTCAAGAAAATCTCCCCGTGCTATCAACCCTTTACAAATAATATTTAACATTTTTTATTAAAAAATGACTAAAATTTTGATTAAAATATTATTTTAGAACTACTTTTATATAAAAAAACTAAGGTATTTTGTTAAATGTTTTGGGAATTGTCTTTTTCATTCTGAATCACCTGTTCATAGTTAGCAAACCTTAACAGATAAGACATTTTTCCAGATATTTTATTTTATTTTATTTTTCAAAATAGTCTCCTTGTAACTCTACACACTTCTCGCAGCGATACTTACATCTTTATAACCCGTCCAAATAGTACTCGGCGTTTTTCTCTGCAAGTAATTGTTCACGGAGGTGATTGCCTCTTCATTTGACGAAAATCTGTCATCCGAGTGCAATTTTCAGATGAGCGAACAAAAAGAAGTCGCTTGTGTTAGATCTGGTGAGTAAGGCGGATGGTCAAGTAGTTCAAACCGTAATTCGTGAATTTTTGCCATTGCAACCGCTGAGGTGTGAGACGGTGCGTTATCTTGGTGAAACAGGATTTTGTTTTTCTGCAAATGTGGCGGTTTTTCTACCTTCAGCTTGTCAGGTAATGATGTGTAGTGTGCTCCTCTAATGGTTTTACCTTTTTGAAGATAATCGATTAAAATAACTCCAGAACTATCCCAAAATACAGTTTCCATCACTTTCCCATTCGAAGAAAACAGTTTTTGCCCTTTTATTCTGAACCAGTTCGCTCCTTGCAGTCCACTGTTCGGACTATTTTTGTTTCGGGAGTATAAACTTGGATTTATTGCGCCTAAACTGCGCCAGTTGAGCGTTAGAAATGTTAATTTGAATAAGTTTTTGGTCTAACGTGAGCAAACGTGGCACCCCCTACTCGCGGACAGCTTTCTCAAGTCTAAATGTTGATTTAATATGTGACAAACACTTTCTTTTGACATGTTCATAGCCTCTGCTATCTCTCTATCGCTTTAATTCGGCGGTCGTCTAGCACCATTTGGTTTAGTTTGGCGATGTTTTCGTCGGTAATTGCAGTTTTTGGACTTTCCGAAAGTTCGTCTCCCAAGTTCCTGCGGCCGCGGTTATATTCAACTGCCCAAAATGTCACTGTGCTAATTGATGGTGCAGAGTCCACATACACAGAATCCAACTCATCTTTGATTTGCGTAAGCGTATTGCTTTTCCGAAAGAAATATTTAAGGTCAGCTCGATACTCCAGTGTGGCCATTTTCATAAAAAGATTCACATCAAGTCAAACGGCTGCTACATAACAACTGAGCGTCCAAAATGACTGAAACTTTGGTGAGTAACTGTCAACAGATGAAGAAAGAAATTCACTAGCTTTTATTTACGAGTGCTGTCTCTTCATGTTGAAGTCGGAAACTTTACAGATCACCCTCGTATTTATATATTAAAGCTAGATCAAGAGGCCTCTGAGATAAAAATAGTGGTTTTTCCCGATTTGTTTCACATAGTGGTTTGTTATTGTTTATCCATGCAAAGAGAATGCCATGCAAAGAGAATGGGAGAGTAAATCCCGACACAGGTAACTGACAGCCATGTTAACAATAATTTATGTTATTACCGTCAATTGGGGTGACCTTGTGCCTGAAGGGTGACTTTGTGCCACCATGCGCTTAATAAGAAAGCAAGGCGAATGATATTTGAAAGTGGCATAAGGTTTTAATATTACTCTTAACACTTGCATTAGTGGCAGCACTTGCTGACTGTGTTATAAACTGTTTACTGTTGGAGCATTTTGAAGATTTGTGGAAACGTGTCTGCACATGTTGTTCGTGAGGTCTGTATAATTTCAGTTGGATCGAGGTGAAGATTCTCTTGTTTCAAATTAAAGGTAGGTTTGCTTTGTTAGACTATTATTTGGCTATTGATTACAAAAATATAATCTCTGTGGCAGATATGGCATTCCTTTAAATGAGGTGGAAACTTAAAACTAGGAAAATTGCGGGTAACTTTGTGCCACCACAAATCATTGCATTTTACTCAAATGCAAGCACATGGTGTCTTACTTTGTATTTTAAATTGTGTAGTTAAGTACATTTGAACTGAATATAGTTTCAATATTTTACTACAGACTGCCTTACTTTCATTACAGATATCGATAATAAATTGCCATTGACAAAATGCCAAGAAAACACCGAGGGGAGCCAGGAAACCGGCCATACCGGAATTACAGCGAATCTACGACGCATGTTTTTTTAAGTCAGTACCGTTTTGGAATTTAAAAAAGACGTGCATAGATATCGCAACAATTTTATTTTTACATGAAAGCCTGTAACTTAATCTACTTTCCTACATACTTTGCGTTAATATTGAGGCACTTGTCAGAACGTGGCAACAGTTTTTGAATACCCTCCTCATAAAATTCTGCCGCCTGACGTGTTAACCACTGTACCACAACTGTTTTGACTTCGTTATCATCTTCAAGACGCTGACCGCCCAGATGTTTCTTCAAGTGCAGGAACAAATGGTAGTCGCTGGGGGCCAGATCAGGGCTATATGGAGGATGATTTAGAGTTTCACATTGAAAAGCTTTGATGAGATCTTTGGTCCGATTAGCCACATGTGGACGGGCATTGTCATGCAGCAAAACGATACCCTTACTCAACTTGCCACGTCTTTTGTTCTGGATTGCACGGCGCAGATGGTTCAATGTCTCACAATAAGACGCTGCATTGTCTCATTACGAGGCAGAAACTCCACTAGCAATACTCCTTTTCTGTCCCAAAAAAACTGTGCACATGATTTTCCGGCAGAAATTGTTTGCTTAAAGGTCACTTTTGTGGGTGATGATGAATGCCGCCATTCCATGGATTGTATTTTCGATTCTGGTGTGACGTAGGCCATCCATGTTTCGTCACCAGTAACAATTTGGACTAAAAAATCTTCACCTTCATTGTGATACCGCTCAAGGAAAGTCAATGCACTGACTAAACGTTGGGTTTTGTGCAAATCCGTCAACATTTTCGGAACCCAACGTGCACAATTTCCGGTACTTCAAGTTCTCGGTCACAATGCGATACAAAACACTACGAGAATATTGAGTAAAATAATCACACAATGATGAAATTGTAAAGCGTCTGTTTTCGCTCATCTTTTCGTCCACTTTCTGCACCAAATATTGAGTAACGACCGAAGGACGCCCACTCCGTTCTTCATCATGCAGATTTGTGCGAACATCTTTAACTGCTCTGACCCATTTCCTTGCCATTCCATCACTCATAATGTTTTGTCCGTAAACTTCACAGATCTCACGATGAATATCGATCGGTTTTACGCCTTTAGCACTAAGAAATCGTATAACACCCCGTACTTCACAATCGGCGGGACTCAAGATTGTCGGAGGCATCTTAAACACTCAGTAACCAACGTATACAATGAAGAATCAGACTGTAATGGTGTCAGTGCGTGGACAAGAGATGTAGGTAACCAGCGCGCATGCGCGGAACGCCGAACGTAGCGCTGCGGCGGCGGAATCGCAAAACGGTACTGACTTAAAAAGCATGCCTCGTACATTAGAGAACGCTATAAAGCAAAGTAGATCAAAAACTGTCAATACGCTCTGCTGCAAAAAGGTATAATATTCATAGGAACACACTGATGTCAAAATAACAACAAGCATTCCGCCCCAGCAGGTAGACCAAAGGTGTTTTCTGAACCATCAACGTCTACAACAAAAACAAAAGCTAAGAAAGCCAGAATTACATATCTTGACAGCAGCAGTGATGATGTCACCATACTGTGGCTTTATGGGCTCGCAGAATTAAAAATTCAATTTGCAGAGATTCTAGATATTCTTTATTTCCGTAGAAATACACTGATCAATCCTCTCGTAACAACAAAGAACAACAACAAAGAACAACAACAAAGAACGTTCTGAACAGCTCTCTTTACAACTACACTCTTGTCACACAACTGACACATCACTAGCCATGGCTTCTTTTTGTACACCCATTCATGAATTCCAGACTGTTCTGTACAATCACTAGATTTTTCTAGAATAAACAAGGCATCTAATGACGTAATCCGAATATTCTTTCACCTTCCGGAAACGTGAAACCCTGTCTGGGACGGCAACTATCTTTGTTGCCGGTTATCTGTTTACACTAGCCGCACTATCGTTAACTGCTTACACAAACTCTTTATTACAGTGAAAAAATATCCGTCGTCTGTTTTCTACTTGTGCCGAAACTTTATTGCTTGTTGCCGCGACAATGCATTATCAGGAGAGTTCCAACAGTCCATTTTCCTTTGATGACAGTGAAGATCTTCCATCTCCGGTAAATCAGAAAGCAGCATCAGCATTAAATCCGAGAAACTTGTTGGTTGATGATTTCATCATTGTGCAGTATGAGGGGGAGTTCTTCCCAGGAAAGGTTATAGCAATGGATGAACAGCAGTGGCGGCTGGTGGGTTAAATTATTGGTGGTGCACAAATGAAAAATAAAATACAGAGTAGTAATGATGCTATCAATCGGTCCTGTGACATTGTGTTCCTAAGGAAAGTTTTTATACTTTTTAAAGTTAAGAAACAGCATTCTGCTTCAGCGTTAGACATTGGCATAGTTAACAGTACTCGGAGGAGTTTGACATATTCGCTGAATGTAGCACATAAATTGTTTTCCTTAATGAAGTCCATCAAGCACAAACCGTCGGACATTCCACGAAATTCCTCTCGACTGTAAATTACAGTCAGTTCTCTAGGAATTTTTGTTCCAGTTATAAAAGGATAGAACCTTATTGTTTCTCTAAGGGAATCCTCTGGAAATGACTAAGAAATTTTCTTGATGAAACAAAGTTGAGGCTACTAGATGCCCCGTGAAGCTAAATCTGTCCTTTGCTTCTCTAACAATGTCACATACTTCAAGAGATTCTCTTCTTTTCACACCATGATCTTCTGTTCTTTTCCTCTTAATTGCAGTTTCTTCCTGTTCCTCGATATCCACTTTATTTCTTACCTTTTGCACTTCCCTTTCAAATGCGTTTAGCTGGGCGATGACAAATGTGGCATTGCAGTCTGGTTTCTGCAGCTGATTGTACAAAATGTCCACATGTGGCATGATCTTGTAGAAGAAAGACAACCAGAATACAAAATTATAATCTTTCAAAGTGGCCATAAACCCAGAAGCCTGAACAGGTGTCGCGTTGTTGTTTAACAGAGCTCTCTTCTGAATAACCTCCATGCATTTAATTAAATTCTCCCTGTGTTCGAAAAGCAGAGCACACAGAAGCTAAGCCTGAAGGTCACGCTATAGCCGTTGCTAAGAGTAGGAGGAGCTAGGTTTATAAACCTCCATTTAAGCAATGTATAAGAAGCCACTCCCATCTCTTCACCTTCCCGCAAACCCCTCAGAGAGCCTACATTTGGGCGAAATCTAAGGTTAACTCTTCGCTGCAAACCTGCGGCTCCTACAGCTAACCTCTGTTTATTTCAACGTCTGTGGTCATGGGCAGCTATAGACGATAAGCGTAATTGAAACATGTTTGTATATTAAACAATGCAAACAAGTACAGCTTTAATGTGCAAAATGCACCTGTTGTATATTCAGAATCAGTGGGTGTAGCGCAAACCTGCAACCTTATGGAGGAACCGCCCCTGATGAACAGGATGCGAGAGTTAGTGTCATGCAAAGATGTGGTCTGATTAGAAAGACGAAATGGACTATGAATATAAAGATGTAGTCAAGAAACTTCAGCCACCTTTAAAAGTGTCCACGCGTGAATTGTATGACATTCCTGAAATGCAAAAACTTTGGGGAAAATGTAGCATTTTTGAAATTTCAATGAAGTGTGGTTCAAAAGGTTTTGCAACAATAAAGAGCAATAATTTGACATGAAAATCTTATATTCTATTTTTATTGGAACAGTACTAGGAATAGTACTGCCATCACAATTGGCACATGTGGCCATGTTTGAATAGCTTTTTTGAGTATCAATTAACATCAAGGAATAACTTGATTGATGTTAGAAACAGTAGGCGTTTCTTTATTGACGTTAAATTCGAAGAAGATATTTCTAGAAAATACAAAGAAGTAACAAAAGGTCACCTCAGATGACGGTACTAAAATACAGTAGTTAGAAGCATAAGTTTTTGTAACAATGCTTTCTTTTAAAAATGGGCAGGAAGCTCATAAATGTAAGACATCAGTTTTTTTCAGCTTTGGCTACTATAACAGAGCCAAAATAAAAGAATGAAATAACCAACATTATCGGTGCAACTACAAGAAGTGGGCGGTGTAGGCAGTGTATCTGATTACACATTTAGCCAACACGTTTATTTCTTTGTAGCAGAGATGATAGTAGGTTGGGTTTGCAAAGCTCTATGTAATAGAGTGAAGAACAAGTCATCACGCCACTGCTGCCCGCCTTGTTTGTAGCCTCCCACGTTATACGTGGGTAACCAAGCATGAATCGCGTGTAACAATCACATAAATAAACGCGCGGCGCTAGGGTCGCACCGCCACTACTACCAAGAGCTGGAGGAGGAGGAGGAGAGAAGGAGGGGTGGAAGAAACAACAGACAAGCAAGCAGCGAGATAAAAATCCGACATGAAAACCTCACATGATCATACAGAACACGAAACAAAATAAATTGCATGGCGCTCTCAGTCATAGCAAGAGAGACAGAGAGACAGAGAGAGGGAGAGCGAGAGAACACGGAATGAACAGAGGCAAAAGAAAGTGAATTGTTACACCCTCACTAATGAAAGACTAGGATACAGTACGTGGCAAAAATAGAAATAGTAATACTAAGCTAAACTAACAAAACTCTATGCTTTATAAAATGTTCACTGTTTCGCATATGTACCTAGCACAAACTGTACTGTTTTTTTTTTTACAAAAGATATATAGATACATCAATTACGAGGGCTGTTCAATAAAGAATGATCATAATTTTTTTACGGTCATAATTTTTACACTAAAATTCAACCTTATTTTACTCTGTTAGCTTAATGTGAAACAAACACGCCATAGTAGTTTCATTGTTGGTACTCCTGGTTGTCACCTGTGAGGACCAGGCAAGTCCAGACATGTTCAGTATCGCCTGCTGCTGTAATGGAGGTAACACGCGAGGAACAATATGCGGCTTTGAAATTCTGCTTCCGTCTCAACAAATCTTCAGTTGAGGTCTATACAATGTTACAGGAGGCCTATGGAGCGTCTGTTCTTCCCTACAGCAGAGCTCGAAGATGGTTTAAAATGTTTAATGAGGGGAGACTATCAATTTCAAAGGAAGGTGGACCCGGTGCTCCAGTTACTGCTCTTACGGAAGAAAACATCAACACTGCTGCTGCCATTGTGAGAAAGGATCGACGAATTACCTTAACATCACTTTCTGAAATACTAAACACTTTATACGGTGCCAACCACACGTTGGTGACAGAAACATTACACATGAGACGTGTTTGTGCCCGATGTGTTCCAAGACTGTTGAATCCCTAACAAAAGGACATTCACACGCAGTTAAAGTTAATGTTAGAGGAAGATCCGGAGTTTCTTTCAAACGTAATTACTGCTGATGAAACTTGGCTACATCACTTTGATTCTTAGAGAAAACAGCAAAGCTCAGTGTGAAATATTCTTCATTACCAACCCCCAAGAAAACTAAAGTGGTTGCTTCTGCTGGGAAACTTAGGGTCATGTCATTCTTTGATATTCATGGAATGGTTTATCAGCGTATTGTACCCGCACACACATCAGTAAGTGGACAATACTACAGTGATGTCCTGTAAACATTGCAAGTCCATATCAGGTGCAAAAGATCACATTTCCATGAGGGCAGGCTGGATGCTGCAATACGATAATACGCGGCCGCATATTGCCAATGTTCTTGCAAAAATCAACGTGAAGTGCATACCTCACGCTCCCTATAGTCCGAATTTAGCCCCATGTCACTTTTTTCTATTCTGTAAGTTGAAGAAACGCCTTTTTGGGGGGCATTACCCATCATCAGAAGCAGTGGTGAAGGCCGTGGAAGCGATTTTGAAGGATTTCTCAAAAATGGTTTCCAGCATGTCTTTGAAGACTGGCAGAAACGCTGAAACAAGTGCATTGCATTCAGGGGAGACTATTTTGAGAAAGATCATCAAAATTATGAGGATGAGTAAAGATATGTTGTAAAAAAAATGTGATCATTCTTTATTGATCAGCCTTCGTACAAAGCGGAAAATAGTTACCTAGCTTTATCGCTAACATATCTTGATAGTTTCCAAAAAGAGCCTAAACCTTTGATTTTTTTCATGTTATGTTTCTTAACCTCCACGCAGTCATTGGTTTCTTCGTATGAAATTAAGCTAATGAACACTTATTTGGATTACATATAAAAGCAATCAGCTTAAAATAGTTGATCCATATCACATAACAACTGTCATCACTTCAAAAAATATAATAGAGGAACACAGCTTCGAGAGCTGTGACTTATTTCGTCCGCGAGCGAGGCCTACAGTGCGTGTGACGTCAGGCAAGAGCCTTGTAGTACCAAGTTGTCTATATAAATGGCGCTGTGAGTAGAGAATCTGAGGATTTAGTCAGGTGTAGTACAGTCAATGACAACAATGTGCTGCCACGTATGTAATAGAACTGTTAAATTTACAAATGGCCAGATCGTACACGGGGAGAATTGCTCAGGGGTAGGGAATACCGGCTTGGCGAGAGGTTGGGGTTTTCTATTGGGTTACATTTCTACAAAGGGTATGGGTGACACTAATTAACATTACAATTCACTTATAAAGAATATTTACTAAACTAATTAATTACAAAAATGGCCGCTGAGACCAGTACCTTCCCCAGTCAGGGCATTCCGCCCTGCCAAGTCGGAGGCCTGCACAGTTGCACACAGAGAGAGATTCGCACACTTACATTCACTTATACCAGAGCTGGAGGAGTGGGGGAGTGACGTGACGTACCACTGAAGTCGCATGAACTATTACTTGTATTAAGTCACTTGTGGCAATATATGTGCAAAACTTTTTTTCTGTTATGAAATTAGCTAAGTCCAAGCCCCGAAGTACTTTGCACCTTGTACATGAAGCCTAGCACTTAAGTAAAGTCTGTTTAGTTAACGCATGTGCAGTTCGAAGTCAAAGGAACCTGAGCCTCCCGCCCACTAATGACCGTCATAAATCTATGTTCACACTTCAGAAATGGAACACTGTCGTTGAGGACCAATAGCAACCCTGATTTTCTCGAAGTGACAGTCGCATGTCTACTCCACGTGGAGTCTCAGTTGCCAAAGTTCCAACTTCCAGTTGATCTGTTTCATTACGTGCAGAAATTCGTTGTGTGTCACGATGTGGAGACCACGGGAGGGAAATGCAGTGGCCAATGCAAATGAAGTAGTAGATAACTTTCAGTCAAGTGAAAATAATCAAAGTGAAGACAATAGTGTGAATAACTGGGCCGAGTTATATTACTGGAAAAGCCTAAAAAAAAAGAAAAAAAGTTATAACGGGAACTGTTTCTAAGCAAATTCAAGCGCTTGATTTGAACACATAAATATGTGCTGAAACATAATCTTGGTAAGGGGTCGTGCAATGAACCTGATGATAAATTCTGGGTATTCACAGAAATAAAGTAAGAAATATTGTGACGAAAGGAATACCAAAGACGCCGATCAAGTGTGAAAACAAAAGGAAACGTTTCTCTAAAGTAGATAATTTCACATGCGATTTAATTCGTCGAGAAATGTATAGATTCTATGCAAAAGGGAGAGCGCCCACCTTAGACGAATTAGTTGCACATTTGCAAGAAATTTGTGATTTTCCTTATGGGCACTGCACTTTGCGCGGTCTCCTAAAGGAGCTGGGTTTTAAATACCGCACTTTGAATAAGTTAAGGGTTGTTATGGAATCCAGTGAAAGATCTGGGAGAAGTAGGGTCGGTGTTGTAAAACGATTATAAGGGTTCGTCAAAGGCAGCGGACGACGTGCACACGCGTTAACTAAACAGACTTTACAGTGGCTCGTGATACTTTCCTAACCTCCCCTCGGTGAGCGCCACAAGATAAATGGGTAGGCGTTGACCGAATGCCTCCTGTCCCCCACCCAGCTTCAAGTTGGTCGTGCCTTCCGATAATTGGGTGACAGTATTCTTTCAAAGTTGCACGTGTGTCCTATTATTGGTACAAAAGTTATGGGCTTTGAAATGGTTCAGGTTTATATGGATCACACTGCTTTTAAAAGTAAGGAAAATTCACAGTTTTCATCCATTCGTACTTGATCACTTGTAACAATTAAACTGAGAATGAACAAACTACAAAACAGTTGTACCCTTACCATGTGTGTTGGAAGAGAGTTGAGAGAGGTAACGGTTTGGTTTCCCTTTTCCTTTAAGGATTACAGTTTGACTTAATGCTTCATAGAACTTCGGTGCAAGTACAGTCGCCCTTAAAGTTATTGCACCTTTTAAAATACATACGTTGTGACCCATTATACGTAAAGTAATATGTTTTAATCAGGTTATTTACCCAAACGGTTTCCAAAAAATATTTCCGTATCAACGTTAGGTAAGTTTCCGGCTTGGAGTGTAATTTTACATGCCAAATAGCTCGCTCCGAAATTTATTTGCTGTTTTCCCAGGTTTCCGGCAAATAAGGGATCCATTTTTGCCATATTTTACTGTATTTGTATAATTATATTTTTCTGAATTATCAGTACAAGTATCTGCAGTTGTATACCTAATATACCCTTAAATGCTTTTAAATTTTGCAGATTTACAATTAGATGTATCATACAATTGATCCACGAATTTTATGCAACTTTAGTATTACAAATTATAAAAAAATAAAGCATGAAGTAATTTGGACCCATCACATATTCGTAAACGAGACGTTAGCACTTCATTTCTAATTATCTGGCATAGTGAACCGTTAAAACAGCCATTTGCATGCACTTCCTTCCTGGGAGAGAAGAGAGCAGGTGTTACGGGCTGTTATGTAGACTATTATCAGCACGCATGGTAAGTAGTTATAAATTCAGATCTTATCTCAACAGACCACGGTGACTTACTTCATATACATGTTATGAGACACGTCAAAATGTATACATACAGTATATACATAAAGTCAAATTGATTACATACAATATACACAGTAAGCAGCTTTTCTAAGGTTTCATGTGGTATTTGCATAGACTAATTTACTACAAGAAATGTCATAATATAAATATTACAGGCTTGTGAATGTACTATGCTCCCACTGCTCATTTACATGGTTATAGTTCTAAAAATTCGTTAACCGTATAAAAACGGTGTACATGCAAAAATTTCTTAACCTTATTCTTAGTGTTTTAATGATGCGGCTTGTTTAAATGAATTTGTAAGTTTATTATATAACATTATCACTTTGTAGTTAAAGCTTCCTTCATAAAGGCTCGTTTGGTGCTCTCGAATTGCCAGTTTATCCTTGTTATGAGTGTGGTGGTAATGTACATCAGAATTTACTTGAAAATTATTTATATTTGTATGAACATTTGTGGATGTTATGGCTCTCGAAAGTGGACACATTATTATTCGTCTACCTCCGTATAACTGTGATCTGAATGCAATTGAGCTGGCGTGGGCAAAACTGAGGAATGTTTTCAGAGCATGCAACGTTACTTGTTATATCCTCGCCTATCTTACACGCTATTTTGCTGAACTGTGTTTTTCAAGGTTGACCACACTGTAAAAACAAAAGAGCCTAGGCTCTCGCTTCTTCCCCTCAGCCCGCACCACACCGTAAATCCAGCGCTCAACTTATCTTGCGCGTACTGTAAATGTTGATTGTTTCTAGCTGCAAAATGCTCACTTTCTTCTTGGTCAGCCAGCCAGGTGAAAAGATAATTAGATATCAACGTTTTGGGAGTGTGCATCTCTCCCAACATCAGGATATTTATAAAATGTTATAACCACAAATGAAACATTGGATAAAACACAACTATAAAAAGACAAAGCACTATCAAAATTCGCATTTCTGAACAAAAGACTGTGTTCAATAAATTAAATGCCAGGTCAGGAGATGGCGTGAGTATAAAAAGTTGTGTCAAAGAAACGTAACTAATGAACTTGTTTATCAAGCTGTATTGATATTTGCTTCTTAATTCGACGGATTTCCATTTTAAAGGCCGGTTTCCAAGAGGAGCTGAACTAAAATCCAGTATCACGATTAAGCGTGCTCTTTTCAGAGGAAATCGCCAAAGCCTCCTTAATTCTCCGCTCCCAGTAACTGTTGCATTTTGCCAAGATGGTCGTCTCCCAAAAATTGGCTCTATGGTCATTGATTTTCGGGAGACGACCATCTTGGCAAAATGCAACAGTTACTGGGAGCGGAGAATTAAGGAGGCTTTGGCGATTTCCTCTGAAAAGAGCACGCCTAATCGTGATGCTGGATTTCAGTTCAGCTCCTGTTGGAAACCGGCCTTACAATGGAAATCCGTCGAAATAAGAAGCAAATATCAATACAGCTTGATAATCAAGTTAAGTAGTTACGTTTCTTTGACACAATTTCCTATACTCACGTCATCTCCTGACCTGTAATTTAATTTACTGAAGTCTTTTGTTCAGTAATGCAAATTTTGATAGTGTTTTGTCTTTATATTTGTGTTATATCCAGTGATACATTTGTGGTTATATCATCTAATAAATATCTTGATGATGGGAGAGAAGTACACTCCCGAAACGTCTATTTCTAATTTACTTTTCACCTGGCTTGTTGCCCGAGAAGAAAGTGAGCATATTCGTCGCCAGGAAAGCCAGGTCTTATCGTCTGTAATCGTATCAGTTTTTCCAGTTGCTGACTCCGCCACTAGGAGCGCATGGGGTCACGTATCTAACACATGGCCGATAGAATGCGCTACGGAGGAATCAGGACGCTGCGGATTGTAACTACCAAAAAGAAAATTCAGTCAGTTTGTGTTTTAAGATATTAGTTTAATTAACAATAGATAAATGCTTAGTAGTTTTACCTTCTTATCAAGAACGCTAGATAAATACGTTTACACCTGAGAAATTAATACCTGCTCTCCGTCGGTATGGAACAGGAGGCTGGCCTGTTCACTACAATTGACGAAAATTTACAAGTTTTATACTAAATTAGGAGTCGTTTATTATAACTTTTTTTTTTTGAAAAATGTTGAACATCTTAAAATGACATTAATATAGGTCTCCTTTATGATTCCTTGTCATTTCATACTTTGTTATTCTAAATTCTAGAAGATTTATCAAACATTCTCGCCAGGCTGTCAGGTGAGATAGGAAGTTCCTGTGCCGCATAAAGGTTCGCGAAACAGGCGGGAGTGAAAGGTACATTCCGAGCGCTGCATGTACATGAACATGCTGCGTGTTCGAAGGAACATTTTCGTAACATGAAGTAAGGTAACTGTTTCCCATATGGCCTGTTCCTCAATATGCCTAGTAGCTATTTCTTGGTAACTATGATAGTAATCCGCTAGATGGATGTGAAAACCTTCTCATAGCCAATGTATCTGCTTGGTGGATATTTTTGAGTGCGAACTCGGCGGGCGGCCTACCTATTAAATTGTAGGTGCGAACCTGTGCCACTCACGGGGGGTACTCTTTCCCCGTGGCCGCCTTGGGCAATGATTGGCGCAGGGACTGAGGACTGTAGGAGGTGTGTGTGTGTGTGTGTGTGTGTGTGTGTGTGTGTGTGTGTGTGTGTGTGTGTTGGTGTACGTGTATGGGCACAGCCGAGCCCCTCCTTCGGGAGTTGTTCGGATTGGGATGTCTTCGAGGGGGCAGTGTGTTCCCGATACCCGTGGGAGATTGGGTACGTCTTCGGACGGGGTTGAGGGAAGCCATTAAGTTTCCGGGTACTAGCCTGCTTAGCTAGTAGAAGGTGTGCTACATCACCAGGCGGCCCCACCGAGGTCATATCGGTAGTCTTCACCTCGAGTGTTGACGCGCGTAAGTGGCGTATCCACTTCCATCCCGTCTTGTGTCCCTAGGACCAGATGGGGGGGCTTGTTAGTCTCTAGGTCTTGCCCTATGGAAAGCCCCACGGAGGATGCCGAGCGCCCTTTGGGACAGCTCGGATAACTCCCTGGTTGAAAGAGGCCCGGGTCTTGTTCCTACGGGTTCAAGGCTAATGGGAGTAGAACTTCTGGACTCAACTGACTCAACTGTACGTGTATGGGTGTGTGTTTATCTCCGATCAGCGATGTAAACCATCTGGAAGGTTAACTAGGTTTTCTAGATATTGTTGTAGGTCTACCTCTGGCTCTTCGAGAGTAATTTTTCTTTCAAAAATAGACAGTAGCCCTGCATGTTTATCGTGTGTTGTGTCATAGTCCCCTAGTGCCCGTATTAGTTGGTTATGGTTTATATTCTTCTTCTCGAGTAGATTGATGCTGAGCCTTTTGATGAATTGCTCAATGGAATGCGTTGGTATGGAGTTGGTATGCCAGTGCGAGTGGTAACAATCCGAAGTATTCTATTTTGCATCGTTTGCAATCTTTTAAAGTGCGTTTTGGCTGCATGTCCCCATACGGGAGCAGCGTAAGTTAGGATGCGTCTAATAAGTGTTTTATATAGTGCTTTCCCATCTCTAGTTTTAGTGAGCTGTTTGTATTAATAAATTAGGTATACTTTATTTCTCCGTAGGGGAAGGGATCCGTCCCCTTCAGCTGCCATGGTGCTGGCGCTGCGGACCCTTAGCACTCGTGGTACCTCTGACGTTACTAGAGGAACCTCAGGCCGAACTGCCTAGCCCCTCCCGTCGGGGAGTTGTTCGGATTGGGTTGGACTCGAGAGGGCAGTGTGTTCCCGACACCCACGGGGAATTGGGTACCTCCGGCCAGGCTGCGGCCGCCCGGAGGGGGTAGGAGTTTACCTAAGAATCCCGGGTACTAGCCTGCAGAGCTAGTGTAGTATAGCAACGCAAAGATTGTCCCTGTAAGGAATGTGCTGTGGGACAAGGAGAGCGAATGTGTGTGACAGAGAATGCCTGCTACACAGGGAACAGACCGTTAAAAAAGACATGTGCCCTATTCACTCTGTACATTAAAACCGAGAAGATTCATTCAGAAAACTAGAAGCCGTCAGAATGTTTTTGAATGGTCTGTAACTGTACTGACAGGACGTGTCATAAACCTGTCCAGGGAGGGTGTGGGGACCTTCGCCAGTCCCCCTTCGTCTCGTCCCTCGGAGACTTACTCTCCTGTGGAGGAGTATAGAAGGTGTGCTGGATCACAAGGCGGCCCCACCGAGGTTTTCGGTAGTCTTCTCTGCTGGGTTGATGCGCGTAAGTGGCGTATCCACTTCCATCCCATCTTGACGTTGTGCTCAGCGGGGGGGGGGGGGGGCTTTTTAAGAAATCAGATATTGTCCTATGGAAAGACCTCCGGAGTATCCATCGCTCCCGGGTAGAAGGCCAGGGTCTTAGGTCCTACGGGTGCAGGACTAATGGGAGTACAACCTGTGCGCTTAACTATAGTTTGTTTAATTGGGCCTTTGATTTTGCTCTTACTGTGTTAATATGTTGTTTCCACGTAAGGCCCTGATCCATTGTTACACCTAAGAAGGTGATTGTATCCTTCCATTCGATTTCCTCGTTCCGGAATGTTAGTGGCATTAGCCCATGTTTGTTGTGGTGGTGCTTGATTCTGTTTAGTTAACGCGTGTGCACGTCGGCCGCTGCCTTTGACGAACCCTTATAATCGTTTTACAACCCTCGACCCTTCTTCTCCCAGATCTTTCTGCAAGGTTGCCACCTTTCTCGATACGTCATGGGTATCGTACGAGGTTTCGTCTTATGTCCATTACTGTGAAACTTCCTTAGTTTTGACTATATATTTATATCGCCAAGCTACAATTCTACTGGATTCCATAATAACCCTTATCTTATTCAAAGTGTGGTATTTGAAACTCAGCTCCTTTAGAAGGCCGTGCAAAGTGCAGAGCCCATAAGGAAAATCACAAATATCTTGCAAATGTGCAACCAATTCGTCTAAGGTGGGCGATCTCCCTTTTGCATAGAATCTATAAATTTCTCGACGAATTAAATCGCATGTGAAATTATCTACTTTAGAGAAACGTTTCCTTTTGTTTTCACACTTGATCGGCGTCTTTGGTATTCCTTTCGTCACAATATTTCTTACTGTATTTCTGTGAATACCCAGAATTTATCATCAGGTCACTGCATGACCCCTTACCAAGATTTTTTTCAGCACATATTTATATGTGTTCAAAACAAGCGCTTGAATTTGCTTAGAAACAGTTCCCGTTATAACTTTTTTTTAAGGCTTTCCAGTAATATAACTCGGCCCAGTTATTCACACTGTCTTCACTTTGATTATTTTCACGTGACTGAAAGTTATCTACTACTTCATTTGCATTTACCTCTGCATTTCCATCCCACGGTCTCCACATCGTGACACACAACGAATTTCTGCACGTAATGAAACAGACCAACTGGAAGTTGGAACTTTGGCAATTGAGACTCCACGTGGAGTAAACATGCGACTGTCACTTCGAGAAAACCAGGGTTGCTATTGGTCCTCAACGACAGTGTTCCATTTCTGAAGTGTGGAGATTTATGACGGTCATTAGTAGGCGGGAGGCTCAGGTTCCTTTGACACCGAACTGCACATGCGTTCACTAAACAGACTTTAAATATTATTGCTTGACTTTTTCCTGCGTTAACTTGTATGTTTATATTTGTGAAATCGATCTCAATTAATAAGAAAAATTGACATTATTTTCTTATGATAAGTGAAGTTTTTGTTACAAATAGTTATATTTGTATAATAGTAATTGTTTCACTCTAGCTAGCTTCATTTTTTTACGTAATTATCAGCTGAAATTAAATTAAGGGACAGGAAATTCCCAGCATTTGTCTAGCGACACAGGAAACCACAGAAAAAACAAAGGTTGGATAGGGGAGTCGAAGTGACGACCTGCCGAATGTTATCGCCTGATACGTTCCACTGGGTGTGCTGCAATAACGCCTTTATTAAACGCCATTTATTGCGGTCGGTTACTGCGAGCCTCACATTTTGCTGGCAACTATACACGCCTCGGAGGGAATATCGTGCGGTATGTGCCGGATTCCTGAAGGGCTGCGGGGGGTGGGGTGGGGAGTGGGGTTGCGTAATTGGAACACATCACGAAAGAGGATACATTAGCATTTGGAAAGTGAGACCTGCGGAAGTAGCCTTAAACAAGAGATAACAATGTGTGTTAAAGCGATTGTTAACTGCGATAGACTGCACGGTCACGTGTGTCTTATCGCTCTATCCTGAAAACTCAATAAACTTTCCAGCACAAAAATTAAAGGGGGTCAGAGTTGGATTATTAAAAGGGGATTTAAAGCCTTAAGAAATGCATGACCCACTGTCTCAAATATTTTTAGTAGTACTGTAGATAGATCAACATTTTAATCGACTAACAATGTTACTTTAATCGCTCAATCTATGGATGGTGTAAGGATTATATAAAGTACTTTAATGTAAATGTTATATTGAGGAATTAAACCTTAAGAATTAATCCTTTTAAACACATTACTCCGGTACATGGATGATTTTTTTAATTAATTAGAGCCAACTGAAAAACTGAATGACACGGCCAGGATTTGAACCACGGATCTCCTGGTTTCCGTCCCGTCGCTCTAACCCCTGGAGCTACCACGCCCAACGTGCCGTCCTGACATTAAATTCTCCAATTGACTCATATTGTCACCCAATTAACGGAAGGCAGGACCAACTGGCAGCTGGGTAACGGACAGAAACCTTATAGACCACGCCTACCCATTTATCTTGTAGCGCTAACGAGGGGATGGTTGGAAAAACATCACTAGCCATCTCTTTCCTCTCCCCTTGACGTCTGGAACAGTCGGGATGTTTCAGTGAACCGCCAGACTTCCAGAAACAGCGATCTTCCTATAAAAAGGGGCTGCAGTTGGCGAGTCAGGAGTACTTGGCGAGCAGCCGTGAGGAGCGCTAAGTGAGTGAATGGACCGGCAAACTGTGTACGTGTATCAGAGAAGTTGTACGTAATTGTGAGTGTAGAGTGGACATGTAGCAAACGAACTGGCTAATTGTAATTGTGTGCGCTACGTAATTCTATGTAATCGGTATGTGTTCCAACTGTAATTCGGTGGAAATAAAGAACATTTTGAGTTTGTGCAATTGGACTTTTAATTTCACGACCCCACAATGTCACAATATTTTCCCGGTAGGCCACTTAAAGTTATCATATTCCAGATAAACATTTGTGGCGTCTTACTATTGTAAGTACTTAAATACCAGGATTTTTATCGCTGAATATTTTTAATGTAAATCGCCACATGTAATGTAAGTCGCCACAAATGGTTATCTCAAATATGAGAACTCTAAGTGGTCTACCGGGAAAATATGAGTCAATTGGAGAACTTAATGCCAGGACGGCACGTTGGCCGTGGTAGCTCAAGGGATTAGAGCGACTGGACGGAAACCAGGACATCCGTGGTTCAAATCCCGACCATGGCGTTGAATTTTTCAGTTGGCTCTAATTAATTAAAAAAGGTACGTTAATACTCTGTACATTTCATTATTTATAAAACTTTTAAATATTTAGATTCAAAATTTGTGTTTGCATCAAATGCACATGCTTTTTATATTATAGAATTAGATATACAATATTTCTGTAAGTAATTATTTAGTAACGTATTATATCAATATCTACTAAGATTTGTGAGACTAACATGCAGTAGTTTTATAACGTTCTTTCTCTTTTTCTAACTTTTTTTAACACAAAATTTTCACTTACTGGCTTACTGCAGTTTACATCACAGTTACACCATCACCAGCCCTGAGAAGAGGGATCAGCTATTGTTTCCATAGCTGCGTAATCGAAGTGTTTGGTTCAAGGCTGTACAGTTCAGTTCATGCCAGCGAGCTATAAATAATGAGTTGTATACGATATCTTGTCACACACAAGCTGTAAGGAAAGAAACTTGCCTATCAGCATCCGCATTTAATCTGTTTCATATAACCTTGCTCCGCTGACATTTATTACTCCGCGTGTAACTACCTTCCCCCTCACCCTAACTGGCTAATGCTTTCGCTCCATTGGCCATAGGCGGTGCCTTCCCGTCACATTTAAACCTGCAGTAAAGGTCATAATAATTGTCAGGAAGAAGATAAAATCATACAAATAAAAATATGAAGGCATGCAAAAATAATGAAGTTTATAATGAAACTGAGCAAGTTGAAACTGAATGAATGAGCAATGAAACTGAAACAAGTTCATAATGAAAGGCCTTTGGCCTTTTCCACTGGAATCTTTTTAAACCAGAACACATACCTTGCAAATATGCTTGACTTTCAGTCTTAAAAGTCGTGTCACGCCATACTTGTGTGTCCTTCATTCACCCAAGTCTCTTTTGCGACTTGTATCCCGGTACAGTTTGACTGTCCTTAAATAACGTCTTCGCCACACAGCAATATCGCCCCTGAAGTGGTAAGTTTTCCTGTTGTCTCAATTTCATGTCGCGACGTCCCTAGGCATCTAACACTCACACCTGTAAGTGGAGAGCACAGCTGTTCGACTTCTCTCACTGACAAAGACGGATTCTTCTCTGTGAGTGCATTAAACACATGCAACACAATCCCTTTTTCGCCGCTTTGTAAAGGTTTTCTCTAGCGATGCTTCAGCGAAAACTGACGGTAGACTCTGCCATTATATATATAATAAGTACACGAGCAATAAACGATCAATAAAATAATTTAGCTCTCGCACTCGGCACAACACACCTTTGAGTGGCGATATATGACTAATCCAGTTCAAAACAAGATCAGTGATAAAAGTCATATAAACAAATATGTCATCACTACCGCTAAATCACGTGCTATCGTGTCATGTGCTTGAGAGCAAAGAAACGTGAATTATCATGCATTTCAGATAAATCGACTCTGCTGCGTAATATATTTAATTCAAACAGTAACGAAAATATAAATTTGACAAGTCTCTTCCAGCATGTAAAGATATATCACCATGTTAAATAACGAACTAATTTTTACCGCACAGCAGTCTGTACCACAACAGCAGCCAATGAGATGTGATAAGGTCACGTGACCGTTAAGAGATACGGGGCAAGCTTATGTGAAACAAGAATTAGTTACGTACCTCTTAGAATATTTCACAACATAAGTGTTATTTAGACTCTCTCGGGTTCAGAGTGATTTCTTTTAGCTATCAGGAATTACATTATCTCAAAGAACGTTACGTGTCTAGTGAAAGATTGATGCGTTGGAAAGGCTGTTTTGTTTGGAAGCTAATCCTGAGTTTTGTGAAGAATTTATCATTTCCTAAAGAGATAAGTGAATTTTGTAACAAATTATATGTAACATCAGGTTTGTTTTGACCCTCTGATAAATAGGTTCAGTTTGAACATGTTACAAGTACACAGTTTTGACTGTTAAGTGTTTAGCACATAAACCGTAGGGAGGTGCTGCTCTCTGGTTGAAACAGGTGCTCTTCTGGGATAAAAAAAGGTAGCAGTGGAAGGAATGTAGTTGTGTCGACAAGCTGTTTTCCGGAACAGCGCTCATGTGTAACGAGTACAAGTGTACTCTTCTGCTGGCCATTCGCACGTGATCGAGTAACCACCGTAACAGGAATGTCAAGTGAAGATTTGAACAGCGAACTGTTTTGATCTCTGGGGTGACTCTTTAAGCCCTCTCCATTGATAAATCTTAGACATAAGTGTCCCCTCTCGATCTTGTCAGTTAAGTTTAGACAAAACACTTTAGTATTCTAAAACATGCTATTATACTCTGTCTCACGCTAATCCTTGTTTAACATAAACTTGCCCCGTATCTCTTACCGGTCACGTGACCTAATTACCTCCCGTTGTGCGGTTGTGCGGTAAAAATTAGTTCATTATTTAATATGGTGATATATCTTTATATGTTGGAAGAGAACTGTCAAATTTATATTTTGGTAACTGTTTTAATTAAATATATTACGCAGCAGAGATGATTTATCTGAAATGCATGTCGATTCTTAAACAAGTAAAGAGGAGGTTCCTTTGCTCTCAAGCACATGACACGATAGCACGTGATTTAGCGGTAGTGATGACATATTTGTTTATATGACTTTTATCACTGACCTTGTTTTGAACTGGATTAGTCATATATCGCCATTCGACAGTGTGCTTTGCCGAGTGCGAGAGCTAAATTATTTTATTGATCGTTTATTGCGCGTGTACTTATTATATGTATAATGGAAGAGTTTAGCTACAGTTTTTGCTGAAGCATCACAAGGGAAAACCTTTACAAAGTGGCGAAAAAAGAATTGTGGTGCATGTGTTTAGTGCACTCACAGCGAGAGTGTCAGTGGCAGTGAGAGAAGCTGTGCTCTGAACTTACAGGTGAGTTAGATGCATAGGAATATCGCGACAGGAAATTGAGACAACAGGAAAACTTGTCACTTCAGGGGCGATATTGCTGTGTGGCGAAGAAGTTATTTAAGGACAATCAGACTGTACCGAGATACAAGTCGCAAAATATTGTGACTTTGTGGGTTCGTGAAATGAAAAGTCCAATTACACAAACTCAACAATGTTCTTTATTTCCACCGACTTACAGTTTAACACTTGCCAATTACACAGAATTACGTAATGCACACAATTACGATTCACCAGTTCGTCCGTTACAATTTCACTTACACTCGTAATTACGTACAATCCTCCGATGCACTCACACAGTCTTCTCGTCGTACACTAGCACTGCATTCTTACGCCAAGAACTGACTGACTGACTCACTCCTCTTGCACGACGTGTTGCTTATATAGGGTCCGCTTGCCGATCTGGAAGGTTCTCCATTAGAGGAAATATCCCGTAAGTTCTAGAACACAGGTGGAGCAGAAAGAGACGGCACAGTGATGTTTTTTCTCCCCGCCACATCCTGTCACCACTATAAGACAAACGAGGGGGGGCGTGGCTAACACGGACCTCCCCTGCTTCCCGTTCTCAGCTGCTTCTATAGCGTGTTCCAACGCTCGGGTGACAATATACTACCTTGACAAGACTTGGGTGAATGAAAGACACACGACAAGTATGGTGTGACACGACTTTTAAGACTGAAAGACAAGCATTTTTGCAAGGTATGTGTGCTGGTTTAAAAAAATCGCAGTGGAAAAGGCCGAACGCCTTTCATTAAAAACTTGTTTCAGTTTCATTGCTCATTCATTCAGTTTCAACTTGCTCAATTTCATTATAAACTTGTATTTTTCCATGCCTTCATAACCTTATTTGTATGATTTTTATCTATCCTCCCGGAAATTATTATGATATTTACTGCAGGTTTCAATGTGACGTGAAGGCACCGCCTATGGCCTATGGCGCGAAAGCATTAGCCAGTTAGGATGATGGGGAAAGTAGTTGCACGCGGAGTGATACATGTCACCGGCGCAAGGTAATAGAAACAGAGAGTTTACTCCTGCTGTAAGCAAAAGGCAGAGCTGACTCAACTCGCCACATGTTAGACGCTACATGCACGCACATAAGTTTTGCAACACTAGCAGCGCTAACTTCTAGACAATAAATAGAGCTGAATTACACATTAACTTACTAAATTTATGAGTTCGAATTTTAATAGAATCATGCAGCAACTTAATGGTTACCATTAATCGGATTCCTATGAAAACTTTTGATTTGGAGCAGATATTTACGTGTCCACATCACAATATATTCTCTGCCCACTATAACCGATATCCGCCCTCGCTTTTGTAATTTCAATCCAATATCTATTCACAACCGATGGAGAGCATTTCGAGAAAAATTTGGCGAGTCTGTGTCAGAATTTACCGCATCCAAAACTTTATTTAGAGTAGGCGGTTCATTTCCGAGAAAATAATCACGAACTTTACTGCGTACAACACTTGGTAAAATCGTCGTATTTCTCCACGCGCTGTTTGCATTTACGCGATTTTCCCAGTGTTCTTAGAGTTCTGGATGCTTTCTGTTCCATTCTAACATTATGTACACTACTTACAAAACACCAAGGAGATCAGCAGTTTCTTTCTCAATGTTTTTATAGACGATTCCGGGTTTCTTTCTTTAAGCACCACGAAACAATACACGACCATTCGCCTCTCGCCACTTTTTAAAGGTTAACCCCGATTGTGTTTCATTTCGGCTATAGCCCGCCTCGGTAGCGTGGTGGTAGAGTGTCTGCCTCACGTTCAAATGTCCCGAGTTCATATCTCGGTCAGGGTGAGTTACCTGGATAAGGTTTTTCCGGGGTTTTCCCTTATCCTGAAAGACGAATGTCTGTTAGCTCTAAGCTCTATGGACCCTCGGCTCATTTGAGTATCATTTCACCAGTTCCATTCATCGTCCGATATGACTTAATGTTGGAGAACGTAAAATTCGGCTGAAGCACTGGCCTGCTCCATGATGAAAAGCTTACTGATTTTAAATTGCATATATATAAGTGTTCTTGGATTTGTGAGGTACGCGAGATGTACAGGAAATAAAATCTGTTTAGTTAACTCGTGTACACGTCGGCCGACTCCTTTGACAAACCCTTATCGTTTAACAATTCCGGCCCTCCTTCTCCCAGACCGTTTTGCAGGCTTTCCATCTTTCTCGATACGTCATGGGTATCGTACGAGGTTTCGTCTAAATAAATAATCTTATGTCCATTACTGTGAAACTTCCTTAGTTTTGACAAATATATATCGCCAAGCTACAATTCTACTGGATTCAATAATACCCCTTATCTTACTCAAAGTGCGGTATTTGAAACCCAGCTCCTTTAGGAGACCGCGCAAAGTGAAGCGTCCATAAGGAAAATCACAGATTTCTTGCAAATGTGCAACATTTCGTCTAAGGTGGGTGCTCTCCCTTTTGCATGGAATCTATAAATTTCTCGACGAATTAAAACGCATGCGAAATTATCTACTTTAGAGAAACGTTTCCTTTTGTTTTCACACTTGATCGGCATCTTTGGTATTCCTTTCGTCACAATATTTCTTACTGTATTTCTGTGAATACCCAGAATTTATCATCAGGTTCATTGCATGACCCCTTACCAAAATTATTTGTCAGCACATATTTATATGTGTTCCAAACAAGCGTTTGAATTTGCTTACAAAGAGTTCCCTTTATAACTTTGTTTTTTGAGGCTTTTGCAGTAATATAACTCGGCCCAGTTATTCACACTATTTTCATCACTTTGTTTGTTTTCACTTGACTGAAAGTTATCTACTACTTCATTTGCATTTATCACTGCATTTCCCTCCTACGGTCTCCATATCGTGATACACAACGAATTTCTGCACGTAATGAAACAGATCAACTGGAAGTTGGAACTTTGGCAACTGAGACTCCACGTGGAGTAGACATGCGACTGTCATTTGCAGAAAATCAGGGTTGCTATTGATCCTCAACGACAGTGTTCTATTTCTGAAGTGTGGAGATAGATTTGTGACGGTCATTAGTGGGTGGGAGGGGCAGGTTCCTTTTGAGTCCGAACTGCACACGCGTTAACTAGACAGACTTTACAGTGCTACATATCAGAAGTAACTCCACACTATAAACAATAACATCTTAATCAGCATTCAGCTCTATACAGACCTCGTTGTGAGAGAGCTGCCTGGTATAGGATATAATAGCAGTGTCATTTAGTAATTGTTAAATAAAATGCAGTTTAATTTAACATAATAAGTTAATAGTGTGTATAATTTCACCTGTCTTCTGTCTAATCTCTATATAGTTTACAGAACACATCTATGTGGTATATGAAGCAGAAAGATAAAATGTGGGGCTATTACATTTATAATAATCGAAACATTTGCATACTTTTCTCCCTCCGAAATTAGCTCACACAGAGCAGTGATCAGAAAACTACTTATAGTAATGCACTTAAAGGAGGGGTTTAACTTCGCTAAGCCAATCAGCAACTTTACCGCTTTCTGTCCTAAAATCTCTGTCTTTGTCTGCCTTGCCACCGAGATGTTTACAACAGGATTAAACTAGGTTGAGACAGATTATATATACTCATAATGATGACGTTTTTTGTAATTTTACGTCCTCCAACGTTAAGTCATATCGGACGGTGAATGACATGGGTGAAATGATGCTCAAATGAGTCCAGGGTCCATGGAGCTTAGCCGTACCCGACATTCGTCTTTAAGGATAAGGGAAAACCCCGGAAAAAACCTTATCCAGGTAGCTCACCCTGACCGAGATTCGAACGTGGGATCTTTTGAACGTGAAGCAGACATGCTATCATCTACGCTAAAGTGGTGGTGGTGGTGGCGGTGGTGGTGGTGGTGGTGGTGGTGGTGGTGGTGGTGGTGGTGGTGGTGGTGGTGGTGGTGGTGGTGGTGGTGGTGGTGGTGGTGGTGGTGGTGGTGGTGGTGGTGGTGGTGGTGGTGGTGGTGGTGGTGGTGGTGGTGGTGGTGGTGGTGCTGAAAATGTCTTTTTAATTTGGTGTACTCAGAGATAGATTGCACTCTGTTGACACATTTCAGGATGTGATATCTTTTGCAGTGGTTCCCGCACAGTTCACAAAAACAGCCCGGTCTAATTTATAATCTTTTATTTTTCTAAGGATAGAAATATCATTAACAGTTTTTTTGATATTTTAATTTTTCAATATTTAATGTATAAAGTCTTTATTAGAACCATTATTTAAAACAGTATTAATATGTTTATATTCTTTATTAAATTCATCTTTAGTCATGGGTATATTTATTAATATATAACTCAAGATATTGCAAACATCAAATTTATATGAAAAGTGTTAAAAAGGGTTAGGCATAACTAACGACAAATTCAGAAACTACGATGTTTTAACATAATTTTAAGGCAAAAAAGAAATAGAGAATGTCAATTATTCTCAATTTTGACCAAATGTCACAGACGCCTGCCCTAAAGTATACTGTCTGATGTGTTATGATGAAGCTCCTCCAATACCAAACTGTAATATACTGTGACTTTGGTGGGTTCGTAAAATTAAAGAGAGTTCAATTACACCACTCCAAATGTTCTTTATTTCCACCTTATTCCAATTACAGTTTAATGTACACCATTACAATTTAGTTTACACCATTCAATCTTGCCAGTTCGTCTTTACACGTCCGCTCAACTCAACTACACGTCCGCCCGCCGCGACTTACTCCACTCAACTAACTCTCGCCTCGCTTGTATCGATCGCCCCGAAACCTCTCGAACCTTCCGTTATGGAGGGAGAAAACATTCTGGAACCTTCGTGCACCTTCGCGCGGTAGGAGGAGGGGCCACCCCTTGCGTCTCCCCGCCTCCGCCAGTCCGCATTATTGATCGGCAACGCGAGTTCGCCGTCTGCGTGACACTGCTCCCTCCGCAAGGCTGGTCGTCCCGAACAGCGCCATCGTAGCGGGCCAGGCGGTCCAGGTGTACCACCAGCACCTTTCCTCGGTGCGATGTCCGCGATGTGCGAAGCTTTCAACGAATATCCACAGTTTTAAACTTCTTTGAGTTCAATTTCATAATGGAATGTTGCTATGGTAGCTGAGTGGTTAGAGAAACGGGACGGAGCCCGGAATTTTCATTGTTCAAAACCCGGCTATGGTATTGAAATTTTCAAGCCGTCTCTGCCATTCGAAATTTAAATTTAGACAGAATTTAAACCACGTTTGTGGTTAATGTGCTCTCTGCACTCGACGTTGTATATCACCATCTTACCAGGCACCTCCCTATACTCTCTTATTACCCTTTCTATCCATTCTTGAACAAACTATTTTAAACACTTTATTGTTCCATTAACTTCACATTACTCGAGATAAACGTTATTGTTTAAATAGTTTAATATATATGTCGTTGTGGTCACAATGTATATGAATACAGTTAGTATCCAGTCACCGGACATTTCCTAAAGGCACCATGATAAACGTTGTGTGATCGTATTAGCTTTTTAAGTTAGTGACTCCAACACTAGGAGCGCTTATGGTCAGATAGTTAACCAAGAGCCGATAGATGGAGCTGATGTAAGAATCAGGATGTTGCAGATTGAAATGCCAAAAAAGGTTAGTCAATTTGAGATTTAAAGTATTAGTTTCATTAAAGTAAGTAAATGTTTAGCCGCTTTCGTTTCCTTTGATAAGGCAGATGATAGAGACGTTTACACCTGAAAGAAAAAAATCACGGCTCTCCGTGGGAATGGAACAGGAACCTACCATTCTATCTATTACATCACGGAGTATGACAAGTAATTTTTATATTAGGGCTGAAAGTTCCTGACAGATTTGTATTAATTGATGAGCAAATTTGTTACTCTGTTGAAAATTTCGAAGAACTGACATATTCAGACGTTACTGGTTATTTCGATTCCAAAAAACTTCATATGCCACATATAGCAGAGACTTTCGAGCACACTTTCCCATGTTTGTATCTATCTCAGAAACTTATTGCTGGTAAATTATTCGTTCCGTTTTCTTTTCTGCTAACTTAACACGTAAGTGTCTAAGCTAAGATGTTAAATGATGTTATACAAGGTCAAGTCGAAATAAAATGTTTATTTGCCTTGTGGTTGAGGCTTAAGGAGTGACAGATGTTCTGTGTTGAATGTAACTTTGTGCGATTCAATTAGTTTACTGTTTCTTTTATTTAATAATTGAGTCTGAACATGAGTAATAGGGATAAGACAATGTGTTATTCATAAAGAAAATTTCTTATTCAAAACATTTTGTGATTTTCCTGTAATTTTAGAGTGCAGTACAAATCGCAAGGTGCTCCCAGTCCATGACCACATTCTTACTACACAACAAGCAGTTAGGTGTAGAAAAAAGCTTCATTCGATGGAGATGCTCTGTCAGACAATGATGTCGCGTTGTCCTCTGTAATGCAGCCACAGTTTCTCTCCGTGTAGCTCTGGCATTGCTCTATTGTTTGAGAGTAGATCCATCCACTGTTTCTCATGTACAATTTTATTTACTGTGTCTGATCTTTCCGCTTTGAAAGAAGATTTTATTTTGAACTTTGCCGAATGGAAAGATAAGGGTGTTGTATTAAAATACATAATATTTAAAATCAAGGAGCGTCCTCAGAAGTCGTTTTTACTCTGGGCGAGTTTTTCCATAAGAGATAGAGACGTTGCAGCACACAAAGCTGTATGACACAATTTTTGTCATACATTATTTGGGTGAATATCATTTCAAAGTAATTCCTTCTTATTTCTCATATTCAAACTTTTTCAAACGGGAAGTGGTCATTCCTTCCTTTACCTCTTGGTAATGCAAATGTTGTAGTCTGAGAGCTATCGTAGAGAAAACAGCTTTAAAATATACACAAGTTAATATATGTGTTCTACATGTGAGGGTTTAAATGTGAAGATCAAGTCCTCATCACTCAATGAGAAAGATAAGATAGACATAATACTACCACAAAGTAAATGTATTTCTTGTTTTTACATACTTCATGATGAGAGGCAAGAGCTTTTGCTTTTAGGGATTTTTTCGAGAGTGCTACTTTTTAGCGATAAATGAGAAAATTTCTATGTTTAGTCTGCATAGAAAAATTTACATTACTTACAAATTGCATAAATATAACTTTAATGTAACATTCATGGCTTCATAGCATGAAGCTAGAAGTCATGAAAAAATGTTTACAAATTTAACGAAAGCAAGATAAAATTTAACACATAACAAAGCCAATAAAATGACATCATGCGCACTGAAATAACAGCTAAGCGGTGCAACAATAATGTCACTTTGTGGGTTCGTGAAATTAAAAGTCCGATTGCACCACTCAAAAATGTTCTTTATTTCCACCGAATTACAATTGGAACACTTGCCGATTACACAGAATTACGTAATGCACACAATCACAATTCACCAGTTCGTCTGTCACAGGTCCACTGCACGCAGTTACGTACACTCCTCCGATGCACGTACACAGTCCGTTCCCTCATTGGGTGCTCGTCACCGCTGCTCGCCAAGAACCGAACTCACTCGCCAACTGCAGCCCCCTTTTTATAGAGATATCGCTGTTTCTCGAAGTCTCGCGATTCTGTGAATCATCCTGCAGGTTCTAGACGTCAAGGAGGGGGAAAGAGATGGCTAACGATGTTTTTCCAGGCATCCCCCTCGTTACCGCTACAAGACAGATGGGTAGGCGTCGTGGAATGTTTCCTGTCTCCTGCTACCCTGCTGCCGGCCGGTTCCACAGAAAGTCCCGAAGTTCGGGTGACAAAAAATTGACACCACACGTGATACTGAGAACTGTTTGTCGTGTGCTAACTGCAAATGTTATTTATTGTATACCACACCGAGCACAGCAAAAACTCCTATTATGCAGACCAAAGGTAAAGTCCGTCTACTCAACGCAAGTGCACGGAGGCCGCTTTCTTTGAGGAACCCTCATAATCGTTTTACAACATGGACCCTCCACCTGACGGGCCCCTCTACAAGGTTGCAACATTTTAACATCACCGTCTTGCACCTAAAGAAGCAGAACAACTGGAAGTTGGAACTTTGGCAACTGAGACTCCACGCGGAGTAAACATGCAACTGTCATTTTCAGAAAACTGGGCTTGCTATTGGTCCCCAACGTCAGTGCTCCATTTCTGAAGTGTGGAGATGGATGTATGACGGTCATTAGTGGGCGGAAGGGTCAGGTCCTTTGAGTGGGAACTGCACACACGCTAAAAGAACATGCGCCCTATTCACTCTGTATATTAAAGCCGGGAAGATTGATTCACAAAAGTAGAAACCGTCAGAATGTTTTTGAATGGTCTGTAACTGTACTGACATGGGGTGTCATAAACCTGTCCAGGGAGGGTGTGGGGACCTTCGGCCACCCCCTGCGTCTCGACCCTCGGAGACTTTCTCTCCTGTGGAGGAGTATGCTGACACGCTCGTCTATCTGGTGCAATTTATTAGTTTAAATTGCCACCTATTTTGATCACATAGCCTTTATTAAAATTCCAAAAGAAGATCTATTATGCAAATTAATTGTTCTTTCACGCTAGCCGTGTGTAGGATGCACTATAAAAGGGTAGAGACAGACTGAAAAATTCATTGCCATAGCCGGGATTTGAACCACGGATCTTCTGGTTGCCGTCCAGCTGCTCTAGCCCTTGAGCTACAGACGTGTGCAAATTATTAGACTCAGTGGTGCAATTTTTAACATACACCGTTTATTTTCTATTTATTTAACATAAATAATGTTACAAAATATTTTTTTCAACTCTTAGTATTTTGTATTCGTTCCTTTAGGCTTTATTGCCATTTTGACGCGTTTAGGCATGCTCTCTACAAGGGTGGAGCACTTTTCCTTTATTTCTTCATCTCTGTGCCAAATGCTTTTCAGGCCTTCAATAAGCTGAACTTTTGTTGTTATTTTCAATTTGTTCAGTCTCTGTTTAACAATACCCCACAGATTCTCTATTGGATTTAAATCAGGGCTATTCCCGGCCATGGTAATACTTTTACATTGTTTTCTTTGAGGAACTGGGTTACAGATTTTGCTCTATGGCAGGAACAACTGTCATGCATCAACACAAAATCACCATTTGGAAACCATTCTTTACTTTACGGAATTGTCTTGTTTCTAATACACTTTTATACTGTTTCTGCTCCATAGATCCCACAACTATGTATAATCTTCCACGTCCATGGACAGACATACAACTCCAGACCATTTTTGATGTTGGGTGCTTTACTCTTTGATCGACACACTGAGGGGAAAATGCTTCTTTATCTGTCCTTCTCACATATTGGCTGCTCTCTTCACATACTTCAAACATGGATTCATCTGAGAAAATTACCTGAAACAATAAAAACCTATTAACTTTAAAATTGTTCAAAGATAGTATAATAAACTAGCGATGAGAAAAACAAAGTTTAGGCTGTTTATTTAATTTCCATAACATTTACATGTACATATTTTAAATTTATGCTATATACAATTTTCATACTATTTACCTTTCTCCAAAATTCTACTGGATGTTTCTGCATCTCTTTGGCCTTTTTTTTTTTTTTTTTTTTTTTTTTTTTTTTTTTTTTTTGCTATTGCAAGTGTCAGTTAGCCTTTTTACGAGGCCTGCGTGCTGATAAACCTTCTTCACATAATCTTCTACGAACTACTGAGGCTGATATTTGTGTACCGTGCTGCTTTAGTTGATTACTGAGGTCAAATGCTGGTTGCTCTTCTATTTTGTTTTGCCACCTGCACAAGTTTTCTTGGCATCCTTTGTGATAGCTTTCTTTTCCTCCTCCATTTTCCATCCCTTTGTGAGGTCAACGTCTCACCGAATGTTAAAGCTTGATTAATGCGACTAACAGATTTTTGTGAAATACAAAATTTCTTAGCTATTTCACGTTGTGAATAAAGAGTTTCCTTCAAGAGACTCTCAGTTACAGCTACTTTTCTTGGGGGTAAGTCAGTAGTTTTACCCATAACCTCACTTTTGAATCAATGTGAATGCTAAGGATAAGATACATGATGTTAGCTGGCTTGAGATCAATTAATAATAAATGCTGAGGAATATTAGTCATAAAACACAATAAAGGCAAATATTAACAATCTTCAGTCACTACATTCACCAAATGAAAGCAATATCACCAAACAGTTGGATAAACAAACATGAAGAAAATGGCTGCTCTTAATTCAGAGCTACCACCATATTACTATAAGTAACAGAAAAATCCCCCAGTTATTATTAAGAGAGAAATTTCATTGAATATGCTTCATATTATAGCAAGGAAAATAATTACGATGAATTGAAATAGATTACGGCGGTAAATAACTATTATTTTGAATGTTAAACTGAAGCAAAGTAAAACAACATGAATGAGTGTAATCATTTGCACACGTCTGTACTATGGCCAACGTACCGACATGACATTAAATTCTCCAACGTTTATGAGAACTCCTAGTGGTTTACCGGAAAAAACAACTGTCAGTTGGAGAATTTAATGTCATGTCGGTACGTTGGCCATAGTAGCTCAAGGATTAGAGCGGCTGGACGGCAACCAGAAGATCTGTGGCTCAAATCCCGGCTATTATATTGAATTTTTCAGTCTGGCTCTACTGTTTCAAAGATCTATTATCTCAATTTAATTGTGAAAATGTTGTAAAATAACAAGTAAATGTTTTAAATTGATGCGTTCAGTGGTTCTTGGGCTAAGTGTACCAGTAATCTCTCATTTGAACATTGGTGAGATAGACTGTTCCGGCTTCCCTTACGAAAATTCCCCTCTACTGTCTGCAATGAACATTTTTCCAAACTTTTGGTTTTGTTAAGACAACTCTATGATATCAATTAAAATACCATATATTTACCGTATCTTTTCGACAAATGAAGCATTTCAGTTTTCTGGGAATGTCTTCAGAAGTACTCTTTTATTCCGAATGGCTTTTTCATAACTTGTAGATAAATCGTTGAAGATAGATAATACTTAATGCAAAATGTAAGTACACCTCGTTTAAATACACAATTTATGTAATACTATTTGGTAAAGTGAACAATTTCTAAGATATTCTCTATTATTTGTTTGAATTTTTCAAGATTTATACGTTTCTCAAATGTAAGTCATTCGTTTTTAGTCCCGAACAAGCAAAGAGAATGGAACCTCAAAGATATCACACAGTGACCAGTTGTCCTCTTCAAAGATTCGACTAACGTTTAAAATATTATTACCGTTGTACTAGGGATTACAACACGATATTCTTTTTAAGAGGGTCATACTATATTGTTTTACACTTTATTTGTTTCTTCACACATTAATCATATTACACATCTGTGCTTATTGCCACTTTCTCAACATAATCTCCCTGTAACTGTATACACTTTTGCCATGGATGTGACAGTCGCTCCAGACCCTCCAGAAGCCATTCTTTCGGAGTGCTGTGTACCCATGCCTTGACAGCTGATTCCAGTTCTTCAAAATCTGCAAATGGTAACTGTGCAGAGTTTTCTTGAGAGCTGATGGCACTGTTCGAAATTTCTTTGGCATTAGACAGCCCTTATGCTTCCATTGCATCGATTGTTGTTTTATTTATGGCTCATGGTAATGGAGCCATGTCTCATCACCAGTCACAGTCCTTGTCATGAAGTCTACTGGATCTTGATCATGGCTTTGCAAAAGATCCATGCACACGTCCACACGCCTCTGCTTTTGGTCTGCAGACTAGAGTTTATGAACTCTCCTAGCTGACACCTTCCCCAACTGTAAGTGGTCATGCACGATGCGTTGCAGGGTGCTTCTGGTAGGTCTAGTGACTGTCTCCATTTCTGTAAATGTGGTGCATTTGTTTTCTTGGATGGCCTGTTCTACCCGGGCAATGTTGGATGGTGTAGATAATGTCACATGCCTTCCAGAACTAGTCCCCTTCTCCTTCGATATGTGCCCCGTTTTCCATCCATCCACCCAGGTGTAAAGTTTTCCGTGAAGGTGCCATCAATTGCCTATGAATTTCTGAAGTGATGACGCCCTCTTTCCTTAGGAACCTAGTTGTATAGCGCTGTCCTTGTTGGTTGCTTTCCAAGTTGTCTGCTCCTACACTGACAGTGTTATGAAGTGGGCTGTAACGTGTGCACCCATTGTCCCTTTTGCGAGTGCTGCTGCCAAACGGTGGAACAAGAAACTAGTTACACGTTACTGCCGTCACAATTGAACAGTGAAACATACATAGCAGAAAAAAAAGTGTAAAACAATATTATACGCCCCTCGTAGCTATTGTTTGCTAAATAATCCCAGAATTGCAACATATTTTATATTTGTATACCGATCTGTGAGCTATTTCTTATTTTGTCACTTCTTCTAAACCATGAACAGTGGTTTAAGGTTGTGAAAGATCAAAATACAGAATTACAAGCCTCTATAAGCATGTCTTAATACGAGGGCTGTTCAATAAACAACGATCACAATCTTTTTTGACAACGTACCTTTACTGATCCTCATAATTTTGATGGTCCTTCTCAAAATAATCTCCCCTGAATGCGATGCACTTGTCCCAGCGTTTCTTCCAGTCTTCAAAGACATGCTGGAAACCAGTTTTTGAGAGATCCTTCAAAATGGCCTCCGCAGCCTTCACCACTGCTTATGATAACGAATAATACCTCCCACGAAGGCGTTTCTTCAAGTCAGAAAATAGAAAAAAGTCACAGGGGGCTAAATCCGGACTATAGGGAGGGTGAGGAATGCACTTCACGTTGATTTTTGCAAGATATTCAGAAACAACATTGACAATATGTGACCGCGCATTATCGTGGTACAGCATCCAGCCTGCTTCACGGAAATGTGGTCATTTGTGCCTGATTTGGACTTGTAATGTTTTCAGGGCATCCCTGTAGTATGGCCCAGTTACTGATGTGTGCAGGTACAACATGCTGATAAACCATTCCATGAATATCAAAGAATAAGATGACCATAACTTTCCCAGGAGAAGCAACCACTTTTGCTATTTGGGGGGTTGGTGATGAAGGAGATTTCCACACTGAGCTTTGCTGTTTGCTCTCAGGATCAAAATGATGTAGCCAAGTTTCATCAGCAGTGATTATGTTTGAAAGAAATCCGGATCTTCCTCTAATATCAACTTTAACTGTGTGTTATCTCCATTGCACCAGTAGGCGATACTGAACATGTCTGAACTTGCCTGGTTCTCACAGGCAGGAACCAGGAGTGCCAACAACGAAACTACTACGGCGTGTTTGTTTCACATTAAGCTAACAAAATATAATAAAATTTAATTTTAATGTGAAAATTATGAGCGTAAAAAATATGTTCATTCTTTATTGAACAGCCCTGGTAAATCGTCACCGAAAAAAAAAAAACACTATTCCTACTCGAAGAACTGGCTAAATTAGAACCCGACGGGGCCGAATACAGTGACTACAGACATGCTATTTTACTAGGATCCTTGAGAGGAAATGAATGAGATAAGAGCGCTGTAACGGCATGTCCAAACCATGGACTTCTCATACGTGTTACCGCTTCAACCAACCCCGGTATTCCTACTTAAGGATCTGATGAGAATACCCAAGCTTAGCTTCTCATGCGGAAGAGGACGCGCTAACCTAATTGCAGTCTTGGGTAGTTGTTTGTTTCACGATAACGTTCCGCGTCATAAAACGTTGAACAATTATAAAGCAGTAGACACGAAACAGGCCTGGTCGGTAGCGTAGAGCAGATGGCTGATGTTAAACCCCCGAGGGAAATATCGTGCATCTGATGCTACCTTGCGGCTCAACTAACCCACATCCTTCACTTGTTTCACTTTTTAGATATATTCCCCCTGCAGGCCATCACGAATCTTAACTTTTGTAATTCTTCCTTGACAAAAAAAGAAGAAAAACGATGCTCTTGGAAACGTTTTCTGCACTTCCGTGCACGACAAAGATATGAACCATTCATATTTCGTTCACTTTTCACACAAGCAACGCAACTGATTTCAGCTTAGTGAAGAAAGAGAATGTGGAGTAAAGTTTACACACGAAACAAGCAATCAAACAGGCAATGCTGAACATTAAAACTCTGAAATTGAGATGTGGTACACTCTCATTACTTTTTCAACTCTTGTACAGATTTTATTCCTCTATCTATTTCACGTTAATCGAAATACATTTGCAGAAGTCATCCTGTTGCTAAAGAAATTTAAATATTTTTTGATGATCCTTCAGAAATATGTTAGAAATATTTAATTTGTCAAAGTACATACCAATCTATTCTTGGTTTACTGGAAAATTTATTTAAAATTTTAACTATCGCGTGCCCTAGAGATAACAAAGAAACGCTAGGACCAGCCTTCAATAATCGCCATGTTCTGCTTTGCTGAGGAGGCATTCAAAAGCAAATAAAGGAACCAGGAAGAAACTAATTTAGCTTCCAGAAATATTAACTCCCAAATATTCTTGTCACTCTGTAGTTTGTGAAGAATACATCCAGGGAAATATTGTCGCCGAGTCATTGTTGTGCGGCGGGTCGCGGCTGGCGTGTGGGCACGGAGCTGGACGCTTGCCCAGAGAGAGAGAGGGAAACAGAAAGAGACAGAGATAGTCTAGAATTTCCCACTGACATCGTGATTGTTATCGAACGATCCACTGAATTCTATAACAATGGCTGGAGGCATAAAAGCCGGCAAAGTTGCTAGTTGCGAGTCAGTTGGTAGTTGAGTTGTTAATTGTGTGTGCAGCTGTGCAGTAATTGTCAGTGTACCACAGTAATTTCTTTCGTTTGTTTATCTGTAATGTAGCAAAGAGAGACCTTGAAGACTGGTTTTCATATGTCACGCCATTTTCACTGCTGCAAGGGATGTACAAAAGTTTTTCACTGCAATAAAGAGAATTTTACATTTCTGCAAACCAGACTTTTAACTCTACGAACACACAGTCACAACATGTTCCCGAAAAATACAGTTCATCGAGTTAGTCTCAAGTTTCCATAGCTTGTATGTTCTGTTTCAACATAAATTGTTAAATAAATCTGTTTTGCGTTCTCAAGACATTTTCCATCTAACTTATTCCTCTGTTCATTTCATATTGTTGCTAATTTTCTTGTGGAATTAAGGAGAATATTTATGATACTCATATATTTTAAGATCTTGCTTGCGATGACTTTGAAATTCCACTTTGTTTTTATGGCCAGGAGACAAACGAAAAACTGTTCTTATTCGGGAGAGGCTCCTATTTAAGAAAAGGGTGTACAAGCATTGGAAAATTCAAATAAATGGCAAAGAATACCTCGGAAATATTTTACTCCTCAAAAAACTATTTGACATAAAATGTGTTTTGATGATATCCATATGTATTGTTTAATAATTCATCACTGCAGTGAATACTGGTTAAAAATGATTGTGGTGTTTTGATTAAGGATTTATATTTTGACAGACATAAATGTAAATTCGTTAATCCTATGTTCTCACTCAACTTTTGACTAATCGTGGCAAATTTTCTGCTTACTTATTTCGATTCAAAATCAAATCTATCTCTGATTGTATTTGTGAAATACATCAAGATGTCACTTACATTTATTTGATTGCCCCATTTTCTGTTTTGAAACATGTGAACTTGAATTATTGCTTGAATCATTAGGTTTTACACTTTTTCAAAACCATTTAGACATATTTTGATGAATTACAAAATTTATCAATAATTTATGGCTTTATTTTACAAAATATTTTTATTTTTATTTTTTTGTAATTTTTTAAATAGTTTTGTCAGCAATCCGAACTGGCATCGTGTGCCCTCAGCTGTGTTTTGAAACTGAACTTTGTTTTCTGGTCAACGATCTTGACGTAGTGTTTTGTATGTTACGCAATTCTGCTACTGTAAGGGCTGACAAAAGTGTGTTTCTACGGAAATAAATAATATTTTGAATTTCTGCAACTTCGCTATTTAACTCTACGAACCCAGAGCCACAGTATTCAGTTACCTGTAGTTTGGGAAATTTTTAATTAAAACATTATATTATTTAAGATATTTTCAAGCATATTTTGAATATTTGGGGGGTAGCCTCTTGCCCCTCCTCATTCTAAAAGACTTTGCATAACTGTAAACTGTAACAGATAGTCAAAATCTTACCACAAAAGAATGTGGATCTCTCTCTTTTCTTTTTTGGAATTTACGTCCTCCAACGTAGTCATATTGGACGAGGAATGGAATGGGTGATTTAATGCTCAAATGAACCCAGGGTTCATAGAGCTTCGTTACCCGACATTCGTCTTTAAGGATAAGGGAAAACCCCGGAATAAACCTTATCCAGGTAGCTCATCCTGACCGAGATTCGAACTCGGGACCTCTTGAACGTGAGGCAGACATGCTACCGCCACGCTACCGAGGCGGGCTAATGTGGATCTCGATATGTCAAAACTTTTGTGGGGATAGCCATTTCGGAGATGTCCCTTGTTTAAGTTTGATCAAATACACTATGAAAGCGTAGAGTCAGACTGAAAAATGCAATGCCATAGCCGGGATTTGAACCACGGATCTTCTGGTCTCCGTCCAGCCGCTCTAACCATTGAGCTACTATGGCCAACGTGCCAAAATGGCATTAAATTCTCCAACTGACTCGTGTTTCTCCCGGTAAACCACTAGGAGTTCTCATAAACACATGAGAACTACCTTAATGGCGACTTACTATGCTGTAAGTACTTTAAGGCCCGGGCTTTATAGTTCGGACCACTATTAGGCACAATTAATAGAAATTAATTATTCGTTCACATTAGCCGTTTCTAGGACGCACTATGAAAACGTAGAACCAGATTGAAAAATTCAATGCCATAGCCTGGATTTTTTACCATGGATCTTCTGGTCTCCGTCCAGCCAATAAAGATCCGTGGTTTAAATCCAGACTATGGCATTGAATTTTTCAGTCTGGCTCTACCCTTTCATAGTGCGTCCTACACAGGGCTAGTGTGAAATAACAATTAATTTCAAGTACTTAACACAGTCTTAAGCAGGAAATCATTTGTTATATTCTTTCTCATGAGGATTTTTATCTTAAATGTAGGAGTTAACTTAATTTCGAATAAGTTGGAAATAACCACTTTGTGATGCATATACACTTATTTGACTTTAATTTACAAAGTACTGCTTAATCAATTATCTTGAGTTTTTCGTCATCATCATCTTCCTTCATGCTTTAGGCATTACTACCTGTTGCAGTCTACATTATGTGTTTTACTGGTTCCACCGTTTTCTTGGTCTTCCCATGCCTTGTCTTTCCTAACGATCTTTAGTCCATAAAATAGAGAGGTAATTTTTCTTTCTCCATGTTTTGTACAAGGATTGCCCATTTACTTCTATATTCTTGTACTCTGTCATTCAGGTCAAATATCTCTAACACTTCACGTATATCTTCATTTCGTCTGTAGTCGATTTTTCTATAACCGGCAATGCTTCTTAGAAATTTCATTTCATTTGGCTGAAGTTTTCTTTTATCTTTTTAGGTTATAACCAGAGTTAGGACTTTTAGGACCCCGCGGGAGAACACAGTTAAATGCTACGCGACATAATGCATCGTACATCATACGTCAGACGCTCAGGGCCGTAGAAACACTGCACGCCGTGTCGTTAGTGGCAGAGTGGCGATATTTGGAGACAGTGTTTTGTTCGCTGAGAGTGAAGAACATAAATGTCAGAAGAACGTAAACGTGCGATGGACGAAGAGATAACAAGAGGTGATATATTCACACAGAAGCGAGAAAATGTCCAATACAAGGTATGCTATGTAGAAATTAAGGGCAATAAACCCAAATGGCTGAGACGGCACTGTAACACTAAGAAACATCAAGCAAGGATTTTAGCAAGAACAGAGGTCGAGTAACAATGAGGGCCAAGTGTAACTTCACAGTCTCAGTCCAATTTTTTCAGGACCTGTGTAAGATCGTGTAGCCGAGGAAATTCGTAGAAGTTACTGTGATGTAGACAGTTACGTTGCAAACCTAAAAAAATATATTTTTGAAAGCTCCAAGCAGAAAACGTTAATGTGGCACCCTAAAAAGCAATGGCGCCTTACTTCCTCAGCCGGTTACAACTCGCATGGGCACCTGGCTAAATGCCGCTATGTATTATGCGGAAAATGACGATATAATTATTGAAATTCTTAGTGTGTTAGATAACTACATAGGTCTACAGCACGAGCTGCTCAGTCCCTCATTTCAAGCAAATTACACGGAGATTTGCTCTTCATCAGAAACAGTTTTTCAGACCTGTCCAAAACCATTGTTCAGCTAGAAAAGAGGAGTAATAAAATGACTCATGCCACAAGGCTCATACAAGAACTAGATCAACAGAAAGACTAAGCAGCTGCTGGACCTGTCATGGATTAAATAAAATAAAATGAAAACCGTACTTGAGAAAAACCCGGGTTATTTTAAAATGGTAAACATTAAAAATAATTTGCAAGCGCACAAGGAAAGAGCGCTTACAGGGCAACGTGATCTGCATTATTTTATGTCAACACCTGTTACATCATCTGGTGTCGAGAGAAGTTTTTCAAAATCCAAATACTGCCTGAGTGACAGAAGAGGATTCACCTTCGGAAAGTATAAAATCTATGCTGTTACACACTGTATTAAGTTGAACAATTGAAGAATAGGTATTTATTTTATATTTCAAAAGCAATTTATTTTACTTTATTATTCAAAATGTGTTCCGTTATACATCTGCTTCTGCTGAATGATTCTGAAAACAGTGACGTAATTTATATATTGTTTTATTAAAACAGTTTGTTAGCATATTTGTATACCCCTAAGGCGGCCGACCTTGTTTCCTACTGGAGTTACACCACGCCCTCTTCCTATACCCACAGCATACACGCACATGCCGAGTCCTAAAAGTCCTAAGTCTAGTTATGACCCATACTTCGCTGCTATAAAGTATTTTAGGTCCTGACATTACTTTGTAAAATTTTAGAATGGTATCTGTACTTGCTTTATGTCTTAGACTTCTTTTTATTGTTACGAGGGCTGTTCAATAAAGAATGATCATAATTTTTTTACGGTCACAATTTTTCACTCTGAAATTCAATCTGATTATATTCTGTTAGCTTAATGTGCAACAAACACGCCGTAGTAGTTTCATTGTTGGTACTCCTGGTTCCCACTTATGAGAACCAGGCAAGGTCAGATATGTTCAGTATCGCCTACCGCTGCAATGGAGGTAACACGCGAGGAACAATATGCGGCTTTGAAATTCTGCTTTCGTCTCAACAAATCTTCAGTTGAGGCTATACATTGTTACAGGAGGCCTATAGAGAGTCTGTTTTTCACTACAGTACAGATCGAAGGTGGTTTAAAATGTTAAAGGAGGGGAGATAATTAATTTCAATGCAAGGTGGACTCGGTGCTCCAGTTTCTGCTCTTACGGAAGAAACCATCAGCACTGCTGCTACCATTGTGAGAGAGGATCGACAAATTACCTTAGAATCACTATCTGAAACACTGAACATTTCATTGGGTGCCACCCACACGTTGGTGACAGAAACATTACACATGAGACGTGTTTGTGTGCGATGGGTTCCAAGACTGTTGATTCCGAACAAAAGGACATTCGCATGCATCTCTGCTTGCAGTTAAAGATAATGTTAGAGGAAGATCCGGAGTTTCTTTCACACATAATCACTGCTGATGAAACTTGGCTACATCATTTTGATCCTGAGAGTAAACAGCAAAGCTCAGTATGGAAGTCTTCTTCATCACCAACCCCCCAAAAAGGAAATGTGGTTGCTTCTGCTGGGAAAGTTATGGTCATCTCATTCTTCGACATTCATAGAATGGTTTATCAGGATGTTGTATCTGCACACACATCAGTAACTGGAGAATACTACAGGGATGTCCTGAAAACATTTCAAGTCCATATCAGGCGCAAAAGACCACATTTCCGTGAAGCAGGCTGGATGCCACGCCACGATAATGCGCGGCCGCATATTGCCAATGTTATTGCTGAATGTCTTGCAAAATTCAACGTGAAATGCATCCCTCACCCTCCCTATAGTCCAGATTTAACACCATTTGACATTTTTCTATTCCCTAACTTGAAGAAACACCTTCGTGGGAGGCATTATCCATCATCGGAAGCAGTGGTGAAGGCTGCGGAGGTGATTTTGAAGGATATCTCAAAGAATGGTTTCCGGCATGTCTTTGAAGACTGGCAGAAACGCTGGGACAAATGTATCGCATTCAGGGGAGATAATTTTGAGAGGGACCATCAAAACTGAGGATGAGTGAAGGTACTTTGTCAAAAAAAAAAAAAAAAAAAAAAAATGTGATCATTCTTTACGGAAAAGCCCTCGAGTTGAGTTTTTGGTAAAATACAATATTTTAGGGTAAGAATACAAATAAAACACAGTTTTTAAATTACTTGAATATGTAATATTTATTTTTTGTACTCAAAATTTCATATTTTACTTGAGTGCATTAATCTTTATGAAAAGAGAATGAAATGTTTATTTAGTTAAGCGAACCGTAACTCGTTTGTTTGATAAGAGAACAAACCCTGGGGCTATGTAACATATTGTAAGCTGTTTTTATAAGAAAGCACGAGTGCCCGGGGGCATTAATGGGCTTGACTCATGCACATGACGTGTGACCCGGCGCACTGCCTCATCACGGTCATAATAAAAGTAGAGAAGAGTCTCTTATTGACGCAGTGGGGTGTGCACAGGACTCGCTGGGGAATTAAGATAGGGGATAAATCGAATCTTTATTTTTCTCATCCCCCTGCTATTCCCTTGTCTCTAATTCAGATCGCAGAACCGATACAGGATCAATTCAAAACCAACCTCCCCTTCTCTCTCTATCTCTCCCGGTTTTCCCATGCCGCAGCATTTATTGAATACAGACGCACCCCAACCCATGAACATGCATGGCAAGTGGCAACGTGAACCCAGGAGGGTGGCTTTGTGTGTTCACGAATTGAAGATTATAGGGGTGGAATAATGGTTGTTGAGGGGATGAATAATAAGAGTGTGGAAGAGATATTTTTGCTAAGGGTTGGAGTAGGAAATGGAAAGTGGCGTGAATGCTAAAAGGAATATTTAGGGGAAACAGGGGGAAAATGTGAGTTGGCGTAATTGTTTGTTGTTTAGTGTGTGGCATTAAAACTTCCCTTGCCAGGGTTGAAAAGGGGCAAATGTATTACACAAAGTTGGTGACATTGGTGGGTTTAGCGCTATTGCGATGTAGGTGTGTTAAACGGATTTTTGTATGAATATGCTTTTGGGGTTCTCCAGTGCACTTAACAATATGTATGCGGTATAAGGTTGTGATAGTGAAGAATGAATAATAATTAAAAAAATGCAATTAATTACTAATAAAATAAATAAATAAATAAATGAATATCCCACAGCATGCCTTAAGATCAAGGGCCTCCCACACACTGGTGGGGTCAGCTCGGTCGTTTCCTACAGAGCGAGCAAATCCCTTAAAGATACCAGAACTTTTGTCTATCCTTCAGGGGCGGCTGGTGGCTCTGAAAATCGGTGGTCCACAAATTTATCCATGCAATTTAACTTTTTTAAGCCTACCACTATAGACTGCTGTATACACAAGTTAACGGTAATTCACAGCGTATAACACTACATGCGTATTTCAGAAACACTCTAGAGCATAACACTCTTCTATTTATGCAGCTAAAAATGGACTTGATATCTCTTCATGGCAGACTTCAAGTGTACATTGCAAGATTTCGTTCTGGATTGTCTTGGAGGTCCCCTTAAACACAGTAGCATTCTCCAGATAGGTTTTTCAGAACACAGTCTAGCTCTGCACTGAAGTTTATCAGTACTCGAAAAATACCAGGATTGCTTGACGTAGCTGAATTATTGTGTCCTCGTAGAGCTAACTCAAAGGTTCCACAAAACCTAATGCAGTTAACAATAATGTTTAAAACGTACCTATTTCGAGCCACTTTCTGGCTGTGTTCTTCAATTGTTCTCCGATATGCACTGTCCATCTGCTTTGCAAAGTGAGATGTGTAGTGGAAAACACGGCGCTGGGCGGGTTTTCTCCGGGATCTCCGGTTTCCCCCGCCATCTCATTCCACCGGTGCTCCATCTTCATCTCATGTATCATCAGTGACTTCGCCTGCGGTGGCGTATGTAGTAAAAGCGGGTGTTAAACACTACACATGTCATCTGCTTTGCTATATTTACATTGCCAAGCATAGCAAAACTGTGTCTTTCATGTGCAGTTTTTAAGTTACGTGTTTTTAGCGCGATCATGAAGATGCTGCAAAGCATTCACACCATGTTTTTTCCACGGATCTTCACCGCCAAAGAGAACGCAAGGAAAGCAAAACAGGCTATTTTGAATATTACAACCACACATCAAATTATATTTCTCATATACATTGTTGTTAAAGTTCCTGTTCAAATATCTTGTTTTTGTTTTGACTACATATGTATGTGACTTTTATATTTGGCGTGGGACTTCCAAGTCGCTTATTTTCGGTTTTTTCTTCTAAGCTCATTTTTAAAAAGAATGAGCTAATAGACCCTTTATGGAATTCATTGTTTCTCCTTATATAACACAATATACTTGTATTTAAATAAATCACTCTTATTCACTACTCAAAGCACGACACAGCTAACAAAACACGGCAAAAACATGTGGCTATGCTCTGGTAGGTAATAGTAATCTGTGGTAATATTTGACCGATGCGAACATTTAATATAAGAATAATAGGTGGCGCTGAAAACAGAAGGAGAAGGCTTGGCATTCACTATTCTCTGGCTGCTAGATTAACCAACCTTATGCAGCCATAAGCCCCGCCCTTCCCCCCTACTTGCCTCGGCACGCCCTAGGTTCATCCTGCCCTATACCTCCCCATTGTATACCAGTGGTTTGCAACTGAGAGTGAACTACTTGGCACCTGCAAACAATACAGCGCGCTGAGGGCCACTGCACTAGACAAGGTCGTACTGAACGCCAAATGGAACATGCCCTTGCATTAAAGGGAGACCCAGCATTTTGGTTGTAGCGCAAACATGCTACCCCTTGAGAAGCCGCCCCTACTATCCTTAATACTGTATCGTTATATCTAGCAATGACTGTTCATTTCCACCACTACGACACCAAATGACGCTCTCCTTCTCGTGGTGCTAGGGCTAATTCCACTAGATCTGGAGATTCGCCGAAGAGCTGCATGCTACTGGCTACGAAAGAATAATAACACTCGTGCGGCACAATTAGCCGGCGGCGTGGTCCGCGATGAGTTAGAAATCAAGAAAGTACTTGTCGCTGAATGGCAACTAGAATGGGACGCGAGCAGAACCGGCAGGCGTACATACGACATCCTACCTAACATCGAGGGACGCCAGAGGTCTTAATACACTACATGACTGGCCATGGTCCATACTCCAGCTACCTTCACAGATTCAACCTGAAAGACTCAGAAAACTGTCGATGCGGAACAACTGAAACACCAGAACATGCTGTATGGGACTGTCCACTCACCATACGCCATAGGACTACAGCGATGTCGTATGTACAGGACCACACGATCTACGGAATTATTAGGAACAGACGACTCTGGACTTGGTTTGACAAAGTGGCCAACACATTCTCGATAAAGGCGAGAGAAGAATACATCAGGGGAAGACACCCTTAAGAATACTCCCGACCAAGACAATTACTGGAGATGACATTAGTACATACGGTTAATTAGGTTAAGATAGAATTAGGTACTAGGATTAGATAATGTTAAATATTAGTTAAAATATGTAAATAATATAGAATTGTAAGTACTCCTAGGGTACCACACAAATAATTGATTACTGTCAAAATGTAATGTAAACCTGAATAAAGAGCGGAACAAAGTCTGGTTTATAAAATAGGCACCAGACTCCCAAAATTAAGGAGGCCGAGGTCTTACTGTAGAGCAGGATTTCGGCTTTTTTTTTCATTTCCACTGTCACTTTCACTTTGCTACCACTTACTTCCATTGATGTCTGTCTTTTGCCGCTGTAATCCACTTTGCATCTATCCCTTCCTTGAACTCTTGGAACCATCGCAGCCTCGGACGTCCTCTGCTTCCCCTCCCTTGTCGCACATACTGTTATGGCATATGCCCATCTGTCTTGACGCATTCTCGCCACATGTCCTGCCCATTGTCATTTGATCCTCTTCGCTCTGGTAACTACATCTTCTAGGCCGCTCTTTCTTCACAGCACTTCATTCTTCACTTTATCTTTTAGGCTAATATTCAGGATCATACTTTCCATCTTCCGTTGGCATGTTTGTAGCATCAGTGCCTGTTTCTTCGTTAGTGCCCTAGTACAGATGTATATAAATGAATATCGAAGTTTCAAACCTTTATAATATTCACTACATTCAACTTACCCCAGCACAAAAACTGCAAGTTAACAAAAATAGACACAAGCGGTATCACATAGCGGATAATATAAGCAATCTAAAAACCCAAACAAGCTTCAGAACATATATCAATAACTTAAAACACAATAACATGCTAACAACAAATATAACAACAATAGAGGAAACAAGCCCAACAGAATATATTGACATACATGATAAGAATGACCTGTTATATACAATATACGAGGGCTATCCAGAAAGTAGATTACGTTTTCGTCTGTTTCCGCTAGGGGCGGGGCTAGCGCGGCCATCTTGGGGTCAGAGCGTTGCGCAGCTCAGTCGGCATCTAGCCGTGCTAGTGAGAGGTTCGTGCTGTGCTCCGTTCAGATACTGTGACGGTTTGAAATGTCTGCGTTAATTGAAAATCCCGCGAGCTGCGAGGTGCGTGCAGTAATAAGGTTTCTGACTGCAAAAAACTGTAAACCGATAGAAATCTATCGGCAGCTTTGTGAAGTGTATGGGGACAACATTATCACTGAAGGTGGAGTGCGTCAGTGGGTCATCAGATTTAAAAATGGCCGAACCAATGTTCACGACGAAGATCGAAGTGGGAGACCCAGCATAGTGACTGCCGAACTTGTCGAAAAAGTCGATGCTAAAGTCCGTGAAAATCGAAGGTTCACAATAACGGTACTTTCTTTGAGTTTTCCACAAATTTCGCGAAGTTTGTTGCACGAAATCATCAGCGAAAAGCTTGGTTACCACAAGTTTTGTGCAAGATGGATTCCAAAAATCTTGACAGAGGACCACAAAAATCAGCGAATGGCTGCAGCGTTGAACTTTTTGGACGTTTACCATAAGGATGGTGACTCTTTACTCGATCGCATCGTTACTGGTGACGAAACATGGGTGAAACACGTGAACTGTGAAACGAAATTGCAATCAATGCAGTGGGGGCACACAAGTTCTCCCCAAAAACCCAAGAAATGCATGCAAACAATGTCGGCAAGGAAGATGATGGCGACTGTTTTTTGGGACAGAAAAGGTGTGATTTTGGTGGACTTCCTGGAAAGAGGCACTACAATAAACTCTCAAAGGTATTGCCAAACTCTCCAAAAACTCAGAAGAGCCATTCAAAACAAGCGCAGAGGAATGTCGAGCTCTAAGATCTTGTTGATTCACGACAACGCCCGGCCCCACACGGCAAATGTCACTCGTGAAGTTCTTGAATCTTTTAAGTGGGAGTTGTTTCCTCATCCGCCGTACAGTCCCGACCTGGCACCGAGCGACTTCCACCTATTCCCAGCAATGAAGAAGTGGCTGGCTATGCAGCGTTTTGATGACGACGCACAGCTGCAAGAAGAGGTAACGAAGTGGTTGAAGGCGCAGGCGGCCGAATTTTTCGACGAAGGAATTTCCAAGCTCGTACATCGCCACGATAAATGCCTTAATTTGAATGGTGACTATGTCGAAAAGTAGTATTTGAGTGTGGCTTTCATCTGTATATAATAAAATTTGTTTCCTATACTTTGTTTACTTTTTATTCCAAAACGTAATCTACTTTCTGGATAGCCCTCGTATAAGCAAAACAATTTACCAGATGAAATGAGAGCAATAGCAATAGCCACAGAAAATGTAAGATGTCCAGAAAAAGAATGGCTCCAAATATATACAGATGGATCCTTTATAAACAAACAAGATGCTGGTGCAGGAGTATACTGCAAACATTTTGCACAGTATCTAACACTAGACGAAACTTCAAACCATTATGATGGAGAACTAACAGGCATAAAAGCAGCACTACAGAATATCCTGTACAGACCGTACATAAAGCAAAACATAGTTATCTTAAAAGATTCAAAATCTGCCATAGATGGGATTGTACATTATAAAAACAAAACAACAAGAAACATCAAAGAAATAAGAAGTTTAATTAAAGCTGTTGAATGAAGAAACCATGTCACCCTGCAATGGATTCCAGCCCATGTTGGACTTTTAGGTAATGAACATGCTGACCAACTAGCAAAAAAAGGTGCAATTCAAAATATAAAACCCGTAAGACAAACTGAAATTAATAAACAATTAAACAACATTAAGCTACATTTTAAAAGACAGCTGAGACTTGATGAAGAAGATAAACTAAAAGACAAGAATTAAAAGAACATTGGAGACAAAACTGACATACAAAAACTACCAAGAAAAACTGCAGTGGCCCTATTTAGAATGGAAACTGGCTATGATTGTCTGGCAGAATACCTTTATAAAATACACGGCGTACCTACACCCAAGTGTACTATCTATAAAGAGGATGTCATCATGAACAAACACCATTTGGACAAATGTAATGGTCTCAAAAGTGGGAACCTACAGGCTTTGTATTGGGAAGCTAGGGGGAAAATGATGCAAATCAACTAATCCCCAGTGCCATTAGTCAACAACAACAAAATTCAACTTACAGTTATAAATGATATAATAAAATAATCCATGGGGCAACAGCCCTTAGAGGGCCAAGGCCTACCAAATCGACTGCAGGCCTCACGCTCACTTACGCACGGCAGAGTTGGACGATCATCCAACCGATACGGGGAGGAGATGTGGTCAGCATCTCTGCATCCCCCAGCCGGAACGTTGGTTTGCGTGACCAGGGCCGCTTACCTAAGGTAAGCTCCTCACTCTCCTCTCGATGCTGAGTGAGCACCAGTCCTATACCCGGGACCTAAAATCCGCACCCCATGGGTGGGATCGATCCTGGGCCGCTTTCCGTGGCCAGGGACCAAGACATGTTGCCTTAGCGCGCTATTCCACGGCGCAGGAGTATAAATGATATGTCAAATGAAAAAGCAACTCAAAGTTCTACCAAGAACCTTATAAATGTTCAATGTGACTGCCCTTTGTCACACGGTACACATCAAGTCTATAGCCGAGTTCTTCCCAAACGTTGATAAGTGTGTACTCAGTAATTGTAGCAACAGCTGCTTCAATCCGGTTTCTTTATCCAGGGAGGTCATCTGGTAGCAGAGGCACATACACACGATCCTTGATGAAGCCCCAAAGGTAAAGATCGCATGAAGAACGTGGAGGCCATGCATAGCAAGTCCTGTCATTGGGGCCCTCGCGGCCTCTCCAGCGCTCGGGTACAGTGACGTTCAACCAATCACGTACTTCGTTATGCCAGTGTGGTGGCCCACCATCTTGCTGGAAAATGAAGATCTCTGGCTCATTTTCTTCCAACTGAGGGAAGAGCCATTGCTCTAGTGTATCAAGGTAAGAAGTGCCAGTTACAGTAGGTTTATCAAAAAAGAAAGGCCCATAAACTTTTCGCCGGGACACGGCACAAAAAAAAACATTTACTTCAGGCGAATCTCCTTGCATTTGTACCATCTTCTGAGGATTTTCTGAGCCCCAGATGCGCACATTATGAGTGTTAACATGTCCACTAAGGTGTTCCGATTCATCACTGAAGACAACACGATCCATAAAATCGTCATCTTCATGAAACATGTTGTTTGCGAAGTTGGCACGTAAATCATGGTCTGTCGGCTTTAGAGCCTGTAATAACTGTAAACGGTAAGGACGTAGCCGTAAGCGTTTTGTTACAACTTTCTAAACAGTTGACACAGGAACCTGTAATTCATGACTAGACCTCAGGACTGATTTCTTTGGGCTACGAGTGAACGACTCTCTCACTCTCTCAACAGTCTCTTCACATACTCTCGGTCGTCCCGTGCTCTTCCTTTTACAAATGCAGCCGGTATCTTCAAACTGATGATACCATCTACAAATGTTATTATCACTAGGAATATCACAACCAAACTTAATGCGGAACGCACGTGGCACAGTAACTACAGATTTGGCCGTTGCAAACTGCAAAACACAAAACGCTTTCTGTTCACTAGTCACCATCTTTGCTACTACCGCTGTCTAGTGGATTGAGGCAGAAACATTGCACGCTCATGCGCACTGGTGCCAACAAACAAAACAGTTTGAGTGGCTTTTTCATTTGACATATTATTTTTAACTGTAAGTTTAGTGTAATAAGTATTATAAAGAGTTAAAATCCCGATATTCATTTATATACACCCTGTAATTACTAATACCTGTTTAAAACTGTGGTTCCAGTGACAGGTTCGCTAACATTCCGAAGGTTTGGGCAGCTCCCATAAGCACTACAGATGCACACTCCCGAAACGTCGATATCTAATCATCTTTTCATCCGGCTGGCTGCCCGAGAAGAAAGTGAGCAAGTTGCTAAGTGTCTGTAGTTACTGCGTGAATTACGAGGGCCGTTTTTTTTTAACCTCCGATAGGCTATAAATAAAACACAAGTTCATATAAAACAATAATTTTATTACCAAAAGAATAGTACACTTATGGTTACTTTTCGACATAATCACCGAAGAGATTGAGACATTTGTCATATCTGTGGACAAGTTTTTCAGTTCCCTCTTCAAAGAAAGTTGCCGCCAGTGAATTCAAGTAGTCCTTGACGTTCGTTTGAAGGTCCTCATTGGTTTGAAATCGCTTCCCACCAAGCCACGTCTTCAGTTGAGGAAAAAGGTGAAAGTCACTGGGTGCTAAGTCAGGACTGTATGGCGGATGATCGAAAATGTCCCATCCAAATTGGTCGAGAAGCCGTTGAGTTGCTGCCGCAGTGTGTGGACGGGCATTATCGTGGATCAGAACAACTCCAGCAGTCAGCCTTCCTCTTCGTTTGTTCTGAATGGCTCTACGTAAACGTCGTAAAGTTTCACAATAAACAGCTGAAGTTTACACTTCGCAATTCGCACTTGGCGGGAGCATCAATAATGGCGGCCATGTTTACGTGGCTGTAGCACAAGGCCGACTGACGACTGAATGTCAACAATGGCGGAGTGTGTAGTGGGAGAGCTGCGCAGTCGCCGACAGCGCATACCCGCTTTCTGCAGCCCGCGTAGCGTCGGCATGGAGCGATCGGAGGTTGAAAAAAAAACAGCCCTCGTATATTGTATTAAACGAGGCATGTTTTTTTAACTCAGTACCGTTTTGCGATTCCGCCGCCGCAGCGCTACTGTCGGCGTTCCGCGCATGCGCGCTGGTTACCTACATCTCTTGTCTACGCACTGACGCCATTACAGTTTGATTCTTCATTGTATACGTTGGTTACTGAGTGTTTAAGATGCCTCCGACAATCGTGAGCCCCGCCGAAGGTGAAGTACGGGCTGTTATACGATTTCTTAGTGCTAAAGGCGTAAAACTGATCGATATTCATCGTGAGTTCTGTGAAGTTTACGGACAAAACATTATGAGTGATGGAATGGTAAGGAAATGGGTGAGAGCATTTAAAGATGGCCGTACAAATGTGCATGATGAAGAACGGAGTGTGCGTCCTTCGGTCGTTACTGAAGATTTGGTGCAGAAAGTGGACGAAAAAGTGAAAGAAAACAGACGCTTTACAATTTCATCATTGTGCGACTATTTTCCTCAATATTCTCGTAGTGTCTTGTATCGCATTGTGACCGAGAACTTGAAGTACCAGAAATTGTGTTCACGTTGGGTTTCCAAAATGTTGACGGATTTGCACAAAACCCAACGTTTAGTCAGTGCATTGACTTTCCTTGAGCGGTATCACATTGAAGGTGAAGATTTTTTACACCAAATTGTTACTGGTGACGAAATATGGGTGGCCTACGTCACACCAAAATCGAAACAACAATCCGTGGAATGGCGACATTCATTATCACCCACAAAAGTGAAGTTTAAGCAAACAATTTCTGCCCGGAAAATCATGTGCACAGTTTTCTTGGGACAGAAAAGGAGTATTGTTAGTGGAGTTTCTGTCTCGTAATGAGACAATCAATACAGCGTCTTATTGTGAGACATTGAACAATCTGCGCCGTGCAATCCAGAACAAAACACGTGGCTAGTTGAGTAAGGGTATCGTTTTGCTGCATGACAATGCCCGTCCACATGTGGCTAATGGGACCAAAGATCTCGTCAAATCTTTTCAATGGGAAACTTGAGATCATCCCCCATACAGCCCTGATCTGGCGCCCAGCGACTACCATTTGTTCCTGCACTTGAAGAAGCATCTGGGCGGTCAGCGTCTACAAGACGATAATGAAGTCAAAACAGTTGAAATACAGTGGTTAACACGGCAGGCGCAGAATTTTATGAGGAGGGTATTAAGAAACTGGTGCCACGTTATGACCAGTGCCTCAATATTCACGGAAATTATGTAGAAAAGTAGATTAAGGTACAGGCTTTCATGTAAAAATAAAATTATTGCGATATCTATGCGCGTCTTTTTTTAATTCCAAGACGGAACTGACTTAAAAAAACATGGCTCGTATAATAAAAAGAAGGCAAATATAAGTGATAAAATACAAATATCAGATATGATTATATTCGACGTTCGCAATAATAAGTACATTAAAAGTTAAGGTTTGATATAGTTCGTGCACACACACATGCAGTAAAATAGACAAACCATGCAGATGGTTTAGATACTAGTATTGAATAAAGAAATAAAGCGTTCCAGCATGACAACATGAAGGGGAAACATAAGAAAACCACTACCGCCGGAAAAGTAATCGTTCCGTTTTAGTTAAGTATTGCTGAGAACCTCTTTTAGGAGGCGTGTTGCTAAAATAAGGTCTCCAAGGCGCTGGAGCCGTGAGGAATGCTATTACGTGAGATCCGGCAACACTGGCGTGTAGCTTGGTTTCAATCCTTCAAATCCTACCACAAAGAACCCGTTGCAACCATTTGTCTTGGCTGGGCAGCCGTTTGCGATGGAGCTTCTTATCATTTCCTCCGCCAAGTGCGAGTTGCGTGCAGTGATCCATTTGAGTGCCAAGGGCACCATCCCTACTGAAATTCAACATCAGTTATGCGAAGTCTATTGGCTACAGTGTATCAACGTCAAAAACGTGTGAAACTGGGTCAAAGAGTTCAAAGATGGACGTACAGACGTCCATGCGAACAGCGTTCTGGTCGGGCTTCGCTTTCAACCGAAGCAATAAATGCTTAAAGCTTGGCCTGTGACAGTTCGCGAGCTGTTCGAACTTATCCCTGAAGTCAGTAAGACTACGATTGACAATATTTTGACCGAACATTTGCATTGTCGCTCCAGGCCTGGTTCGGATGGGACATCCTCACCCATCCCCCCTTCAGCCCAGACTTAGCACCTAGTGATTATCATCTGTTTCCTGAGTTGAAGTCACACCTGGGTGGTACACATTTCCAGACCGACGATGATTTGAAAAACGAGGTTGAGTGCTACCTACGCAACTTGGCGGGAGAGTGCTATGACAAGGGTATACAAAAACTGCCACAGCGCATACAAAAGTGCATCGATCGCAATGGTGACTACGTTGAAAAATAGCTGCAAGTTTCGCCTTTCCATCAATTTAACATTCATTGACTATAAACCTGCTTTCTATATTAAATAAATTGGAGACCTTGTTTTACGGACACGCTTCGAACTAAAGGAGCTTTAGGCAACTTAATTTCAAAAAATAGGAACCGATTTTCATTTTAATGTATCAGGTTCTTATATTGAAGGAGTTATCGCAAATGTTTTACAGCGTACGATAAACAACTGAACAAACATGTAGTAAAGAAAACGTTTGTTTATTTGTTTTCCTCAATATTCCAATTCTTATGAAAATAATTCTGCAAATAAACTCAAAATATGAAACTATGATTTAAAAATTCGGTTTGTGTAACAACTTGTTGCACTTGGAATAACGATTCAAACAAAACTAGTCCTCTGGGAGGTTTTCCTTTAAAGCTTCCTTCTGTTTTTTCCTTTTAATTATTTAGAACGTATAGAAAAATCTACTCTGCTGTTTTGTACATTAATGATCATTATGAAGAATTATTTTGACTGGTATCAATGCCGGAAACATGAATTAATCGTATGCATAACTTTCAATCTGATTGTGTAAGAAACAAAAGTTCCACATGTACATATGTACATCAATATATAAAATGTTTCTTTGAAGGAACTTTTCACTATTACTGAAACGTGCAAGCTAAGAACATTGAGCACAGAGACATAACTTCACATAGTGATATCCAAATATTTTAAAATGCAGAAATGTGAACACGTAACTCGGTCCTCTTTCCGACACCACGAGAAGTTATTTAACTATTTATCTTGATGATCAAGGTCTATAGATCTGTGCTTCATTAGCCAATGGATTTCTACCTTTAATGCTGGTTTCAAAGAGGAGCTGGACTGAAATGCAGCATCAAGATTAAGCTTGCTGCTCCCGAAGAAAATGACCAAAGCCTCCTTAATTCTCCGCTCCCAGTAACTGTTGCATTTTGCCAACATAGTCGGCTCTCGAAAGTTGGCTCTATGGTCATTATCAAAGTAATAATTTGTCAATAAGAATTACGTTTAAAGAATTAAGTTTCCTTGGCCCAATTAATTTTCTAAACTCACGCCATCTCCTGACCAGGAATTTAATTTACAGAACAGTCTTTTGTTCAGTAATGCAATTTTGATATCAAAACAAGACCTGAAGCTTTCCTGACGACGAATACGCTCACTTTCTTCTCGGGCAGCCGGCCAGGTGAAAAGATGATTAGATATCAACGTTTCGGGAGTGTGCATCTCTCCCATCATCATGATATTTATAAAATGTTATTCACAGATGAAACTGGATATAACACACTATAAACAAAGACAAAACGCTATCAAAATGCACATTACTGAACAAAAGACTGATTTCAGTAAATTAAATGTCAGGTCAGGAGATGGCGTGAGTATAGAAAATTGTGTCAAAGAAACGTAACTACTTAACTTGATTATCAAGCTGTACTGATCTATGCTTAAGTCGACGGATTTCCATTTTAAGGGCGGTTTCCAAGAGGAGCATCACTAATGCGAATTTTGATAGTCTTCTGTCTTTGTTTATATTGGTGTTTCATTTGTGGTTATAACATTTTATAAATATCCTGATGATGGGAGCGATGCACACGTCCGAAACGTCGATTTCTAATCGTCTTTTCACCTGGCTTGCTTCTTGAGAAGATCGAGAACATATTTGTCGCCAGGAAAGCTTCAGGTGTTATTTTAATCTAATTTAATCTAACGGAAAATGAAGAGGACTACAGATATTATTTCTAGACAAATTTAGTTTTGCATTTTGGTTTTCGAGAAAATATTCATAAACATAGAACATTTGAATCAAAATTATTACATTTGTTTATTAATTACCGAACATTTTCTAGGCAATGGGTATTTGGTTTTGGGACATTTTCTTACAATTCTTAATGTGGCTTCCTTAAAACATGTTGAACTGAAATTTCAGCGAGACATTGACGGCGTACATATACAGATTGTTTTCTGATTTTTTTTTTTTGGGGGGGGGGGAAGAGGGACTTCGAAATATCAATGTGCGATGGTATCTTGATAAATAATTTTTGGGTGGAATGCAATACCTTCTCTACCTGTTTGTATCTACATGGTAGAGAAAGTTATGTGAGTGACAAACGTTACCTCTTGCATGGTCTAAGAAGTGGATCTGGTTTCCCCAACTATGCTAACTAATAGCGTTAGGAATTTCGTGTTAGATTATCCACGTGTACCGGTCCAATACCCATTAGTAGAGAACGCACCCGCTGCACAACAAAGTAGTTCCTACCTCACGAACTTTGTAGAAGCTGCCGGTTTCGACAGCCCAACGTTTCTGACAGTGTGAACATCCTTTACCTTCTCTCTCCCTCCTCCTATTTCGCCCTGGGCCTACAGCAAGTAACATACATAATAACTCTACACCACTATCTAGAATTAGAATGGTCCCGAAGTTCGAATACAAATTTTATTTTCAAAATGGAGTGGAAAGCGCCGTTAGGATGCTGAAGAGGATCTTGAACTCCACAGGGAAATACATATGAGACTTAGATCGCAAATTTTGCAGAAGATTTTAACAGCAATAAAAAAAAAAACTTAAAATGATATCATATCCTTAGAATTACAATACATGACAGCATAGATATAATTAGGTAATGTAACTTGGACACGAATTAAGCAGGTTACGTGTAACCGCAAGTTGAAACAAAGCGACATGAATGCGATGCAACAGTACAGTTGTTTGGGGAATTTCGCTGGTGTAGCATGTCACGATTTAGAGAGGTCAGAGAAGGCGGAAATATAGTGTAGTACGGTCTATCAAAACATCAGAACATCGTACGTAATGTGACGTATATTATTGTACTTGCGAACTTGATACCCATGTCTTTTAAGTATTTTACGCAATGTGTCCTTCGTTCAAACGGGACCTCTTCCGGAGTTTACATACTGTAGGAATTTTCTTTTCTGTTCGCAAAACTCAAGAAAAGTTCTGTACATAACGCATTTTTCAAAATCATCCAGTTCGAACCTTTATGGATGTGGGTGATTTTGAAAGTTTTTCTCCAGGATACTTTGAATTCTGAACCTCTATCACTATAAGTTGCGTTGCAAAATGATACAACCTCCTGTGTGGTAATAGAATAGGTAAATATGTAACTGAAAATTTGTATACATGATTCACATATTTATTAGATTTACTTCAACATTATGTAATATATATGTGGGTCACAAACTGCGCAGTGTCCACAATTCAGATATAAATCAACGCTTACCATATTTATGATGTTGCAAAATGATGCAACTACAGATGTATTATTTTATCTTGTCAGGAATCCTGCGCGGTAGGGATGAGTAGCAACTGTGGTGGGGATAGTGCACCTATCGCCACAATGCGTCACGCGCGTAAGATTACGAAAGGGGAGGGTGGTGCATAAGGTATCTAAAAGCAAATTTCATTCTCGAAGCCAGTTTTGCAGCTCTTATAACCTAAGTTGTAATTGTTACTATGGTAGTAATATCTACGCTTTTGTTGGATCTTAAATAGTACATAGACATTTGGAACAAAACCCTGTTCTCCTCCAGAAGGCATGATAAACAACTGTCGGCCTTTCAGTATCGTGCAGAGTCCCTGTAACGTATTTCACTCCAGGCATATGGTCCAGTATGTGCTGTATTTATATAAGTTACATCCATATAAACTATATAAACTTCACTTCGATATCTCCGAATATTTCGTAAATACTTAAGCCTTTTTGCACGTATGGTGCGATGTTCGATGAAAATTTCTCTGTCACGCTTAGTGTTTTTTTTTTTTTTTTTTTTTTCAAATAATCCTAGCTTCAAAAGAACTCTTCTTAATGTTCAGACACTGCCTTGAAAGTCAGTAGAACTTTTAGCTTCATAAGCACTTTCTTCAAAGTTGGTCTTTGTTTTTCTGTGTTTTAAAAATTATTCATATTTCGCCTAACTACTTCTAAATTAAAACATCCAAATTAGATTTTGTGCATGTTCTTAATCTTTATTTACTGGGCATAGAGAAGGACGTTGTTGCACTAGCAAAAATGGCTTTTCTTTCCTTAATAACTCTCCTAAACTGCTTTCAGACACAACTGTTACCTCAGATACCTTTCCCCAGATTTTTATAGCTGACCATTGTTCCCTTTTGTATAAATCTATTTATATTGGTTATTATTTCTCGTGTTATTAAATGTAGCACTTTATTTCCTAATGTGCTGCTAGGAGGCGTCATTTAAAAATGCTCTCTTGGAACCAGGAGACAAGCACATTTTGAAACAAGCTGTTGTGTTACCGAGTAGCTCTGCACGTGTTTAGTTGCTCGCAACTGGTACTCAACTGACCTGCCCTCCCCTCCAGTTGCAACCGTTCTGAGGTGGACTCATCCAGATACCACTGCGCATCGCTCTGCACTTTTCTAGGTAACAAAACCTCTGTACCTCATCTCAATAACCAGGGTAGGAGCTTTGTTTGAGCACAGCGTTGAAAACACGATCACATATGCTGTCTATAGGTTTATGGAACGTGGACACTTCCATATTTTCCCAATCAGATATGAAGGCAGCTTTCAACTCTGCGATATTTTAATACTGTTTGCAACACCATACACTCAGCGACATAATATGTCCCATAGGTTCTCTGCGGGGTTCCGATCCGACGAATTTGCTGGCCAGTCCAGTATATGCAAACCATTCCTAGGTGAAGTTTGCAGTGTGAATACTGGCATTGTCCTGCTGGAAAATCCAACATGGACTTCCGATTGCTTCTCTAGAAGGGAAAAGATGAACATCCAGCAGGTCTTGGTAGTCATTCAACCCAATGAAAAAGTAAGGTTTGTTGTGCCACAATAGCCAAACCCAGCCCATACCATTAATGAACTTCCTCCATGCTGCCGTTTGGAAAGTATGTGTTCTTGTTTCCGCAAATCATGTCAATAGTAAGCTGCTCCATCTGGTCCACTTAATTTTTTTTATCACTGAACACTACTTGCTTCAGTTTGGCTTCCCAGGTCACATGTTCTTTTGCCCAGGATATCCGTCTCTACTTATGCATATCAGTAAGCCCAGGCTGCTGTTTCTTTTTCTTGTACAACATGAAGTTCTTCCTGGCTACCATTCGGGATAGCGTAGACTTGTGCACATGAATATTTGGATCTTGAGGCAGTCTTAACAGAGAGGATGTTCCACCTGCACTTACTTGTTTTATCACACTTCTCTCCTGCCTGGGTGTTAGTTTCCGTGGTGTTCTAGACGACTTCTTTGTGCCATAATTCGTCCCAAAGAGCAAATAAATGTTCACAGTGGAAGGAGATCTGTGAATTCTTCTTGCGATTTCTCTGGACGACAAAACTTCCTTGTTATAAGCGATTATTTGCGCTTTCTCCTCGCCTGATATCGCTGAACGCTTCCTGCACCACTACCCACCTAAAATACTGGTGTGCAGCTATGTAGACAGTCCACTCAATATACCTACATCCTATAAGGCTACTATCATAAGTGGATGAAACGGGGAGAGGGGGCTACGAAGCATGAATGCACCATTTTGCAACAGTAAAATTCTCGTGGTCAGTTTACTGTAAGGAAAAGCGATTAAATGTTTCTTTCGATTGTCATAAATAAGTATAGGCACATCTTCTGTGTTACATTTTATATATATATCCAAATTCATTAGGTACTTATGTCGCGCTAAAGCTGAAAATCGGGATGGCTGTATCATTTTGCAAATATATAAACATGTTTCAATTACGCTTATCGTCTGTAGCTGTCCATGACCGCAGAAGTCGAAATACACAGAGGTTAGCTGTAGGAGCCGCAGGTTTGCAGTGAAGAGTTAACCTAAGATTTCGCCCAAATGTAGGCTCTCTGAGGGGGTTGCGGGAAGGTGAAGAGATGGGAGGGGCTTCTTATACATTGCTTAAATGGAGGTTTATAAACCTAGCTCCTCCTACTCTTAGCAACGGCTACAGCGTGACATTCAGGCTTAGCTTCTGTGTGTCTGCTTGTTCTGTAGTGTGGTTTCGTGCTCTCAGAGCTTTGAGAAAGCTTTGTAAAGCTTTGAGTATTCTAACATTTTATTTATAGTGCTTATTTTGAGGTGTTGTTTTTGTACGTTTTTAATATTCTGATAGAATAAATACCGTGCAATCTTTACTGGAAAAACCCTTTTCGCAACGGAGTGCTGAAGAAAAATCTGAAGTGAAACGAATGGGTAGGCCCACGCCAAACATTTCTATAACTCAAACGATTAAGTCAAAAGCTAGAACATTTAATAGGAAGTTCGACCCTGACATGTATAAGAAGCATGACTGGTTATGTGGATGTGAAGTTAATAACTCTTTATACTGTTTCCCATGCCTGCTCTTTGGAGGAGATGATTCCTGGATGAAGCAAGGAATGAAAGACATATAACACATACACGACCGTGTTAAAAAGCACGAGTCCTCTTCGTCTCATATAAACAATGCATTAAGTTTAGCAATGTATGGCAATATTAATATTGCTGCACAAATGGACAGTGCATACAGAAGGAACATACAGCTGCATAACGATAAACTTACGCAGAATAGATATGTCCTAAATATCATAATAAACTGTATACGGTTTTGCGGCTCATTTGAGCTGGCTTTGAGAGGTCAAGATGAATCTGATACATCACAAAGGCCCAAATGACCTTGTTGTCGACGGGCCCTTAAACACCACACACTTACATCACAAAACCCTGGTATCTTTCGAGGCCTAATAGATTTCAGCGCTGATCTCGATAGTGTCCTAAAGGGCCACATGGAAAAAGCAGCAGTTTTCAAGGGCACTTCAAAAACTGTACAAAACGAAATTCTTCAGCGTATGTTAGAGGTATGCCAAGAGGAAATAATGAAGGAGATTAAGGATGCAGAATTCCTTGCTGCCATAGCAGATGAAACCACTGATGTTTCCTCAGTGTATCAGATGGTTATTATCTACAGATATCTTGTGAATGACAAACCCGTAGAAATATTTTGGAGTTTTGTTCGACCTGCTGGTCATGATGCAGGCTTTCTTGCCACAGTCATTAAATTTGAACTTGATCTGCAACTGTCAGGGTGCCCGAATAAACTTATAGCACAGACCTATGATGGTGCATCCGTCATGGGAGGTAGGAAACACGGTGTTCAGGCAATTATGAAAGAGAAGTATCCTTGTGCTTCTTATATACACTGCCATGCACATAAACTTAATTTAATAATGCTGAATGCAGCCTCAGTAAACACCAGTGTGAGGATATTTTTTGCCAATTTACAAGGAATATGCACATTTTTCTCAAATTCTCCTCAAAGAACAGCTGTGCTTGATGAAGTTGTGCAGAAACGATTGCCACGTTCTGTTCCGATACGATGGAATTTTCATTCACGGACCGTCAATTTCGAACACAGGGAGAATTTAATTGAATGTATGGAGGTCATTCAGAAGAGAGCTCTGTTAAACACCACCACATTTGTTCTGGTTTCTGGGGTTATAGCCACTTTGAAAGATGATAATTTTGTATTCTGGCTGTCTTTCCTCCACAAGATAATGCCCTATGTGGACATTTTGTACAATCAGCTGCAGAAACGAGACTGCAATGCAATATTTGCCTTCGCCCAGATAAACGCATTTGAAAGGGAAGTGCAAAAAGTAAGAAATAGCGTGGATATTGAGGAACACGAAGAAACTTCAATTAAGAGGAGAAGAATAGAAGATCATCATGTGAAAAGAAGAGAAGCTCTTGAAGTCTGTGACATTATTTTTAGAGAAGCAAAGGGCAGATTTAGCTTCACGGGGCATCTGGTAGCCTCGACTTTATTTCATCAAGAAAATTTCTCCGACTATGATAAGACATTTCCAGAGGATTCCCTTAGAGAAACAATATTGTTCTATCCTTTTATCATTAGAACAAAAATTCGTAAAGAACTGACTGTAATTTACAGTAGAAAGGAATCTCGTTGAATGTCCGGCGCTTTGTGCTTGATGGACTTCATTAAGGAAAACAATTTATGTGCTACATTCAGCGAATATGTCAAACTCCTGCGAGTGTTGTTAACTATGCCAATGTGTACCGCTGAAGCAGAACGCTGTTTCTCAACTTTAAAAGGAGTAAAAACTTTCCTTAGGAACACAATGTCACAGGACCAATTGTCAGCATTTGCAATGCTTTCAATTGGGAGGGAGTTTGTTATGAAGATCAGCGACTTCAACGCAAAAGTTATCGATAGATTCGCCAGGCCTAAGGAGAGTAGAGCAGAGAATCTGTATAAATAGACGAGTCACTACTACTCTGTATTTTATTTTTCAATTGTGCACCACAAATAATTTAATCCACCAGCCGCCACTGGTTTTCCCTTATCCTAAGAGACGAATGTTGGGTAACTCTAAGATCCATGGACCCTAGGCCCATTTGAGCATTATTTCACCCATTTCATCGTCCAATATGACTTTAAAAAAAGCTAAAGACGTAAATTAAAAAAATGCAGAACGGTACAGGGAATGATCACGTAATTCCGCTATGCTGCCATTGTCGCATTCATTGTGGTTGTGCAACACACGGATCAGGCTTCAAAATATTTTAAGAATGAAGTCAATTACTTTTATCACACAGTTATCTTTGTTGAATATCTCTTGATCCATTATTTCTAATTTATATGTATAATTAATTGATAGGCAATAGATGTACATTCCACAGGTAAAATTAGAGGTATATATCTTCAAATCTAAATACTCCTATTTTATGTTACAGAAATACAACTCATTTATATCTTTACTGTCAATAAAATATTGATAAGCGAATATATACATTAATTTAAAGATACTATCTCATTTGTATTTAATGACGAGGGAAAGTTCTTTTGTTGGTGTGTGTTGCAAGGAAGTCCACATAATTCACATCTGCACTCGTTAGAAACATCAGGAAAACCTTTTGTGATACATATGTGGTGATGGAAGCCATAGAAGCTGAACAAACGTAAGAGAGATCGGCTGTTTTACAAACGCATGATTGCTTTTATTGCAGTTATCATTCTGTATTTATTGTGCTTGTTCAAAATGGTTCCACTTGTTTGTTAGGTGATGCTAAGGTACTGGAAGGAATTCACGAATATCAGGTTTGGGTTTCCACACACCAGTTTATCATTCGCTTCCTGAATTTCATCACTTTAGTTGTCGAGCTGGTTTTTTATATGTTTAGTATTCATAACAGAAATTCAATATATTTGTTTGAAACATGTGTTTATCCACCTAAGTTTATTGGTCCATGTTTTCTTTATCATGTATTTTTATGGTTGAAAAGTTAGCAGTCTAGTGCCCAGTAATATATTCTCTAGAAGTCTCTGGCTTTAACTGAAACACTTGCAAGAAAGTGCCAGTGGCGGCTCGTGCTGAAAAACAGCGTATTGCGGGAAAAAGTCCATGCGCCCTTGTTTCTACATGGTATAAACAGAATTTCTACTTCCTCTCGCTTTTTGCTTATTTTTTAGAACGGATATTGGTCGCCCTAATATTTTTATACCAACTCTTTCTTCTAATGCTCGCCTTGAAAAGGAAGTTTTCAGAATAACCGTGTTCGTCATTTATTGGTTAAAGTTTTCGTTATTCATACATTGAATAAAATGAATTTAAAACATGTTTCAAGCTCACACCCAAAATAAAGAAACTCATACCAGCCGTTAAATAACGTTACAAAGAGAAATACTTGGATACAATGCGACCATACGAACCACATTCACTTGTTATGGTCGCGGGAATGGAGTATCGTGCCAACATATCAGGTGCATCACAAATAATCGGCGCTGCGATTTCATAACCCTTAAATATTGGATCTGTTTACGTAAGAAGCACAGAATTAGTTTTTAGAACTAAAGTACGAGGATGGGTTAGAAAGCAATGCCTCCTACTTTTTTTTCTCTTTTAATTGCCAAGATAATTGAATCCAATTTACTTAGCTTGAAAACTACAAAATTGACAGTTTTGGTCCACCTTTTAACTAGGGCATGTATTCCAGTGTGATAAAACACACAGTCTTCCTTCCTAAGCCATTGACGCACGGACGTTTTTACAGCGTCCTCATCTTCAAAATGAATCCCACGATGACCTTCCTTTAGTGGCCCGAACAGATGGAAGTCTGATGGTGTCAGGTCAGGGCTGTATGGGGGGTGAGGTAAGACTTGCCATCCCAATTTCTCAATTTCTGCAGTGGTGTAACGGCTGGTGTGTGGTCTTGCATTCTCATGCAAAAGAAGAACATCCGCCATAGTTTTTGATGGGTGAACTCGGCGAAGATGCTTTCAGCTTTTTGAGAGTTCTGACGTATTGGACAGAATTGATTGTGCATCCCTGCTCCAAAAAATCAATCATAAGCACACCCTCTGCATCCCAAAACACTGTCGCCATAACTTTCCCTGCCGACCGCTGAGTTTTGAATTATTTTTTCTTCGGTGACGATGTGTAATGCCATTCCATTGACTGCCTCTTTGATTCAGATTCAAAAAAATGAACCCACGTTTCGTCTCCAGTAACAATTTTTTTCCCAGAAACTCCTCTACCTCCAAATGGAAGCGCAGCAAGTGTTCGGAAGATATTGTTTTCCTTGTTTCTTAGTTTTGGGCTGTTAACATTCTTGGTACCCAACGTGAACAACTTTTGAGTAACCCAGTTGTTGAATAATTGTCATCACACTGCCTTTACTGAGGGAGGTAATGCGACACAATTCACCTGTTGTTACCCGGTGATCACCACGAAAATGTCATCGACTCGCTGAATGCTGCATGGAGTCACTGCAGTCACCGGTCTGCCGCTTCGCTTTTCATCTGCCAATGGTGTTTGCCCTTCAGCTTCGTTACAGCGACGAACCCATCGTCTAACAGTGCTGACATCCACCGTTGCATCACCATACACATTTTTAGCCTTTTGTGAATGCGAATTGGCGTTTCACCTTCCGCAGTCAAAAATTCAATCACACAACGCTGTCTAATACAAATGTCGATGTCAACCATTTTGCAAGAGGATGCAGTGCTGCCACCTGTTGACTTAGGAAGTTACTACTGCATGGGATTGGGGAAGAAGGTTTGAGGAATTGCGTCAAATTCAAAGTTTTCACATAACTTACTTATTTAAGGGAGAAGAATAGGAGGCATTACTTTCTGACACACCCTCGTATAAAGCAATGATAGGTTGTTTAACGATTTTCACTGCATATTCACGTTCTGCAGCTACAACTATGAATGTTGTTGGCCATGTTTCAACGTGCAGCAAATATTCACTGCCCAACAACCAGATGCAGCACGTATTTGTGCTAAAATCTAGGGAAATTAGGACATCAAGGAGGCGAGAGATGAAGGCTGTACGCATGCGCAATAACTGATTACCGAGCTTGCTGGCTCTCAGCACTTTGACGTCACGGATGCATTCCATTAGTTAGACAGGTATTTTCCATGCATCAAGAGTTCATTATCGGTCGTACTCGATTTCTTATACTTGCAATAGTGCATTGTTATTTACGTGGTCTTTTAAAATTTCTACAATTTGATTTATAAAACAGAAAAGAGCGTGCTGCACAAATGCAGCACGTAAGGAGGAGCCGCCCCTGGAAAGTGCACTGATGTCATAAAGGCAGACTACAAATATTTGTGGAATCTATGTATTTGGTTATTCTTAGGTTGCGTGTTTCTTTCAAGCAGATCCTTAATTACACATAATTTGGCATATCCACAGTTTTATGTACAACTTCAATGAAACAGGAAGCACTCTCCTATTGTAATCAACAAGTTGCTCTAGAAGTCATCCGTCCCTCCTCCATCAGGGTTCACGTTATGTTACGAGGGCTGTTCAGTAAAGAATGATCATAATTTCTTTTTACTGCCATAGTTTTTCACAATAAAATCCAATCTTCTTATATTATGTTAGGTTAATGTGGAAAAAACAAGCCGAGTAGTTCCATTTTTATACTCCTGGTTCCCGCCTGTGAGAACCAGGCAATTTCAGACATGTTCAGTGACATATACCGCTGCAACGGAGGTAGCACGCAGTTAAAGTTGATGTTATAGGAAGATCCGGAGCCTCTTTCAGACGTAATCACTGCTCATGAAACTTGGCTACATCATTTTGATGCTGAGAGCAAACAGCAAAGCTCAGTGTGGAAATCTTCTTCATCAACAACCCACCAAAAAGCAAAAGTGTTTGCTTCTGCTTGGAAAGTTATGGTCATCTCATTCTGTGATATTCATGGAATGGTTTATCGGCATGTTCTACCTGCACACACATCAGTAACTGGGCAATACTACAGGGATATCCTGAAAATATTGCAAGTCCATATCAGATGCAAAAGACCACGTTTCCGTGAACCAGGTTGGATACTGCTCCACGATAATGCGCGGCTGCATATTGCCAATGTTGTTGCTGAATATCTTGCAAAAATCAACGTGAAGTGCAATCCTCACCCTCCCTATAGTCTGAATTTAGAAACATGTGACTTTTTTCTATTCCCTTACTTGAAGAAACGCCTTTGTGGGAGGCATTATCCATCACCAGAAGTAGTGGTGAAAGCTGCGGAGGCGATTTTGAAGGATCTCTCAAAAAATGTTCTCCAGTGTGTCTTTGAAGACTGGCAGAAACGCTGGGACAAGTGCATCGCGTTCAGGGGAGACTATTTTGAGGAAAACCATCAAAATTATGAGGATGAGTAAAGGTACGTTGTCACAAAAAAATGTGAACATTCTTTATTGATCAGCCCTCGTACATAACAAAGGGGAACACCTCGCTCATTTAGACCTGTTAGAGGCTTCACCTCAATCAAGAAGGGATGACGTGAAGTAACTACGAAAGGCTACAAAGATCCGTAGAAGTTCCTCTGATGTCTTCGATAGCAAATCAACAACTGCCTCACTAGCAATACACCTTATATCCTGCGGATCTTCATAATTATAAATTTTACATTTAAGTGATTGTTTATGGGAAAACAAACGCTAAAATTATCTTATTTTAGTTAATTGATGGAAAGTAATCATTTCTCCACGCTAGCCGTTTATAGGCTAAGTTTTTGATAGATAAAGTCAACATGAAAAATTCAATGCCATGGCCGGGATTTGAACCACGGATCTCCTGGTTTCCGTCCAGTCGCTCATAACCTTTGATCTACCATGGCCAACGTGTCGTCCTGACATGAAATTTTCCATTTGACTCATATTTCCCCGGTAGACCACTAGGGACTCTCGCACATTGACCATGGTAGCTCTAAGGTTAAGAGCGACTGGACGAAAACCAGGAGATCCGTGGTTCAAATCCCGGCCATGGCATTGAATTTTTCATGTCAACTTTATCCAGCTAAAATTATATTACAGGATCGATAGAGATTTTCCCAAGTATATTTGTGGCTCTCGGATGTGATAAGTGGCAATTGCACTAGGTTATTGGGAGGACGGCGCCGGGCTGTCGAAACGGTATTTTGTATATTTATTTGTACAGATTTATTACAGTTTCACTACAATGACTTTAACATTGAACATGCACTATTATACATCCTGTACAAATACATTACCTAAGATTTATACATCCCATGTCTATAAGCCTTTGGTTTTCCTAAGCAGCTTGGTGTCATTTCTTCTTGACCTTCTCTACTTTTACCCTAATCCACTTTTCTCTTAACCTATATAAGAATTCCCCTATACATCTATTTTTTTTTACCCATCCCACTTAACACCCGTAATGCCTCTATGTCTTTGCTCACGCTGTCCCATTTCTTATCCCATATCTTTCTCCTGTCATTTGTTAACTCCTTACATTCTATCAGGTAATGAACAGTGCTCTCTTCATCTCCACAAAATCCACGTATCCCCTACCTCATTACTTCTCAACCCTTTTAGATATATTATTCCTACTCTCATCCAAGCTATGCCTTCTCTTCTGGATTTGTCACATTGATCTATATATTTTCCCCTACCCCATTTCTTTTCTCCTATACTTTCCCAAATCTCCTGTGTATCTATCTCTTGTACTCTGTGTCTCACTTCCTTCAAAAGCCACTATGATTTAACCCCTCTGCTCATCATAAGTCTCCCATACCTATCTTCGATATCATTTCCAATTCCGACCATCAACTGCTTGTGTTGTTAATGCTTTCCTGTTGCTTCATGCACAGATTCAATAATTCCCCTTTCTGACCTTTAATACACTTACACCGCAATTACAGTATTTACTCTATTTCTATTCCCCTCCTTTTTGTATTAACCGACTCTAGTAATGCCACTTCTCGAAGCAGTAAGCAATGTAAGTCGGGTAAACATGAAAAGAGCTTTCAGCAGAGAACTAAAATCTTCTGGATATTTAGACATCTCAAATGCTCTGGAAAGCTCCTACGGCTGTATAGGCAAGTCCTCTCGTGTTGACCACGCCGTGGCTCAGTGGTTAGGCTGCTTGGCTCTCACCAAGGTGACCCGGGTTCGATCCCAGGCGACCAGTGAGATTTGTGATGGACAACAGGGGGCTGGGGCGGGTTTTATCCGGGATCTCCTGTTTCCCCCACCATCTCATCACCGGTGCTCCATCTTCATCTCATGCATCATCAGTGTCATCGTCTGCAGTGCCGTATGTAGTAAAAGCGGACGTTAAACACTACAGACACATACACACACACACACACACACACACACACACACACACACACACACACACACACACACACACCTCAAGTCTTGCTGTTTTCAAGACCAAGTGAGGAGTGTCGGTGAAGTGAGATTCAAGGAGAGAGTGAGTCAGTTGCAGTTACTTCTACTCAGCGAATGAACCGTCCGGAAGTAAATGCTGCGTCGGGCGTTACGTTGTTGCACTGTTATAAGGTGTGTCCAAAAGCAATGGACCGGAGACATAATTACATAAACCAGTAACTGTACGTTAGAAGTACTGGCCCTGGCTGTTGACTCTTGTCCCACTGTGACACAAAGCGGTGAATGGCTGTCTCATAAAAGTCCCGGGGCTGCGATGTGAGCTAGTTCCGCACGTACAGCTGGACGTCGTAGTCCGAGGTGAATCGTTTGTCCCTCAGAGCCTTTTTAAGGGGACCAAAAATGGCGTAATTACAGGGACAGCTCTAGACTGTATGGGGGGTGGTCGAGAACCTCCCATTTGAATTTCTGTAGGAGTGCAGGAGTGCAGGAGTGGAGCTTTGCATTGTCATGGAGCAGAATGACCTAACGGGTGAGATTGCCTGGTCGTTTTGATTTGATCGTTTGTTGAAGGTTAGTCAAGAATTTCGAGTAACACTGGGAATTCACTGTTGTCCCATGCTGCAGAAAGTATATCAGAAGGGGGCCGTCCTGGTCAAAGAAGAACGTCACATAGCCTTTCCTGCACTTGTTTTGGTGGTGGTAACTCTGGATGCTTCCACTGGAGACTTTGTCATTTTGATTCTGGTTCGAAGTGATGACATCATGACTCATCTCCAGCCACCGTTCCGTGCCAGGAAGTCATTCCCTTCCCTAGTATAGCACTGCAGATGACCAAGACAGTGGGACATTCTGTATGCTTCCTGTTGTGATTGAAGACTGTGGGAGACCCATTGGGCATACACTTTGCGCAAGAATAGTTGTTACCTCATGATTGTACGAACATTTCCGATGCTCAATCCAACCTCGGCGGCTATGGCTTTCACTGTCAGTCGGCAGTCCTGAGTAATGAGTGTATCAACCAGCTGGACAATGTCATCGGTAATGAAGTTGGTGCTTCAGGCCGAGCATCACAGGCTAACGAGCCCGCCTCGGTAGCGTGGTGGCAGCATGTCTGCCTCACGTTCAAGAGGTCCCGAGTTCGAATCTCGGTAAGGGCGAGTTACCTGGATAAGGTTTTTTCCGGGCTTTTCCCTTATGTTGAAAGACGAATGTCGGGTAACTCTAAGCTCTATGGACCCTGGGTTCATTTTAGCGTCATTTCACCCATTCCATTCATCGTCCGATATGACTTAACGTTGGAGGACGTAAATTACGAAAAAAAAAAAAAAATCGGCTAACGACACCCGTCCTCCCCTGAAGGGCTTGTGCCAGGCCTTGACCCTTGCAAGGTACATGCAGTGTTCGCCGTACACTTGTGACAGTCATCGATGATTGTCCGTTCCTCCTACTCCTTCTGCTGTCAGAAAAGGAACAACACATTTTTGCTCTTCTTTTGACGCCTCCATTTCACTGTTTGCAATGCGACTGGCAGCGTTTGACGATTGATGCATGCTGCTAGCTTTGTATAGTCACGTGACGTGTACGCGTGTCCACTAGCGACGGGATGTGAACTTCAACACTTCGTTACACATGTCACGATATTACCATCCTGACACCGGTTTATGCATACCAGACTCCGGCTCGTTTTACGTCATAGAAGAGAGTGCACTGACAGTCAACAGTGGAACTAGTTCATATTAACGAAATGTTAGGTGGGCTAAGGAGCGAAGGAAAATTTGATAACGTCCAGTCATGCTCTCTTTGTTGTATTATTACAATATTGTTAGAATAGATCAGCATATTTATTTGTTATTCCAATTTTATCCTATTTCTGATGTTATTGTCTCCTTTACTTCTCCAAGACTACTTGCAAATGAACAGAATATGTCAGGCAGTAGCGACTTTGGTCTGCATTTGGGCACTAGTTCGATTTCGCGGTCGACCTTTCATCGTGGTACTCTATTTTAGGATTCTAGGTGTCTACGTGAGTACTGGCGTTACTAGAGGAACCTCGGGCCGAACATCTGAGCCCCTCCTTCGGCAGTTCAGATTGGGATGGACTCGAGGGGGCAGTGTGTTCCCGATACCCGTGGGAATCGGGTACGTCTTCGGACGGGGTAGAGGGAAGCCATTAATTCTCCCGGGTACTAGCCTGCAAAGCTAGTAGAAGGTGTGCTAGATCACTAGGCGGCCCCACCGAGGTTTTCGATAGTCTTCACCTTTGGTGTTGGCGCGCGTAAGTGGCGTATCCACTTCCATCCCGTCTTGAGTCCATAGGACCAGATGGGGGGGGGGCTTGTTAGGAAACAAGGTCTTGCCCTATGGAAAGACCCACGGAGGACGCAGATCGCCCTTTGGGACAGCTCGGATAACTCCCTGGTAGCAAGAGGCCCGGGTCCAGCTCCTACGGCTTCAGGACCTAATGGGGTGGAACCTCTGGGCTAAACTGTCTACGTGAGCAGTAAGGAATCTGATATCGGTTAATCCTCATTCTCCAGAATAGGGGACGTTACCGTAAGTTCCTATCCTTAGTTGATAGGAACGTATTCCCTCTCCTTCATCTGGCCACTCGTAGAATCCTCTCATCTCACCCCTCCCTCCCCGAGAACACTCCATCAGGGCCATGGGTAGGTGAAGCAACCGGCAAGCTTGTCTTAAACAGCTATTACGTTCCGGAGTTGAGCATTATTTTTGTTTGGGTGTTTCTTTACGTAACGGCCGCACCTCCTAGATTGTTTTTCGTGGTAATATATCAATTCGTGTGCAGGTGTGAAGCTTGTCTGGCCTCCTCTGGAATCCAATTCTCGTTACTTATTGTAATGATGACTTGATTTACAGCTGAAAGCCAGCAAGATTTATTGCCTTGGCGTCTCCTTTATGCCAAGAGAGCACTAATTGGGCGATGGCACAACCACATATCATCGACCACAACTTATAATCTAGTCTCACTCCTCGCCTTAGGAATCACAGTTACAATGTTACTTCCAGTGGTGGAGGGAGAGCAGAACGAGAGGAGACAATCGACTCGTAGTACCTGCTCAATGAGAAAAACTTTCAAGCTCACCCATCCGAATTTCTGAACTCTTTATTAGATTAGCTATATTATCTGTCATACACAGCTCCTTTTTCTACCGTCTTAATCTTTGCTGAAACAGCAGATTTACATTTTCCGTCACAGAAAATATGCAGTCAAATATTGAGAATTGGTCTTAAAATTGAATACTTTTTGAGAAAGTAAAGAAACGAGGAACAGGTATTTGAATATATACCGGTGCCTCCTTAGTTTATATGACGATGTAAACAAAAGCACTTGAACGTGTGCGACATCATTGGCTGTTTAGCGTTGTATCTTTCTCGGAATGAGAAATATAGATGCTTTTAGACTCTTTAATGCAAAGTGCGTAAACAACTTAACATTATTCCACATCCAACAGATATACAGTAATGAATTAGTATTTTATTTGATATATGTAGGCGTAATTTTTATATACGAGGCATGTTTTTTAAGTCAGTAGCGTTTTCGAATTAAAAACGACGTTCATAGATATCGCAATAATTTAATTTTTACATGAAAGCCTGTACCTTAATCTAATTTTCTACATAATTTCCGTGAATATTGAGGCACTTGTTATAACGTGGCACCAGTTTTTGAATACCCTCCTCATAAAGTTCTGCTGCCTGACGTGTTAACCACTATATCACAACTGTTTTGACTTCGTTATCGTCTTGAAGACGCTGACCGCCCAGATGTTTCTTCAAGTGCAGGAACAAATGGTAGTCGCTGGACGCCAGATCAGGGCTGTATGGGGTTTCCCGTTGAAAAGATTTGATAAAATCTTTGGTCCGATTAGCCACATGTGGACGGGCGTTGTCATGCAGCAAAACGATACCCTTACTCAACTTGCCACGTATTTTGTTCTGGATTGCACGGCGCAGATTGTTCAATGTCTCACAATAAGACGCTGCATTGATTGTCTCATTACGAGGTAGAAACGCCACTAGCAATACTCCTTTTCTCTCCCAAAATCTGTGCACATGATTTTCTGGGCAGAAATTGTTTGCTTAAACTTCACTTTTGTGGGTGATGATGAATGTCGCCATTCTATGGATTGTTGTTTCGATTCTGGTGTGACGTAGGCCACCCATGTTTCGTCACCAGTAACAATTTGGTCTAAAAAATCTTCACCTTCATTGTGGTATCGCTCAAGGAAAGTCCATGCACTGCCTAAACGTTGGGTTTTGTGCAAATCCGTCAACATTTTCGGAACCCAACGTGAACACAATTTCCGGTACTTCAAGTTCTCGGTCACAATGCGATACAAAACACTACGAGAATATTGAGGAAAATAGTCACACAATGATGAAATTGTAAATCGTCTGTTTTCTCTCACCTTTTCGTCCACTTTCTGCACCAAATCTTCAGTAACGACCGAAGGACGCCCACTCCGTTCATCATGCACATTTGTGCGGCCATCTTTAAATGCTCTCACCCATTTCCTTACCATTCCATCACTCATAATGTTTTGTCCGTAAACTTCACAGATCTCACGATGAATATCGATCGGTTTTACGCCTTTAGCACTAAGAAATCGTATAACAGCGCGTACTTCACAATCGGCGGGACTCATGATTGTCGGAGGCATCTTAAACACTCAGTAACCAACGTATACAATGAAGAATCGGACTGTAATGGCGTCAGTGCGTAGACAAGTGATGTAGGTAACGAGCGCGCATGAGCGGAACGCCGACCGTAGCGCTGCGGCGGCGGAATAGCAAAACGGTTCTGACTTAAAAAAACATGCCTCGTATATATGAGTGCACACTGCACTTGCGAGGTTTAAAAGAGAAGAAAGCGCCTTAACAGCCTTCTGGAAAACAGCAGTGCAATACCAGAAACTCAAGCTGGCTTTCGGTCAAGCATTACAATTCAGGATCTGCTACTCAGTCTTCTCCGACATTAAAGAAAACAACTGAGGATTCACAACTGCTGCCACGTTCCCGGACATACAAGGAGCATTCGACAGATGTTGGATACATGGGCTCCTGCCTAAAATGACGAAAATGGAAATCCCAGGAAAATTAACAAGATGAACCTCAAGCTATCTATCAAACAGGACCTGAGCGGTCAATTATCAGCACCTATCCAGCTAGAGTCCGGAACTCCACAAGGTAGCGCCATATCTGGCCTACTGTACATAATCTACACAGCCGAAAACCCGCAACCAATTCACCCAGAGTGAAAACCAGCTCAAATAGTTTTCCTAATACAAATAAATAAAGTAGATACAATTATATTATAACAATGCATTGCGACGTAAGCACTGTAATGAATATCATTATGAGTTGGCATGTATGCGTGAACGTATATTTGAAATTACTCAGAACTGAAACGTAAACATTTGACATGACGTGATAAAATAAATATGTACTTTGAATAAGCCAAGGTATTTGTTAAATTCGATGAGAGGAAACAATACACTTCTTGCTAGTCTAGCAGAACGTGTCTGGTCACATTATATCTTTGTTTATGAATGGTTCGTAATCTCTATTTACTATAGAGAGTTCAAAGCAGAATTATTCAGTTACTCTTCCATGATAAAGTGTATCAGCTGGATCAATGAGATATGATCCACCGCCCCCCTTACTACTGCTAGAACAATCCAATAGAGTTAATGTGGGCTCAAATTATGTTGCAAATAGAATTAATATTTTTAAACTGACTGACGTTGAACGACTTATTCGCGAAGACATTGATAAGGAACACAACAAGACTGGGAAAAATGCGGGAGACATCAGATAAACTACAAGAAGACGACTTTTGAAAGAAATAGCACGTAACGAGATTTTGGAACCTATCAACATAAATTTGCAGTACTCAGACGTTGAAGACAATGACAATGACGAATTATATCTTAACGTAAGTCACAGTCACAGCGATACGGATGCACCGCTGGCATTTTCGTTGGGTTAGAAAAATAGGTAATTCATAAACTATAATTAACTCTAAACTAAATTTTTAAAACATTTGTGTAATATACGAGTATTCATGCTGATATTGTGATTTCAACAACTGCATTATTATAAAACTTTGGAAAATTCAGTTTGCGTTCCCTTACGTCTAGCTCCACGAACACTCACAAGCGTGCGAGAGAGAGGGAAATATAAAAGGAGTGGGGATAACGAGGTGGCAATGGTGAATTTTTTGTTTTTAATTTACGTCCTCCAACATTAAGTCATATCGGACGGTGAATGAATTGGGTGAAATGATGCTCAAATGAGTCCAGGGTCCATGGAGCTTTGAGATACCCGACATTCGTCTTGAAGAATAAGGGAAAACTCCGGAGAAAACCTTATCCAGGGAACTCACTCTGACCGAGATTCGAACTCGGGACCTCTTGAACGTGAGGCAGACACGCTACCATCTACGCTACCGAGGTGGGCGGCAACGCTGACGGCTCTAAGGTATCTTATTCGCTACAGTCGAGAACTCTTCGCATTTGAAACACATAATAGATTACTTCATCGGGGGACATATTCAAGCTTCAATATTTATTATAACAACTTTAATATTATTTGTTCAGATAAAAGCTACTAATATTTAAGTATCTAATACAATATATATCAGAAAAGATTACACTTAGATAAAAGTTAGAAATGCAGCAGTGGGCTGTCCACTTAGCTGAATTGGTAGAGCCGGCGCCTAATGTGTAAAGGGGGCCGGATGGGATCCCATTTTCTGATTTTGCTCCCAAAAGTTCTGAGTTATACCTCTAAATGTTAATAAGCGAGTTTTATCTAACTTACCAAACCCAAATGAATAGCATTTTGTATGGAAAAATTTAAAAATGTAACAGTAAAGGACGAAATGAAATATATAAATACAAATTTGTAAATCAAGTACAACAGCTTAAAACTACAAGAACCTACTTCATATTCACTGTGTTTATAACTTTTTATACTTGGATGATATGTGCATATAAAATTAATTTAATAATGTTTCTAAAATCACAATTAAATGCAACTTCAAGTATAATTCAACAATTATTTAATGGATAAAATATATTGTAATTAATTTTCTGTTTTATGTCCTTGAGGTTTTGTTAATTAATTGGTCATCTGATAAATTATAATTTTTATAGATTATGTTTCCTAGCTGTTAACATCTAACATTATTTACAATTTAAATTTTCCCTTTATTTTGTTATATTTCTTTATGAATTAGTTTACATTAAGTTATTACAGACCTCGCTCTTACGTACTGATATGTAATATATTTAGTATCGCTATCTATATTTAAACCTAAGAGAAACAACTGAATATCGACAGGTCATTAATAACTGATATCTTAGAAATATCTTACCGCAGAGAAAGTTGTTTGAAGCAATTTGCGTGTTTAAAGAGATATCGTATATCGCTTAACGTTAACTGGTTAAGTATACGCAACATTTCTCCCTTGGTTCACCTTACCTTCATTATTTGTCACTAAAATCCTTAGCCCAGCGTTATCTTACAATCGCTTTCTCGTTTTAACAAATGCATAGCGTAAACACGTCTCCTTAATGTAGTTTCATGTCTTTATTACATGCACTAACCTGCGCAGCTTGCGA